>CAIGQV010016298.1:299258-329502 GCA_903798115.1 Danio jaintianensis | reverse complement strand
CCATCCATCCATCCATCCATCCATCCATCCATCCATCCATCCATCCATCTATCTATCTATCTATCTATCTATTGATCCATCAAATTGTAAATTATAGAGTTTATTTCCTATTTATTATGAACTTTTCTATTATTTAATCAATGTTTGAGTCTGTATGATTAGATAACCAGTCTTAAGCATTTCACATTTTCAGGCATTGCTAGAATTATTAAAAAAGGTTTACCCTCCAACTGGCAAGGAAAATAGCTTCACATGCTCACCAAAGCTAATTTTAACTCACATTTGGCTTATGACGAGTGTTCATTTGTAAGGCTCCGTCTACAACATTTGTTAATTTGGACAGGCGGCAATGATGATTGGCAAATCCCGATCATCTCAAAATTCTAAACATTGGCAAAATGAATAAAATAAAATGAATAAAATAAAATGCTGGCATAACAACAACTGAAAGTTCATTTAAGTTGCAACTCGTCTTCGGGCTGTTTAACTCTCAAACTGAGAGCTTAATTGGCCAAATTTCAAGATGAGAAGGTCATATCCTCCCCTTTTATCGCTCAAGCCTTCAGCGTCTACCAGAACTGGAAGCTTTTTCTCAAGGATTCATTCCAGCATAAGCACAAACACGGTCACGCATATGTTAAACAGCCAAGTGTCGTATTTTAAACGGCTCTTGTATTATGCATGAGGAACTGTTCTAATGTAAATGTGTGAAATGCGAGCGATCCTCATGCAAACTACATGCGAAACTGCATGAACTTGCGGCAGCCTGTTCCATGCAATTATGTGTGGAACTTGTGTATGCGTGGGTCTGTGGGGAGCAGGTTTGATAGACTCATAATTAAGACTGTATCCGAGCGAATGAGAAGTGTGTTTAAAGAGTGCTTTTGTGTGTGTAATGACACCCATGGGACACATTAGGAAACTTCACATCAGGGAGTTCAAACACACTTCTTTCTTTCTTTCCCACAAACACACACACACACACACGCACACGCACACACACACGCACGCACACACAGAGAAAGAGTTTTCAATGTCACTAACCTTGACACTTTTTTTCATAACACAGGAGGACACGGACACTATATGTGGAAATAATAAAACGGTCACTACAACAGCATGCTTTCAACTACATGCATTCTTGACAAACAGAGAGTTGCTATGGCAACACGGCAGGATACATTTTTCATGCGTTTACCGCTTTTTTTTTTTATTGCATTTCCTATTAGATCTAATTTAAGATGTCCCTCTTTTATTCGCTTTCTCTCAGGGTGCTTTTCAAACGCAATAGTCCCATTACTGGCTCATTTTCGGAGCCCGACATGATTCTTCTGATGTCCATATTCAGTTTTCCAGAAGAAAATCATAGGCTACTGAATCATTCTGACAGAGACAGAGTCTTTGATTCCCGCTGTGCAAAGGGTCTCCAGTGATGAATGGCTTCAGATCAGAGCTAATTAATCCCCATCTCAAATGCACTTTGAGTATGCTCTGTTTCTGTTTGAATTAGCTTTAGAAATGTTGTTATAATCTTAATTTCCATCATTTACTTCACTTGCGTGCCTTGTGCAACCCCTGTTTCTTACCGTTTTAGTGCTAAAGAACAAGGGGGGAAACGTGCACACAAAAGTATGAGTGTTACATGTCTCATTGGAAATTAATTGAAAAATATTTCTATTACTGATGCTCAAAGGAAACGTCAGTTCTTCATCTTTTTCAATAGAAAAAGTATTTCAGAGAACAAAGCGGCCAGTGTTTAAATTAACATCTCAAGGTTGAAATTAAAAAATAAGCATGAATGTGAACGTGTACACTATGCATTCTTAATCTATGTGTAAAATCAGTATAGTTGTTGTGTATTTACTTAATCTGTATATATATTAGCTGTAATGGTATGCGTCAGCCCTTTAGTCACCGCAATATTTCTGAAACATTTCACATTTTATATTTATTGTTTAATAATGGATGGTGATAAAGTACACTTTATTTATATATATATATATATATATATATATATATTAATTTTTTCAATTCAGATGCTGGGCGGCACAAGAAGGTTGCTGGTTCGAGTCCCGGTTGGGTCAGTTGACATTTCTGTATGGAGTTTGCATGTTCTCCCCGTGTTCGCATGGGTTTCCTCCGGGTGCATTGAATAAACTAAATTGGCCGTAGTGTATTAGTGTATGAGTATTTTCCAGTACTGGGTTGCAGCTGGAATCCACTGCATAAAACATATGCTGGAAAAGTTGGCAGTTCATTTCGTTGTGGCGACCCCTGATAAATAAGGGACTAAGCCGAAGGAAAATAAATGAATGAATGAATGAATTCAGATGCCCAATTACAGTTATTTACTTACCTAAAATAAATAAATAAATAAATAAATAACTATTACCTAACAAACGTAAAAATATTTTTTAAAGAATTTGTTGAAATATTTCAGTGTTATGCTTGAATTATTTGTGAGTTGAATGTGCTGGCTCAAACTTGATTTTAGTATTATTTGTTTATTTTTTTTGCCTAATAAATAACAATTAAATATATATTTTTATTATTTAAAAAACCCTAAACGCACTAATCAAACATTAAAGCATCCAACCAAACAAACCAGCATACCAGCAAACTACTGTATGAAAGAAAATCAAAGAGACTTAATGAGGGAAATAACTATTAATACAAAGCCCTTAAAAAAATAAGGCGAATTAATGCAAACAGATGGCTTCGACAAATAAAATCCATTAACCTCAAAGCTAACAACAGCTTACTTTGGAGAAAGTAAATGTTACCTCCCAGAACCCAACTGTTGAATACAACTGGATTTTATTTGTGAATCACAAAAACAGAAAGTGCCAGACTAGGCTTATGGTTAAAGTGACAGTTTATGCTGCGTGCACATTATTTTACAATATATTTTATTTGCATGTGAACACGTGACCGTAAAAATGCAAGCACTTTAGGTTGTTGCTGCACTTTAAAAAATATTCTTGTTCACTTACATTTTTTCGTTGTATCAACTGAACTTTTCTAGTCATCTCATCTTACATCAATCAAACTGACTAAACATATTGAGCCCTATCGTACACCTGGCACAAGAAGGCGCAAGACGTGTAGGGCACGATTTGTTGCCATTTTCAGACCAACGCAACTGTAATTTTCATGTTTTGCGCTACGTGGTTTTTTCAGTTTATTCATGACAATTTGCATTCGTATAATGTTATTATTAGTAGTAGTATTATTTATTATATGGATATTTATATTTGTTTTAATAAAAACAAGTTTAGATTGGTCCACCTGTCGGGTTTTGGAAAAATATGCATCACCGTATGGGGAATACAAATAGGACATGTGTTTGAATATAACTATGTTCTTTTTACCACACTTCATTATTATTGTTCATTCATAATTTTAGAAATAGTTTTGAAACAAATCTTTGCGCTTAACAAACAAAATACGAAATTAAATATGTAGGCTAATGGATGTCAGTTGAGTGAGTTTCCACCGTTTTCTTACTCCACGAAAGTAAAGGAGTAAAGTAAAGAGTAAAAGTAAAGTAAAGAGAAAGTAAAGAGGTCGAATGGAGAAGGCTCATTCTTTATCATCATGCTGCAGATGGTCAGTTTAACTGTTTTCTCGCTAGTAAAGCGTTCAGTTTTTCCACTTACAAAGTCCGCCATGTAAATACCAAATGCACCATGGCTCTATGCAACTGACTCTTAAAGGGAATGGGAGATGAGACTCTGATTGATTTAATGCATGTTATGCTCAAAACACACCCATAACTCATTAAGAGAATAAGCACAACCCTGTTTGACCATGCGCCAGGGCACACACCATATTTTTCCGTCCTTAAAATAGCAAAAGTGGATACAGACATGCCCTTAATACTTTTCGCCATGCGCTTTAGACTTTGCGCGTAGATTGTTAAAATAGAGCCTATTAAGTTAAACTTTGTATAACTTAAAAAAATTAGTTGAAACCTAATTAACTTTTTTAATTAAGTTAAAACAACATACAAATAGTTGTTGTCTTAATTTTTTTTACAGTGTGCACACCAGAGTTCAAGCAGCAGACAAAAACTAACCACAAGACCCAGACATCCAACACTGAACTGCTCATAACAAATAAAACAAACATCAAAGCTGCATTGATTAGCACAGAGGAGATACCATTCTTTTATGAGTTATTATTTGTTATTTCTAATATTGTCTTTATGCAAAATTACTTTGATTTCTTTATAGTCAAATCTGAAGGACAGCTGTGAAAATAAAGACAAAAGCATACCGGAGAAGCTAGAAGTAAACGGAAACAACCGGTTACAAGGATCCAGCACAATGACTAAATGTTTGAAGGTCCCAGTGGGAGTCATCCAGACAGTGCTCAGGAAAGGTTACCCCAGAAAACTCCCTATGTGATCAAGACGGGGGACTTGTGTTAAAAGTCACCGAGAGACCAACCAATAGTATGGGCTGCAGAGTTCTGTAGCTGAGAACAGAGTAAAAGTGCAGCAATCAGACATGGTGTTTTACGGCTGGAACGCACAAAAGAAGCAATTACTCAAAAAGAACCGTGCAAAAGTCTGTATATCAGAGGTTGGCAGCTTTTTGACATGAAATGACATTTCTTTATATATAAAATGACATTTCTTTTTTTACATTTTACTTCTTTTTCAACAAAAAAAGGTGACAATACTTCTGCCCGCACCTCAGAATGTGTTGTGTTTCCATTATGCTTTCATCAGCAGTGTCTGGGAATCTTGTTAAAACGGAACAAAGATGGTGGAAAAAATACAGCTTGTCACCGCACCATCTTTCAGCGGGCCATTGGAGTGATTCAAGAACAAAAAGCTCGAAAATGACCCAATCAAATCCCCTGATTTTAGCCCAAATAATAATCTCTAAGGCATTTGGAAAATTGCAGAGAACTAGCCAAAAGCACACCGCAACAGTGTGCAAAGCCAGTTGCTTTCTAAAGGCCACAGCATACTCACAGCAAAGTCCATTTTCATTTATTGCATGAGGTAAAAAGGACTTTGAAATACTCTTTCAGCAGTGAACTGCTAGCGAACTCCAGAAACGAACTCTAGCTGAACTTCTCTTTAGCCTGAATTTTGTGCAATGTAATGTCAGATCAGTTTGTTTTCATTTCTGCCTGTAAAAATATAGAAACCTTAAAAGTTCACTGACTTCATATTCACCTAAAATTGAAAAGCTAAATACATACATACAATTGAAGCCAGATATTATTGTATATTGACCTTAAAATGGTTTTTAAAACTGCTTTTATTCTAGCTGAAATAAAACAAATCAGACTTTCTCCAGAAGAAAAACTATTATGGGAATTACTGTGAAAAAATCCTTGCTCTGTTAAACATCATTTGTGAAATATTTGAGGGGGAAAAAAAACACAGGAGGGCTAATAATTTTGACTTCAACTGTATCATACATACATAGAAATAAAACTGGAATCTTGCCTTGTGTTTACACTGTCGATATCCCTTTAATCAAATACACAAAAGTGACCAGAGGCAGTGAAGCTCAGAGACAAATGTAAAAATTAAAAAGAACAAAAATTAATGAAGGATCAAGCAGTTGATTTAAAGCCCCACGATACAGCTTGACAGGCTGAAATCTGATTTCAGGGAGAGGAAAGAGAAAATTATATCCATATTTCCTTAAAAATATAAGAGATCAAAGAAAATGTGTTTGATATAAAAGGGAAAATTTGATTAACTAAACTAAAATCCACTGAATTTAAAAACAAAAGCAAACTCTGGGAGATTCCTGACTTTATTCACTCCTGCAGTCAATCCACAGAATAACTTCAAAAGTAATGTATTTGTTAATTAGCACGAAAATCACCTCACAGCATGAGGTATGCACAATAAAATATGGAAGGCATCACAAAAGATCCTCTCTCCCTCCACTACATAATCTGAACATACTGGATTTGCTTATTCACGAGCGTGAACCGTGATAATGGTTTGTCACTACAGGAGTCTGCCTTTTCACGGTTAGTTTTTAGCTCCTGATTGATCACCTGCTGTGAAAGCTCTTCTTTTCTGACCTTGCTTTAATATCCATGTTGTCTTATGGTTGTTTTGGCAATTTTTTATGGAACAAGGCGCCAAAAACCCAGTAGTCCATTCTCTGGCATGGCTTAGCCTCCACAGAGGGGGAAAACATGTTATTTTACTCACCTAAATGCAATATGGAGCTAATTTCACCGGGTTGGCCAAGCCATCAATTCAAATTAGCACTGGGCCCTTGAGAAAGTGTGTATAACTGCAGAAAGAGTAAAGTGTCATGGGAAATCCAAAAGAACCTCTGCTGAAGGATTAGCTAATCTATTGTCTTATTTGAATTGATTGGACGTTGTGGTGGATGATACATTTTGTGTCAAGCGTTTACTTGAATGCGTAAACACAAGTAGCCTATGGTTTTTAATGGTAAAACCATGGTATATAATGTATTATTTTATTTACATTAAGTCATTTAGCAGACGCTTTTGTCCAAGGTGACTTATTTTATTTATTTTTAGATTGTCTTTCTTATTCTTTTTTTTTTCCTTTTCATTAACAAACACTTTCCATCATTCCAACCTTCCTTAAAATAATATAAAATCAACTGTCTGTAATATACATATTATTGTATTATTTTTTTTAATGTATTAATAAAAATGTTTTTGTGAAATATTGCTAAAAATTACAAACTACAAAAGCTCAACTAAATCTTAGATATTTTTCGTTTCACTTGATTTTACCTCTTTTAATTTTTATTTATTTAATATTTTTCCCCAAAATATAAATTTGGGATTACTAATTTTTGGACCGTTATCCAAGTTTTTTTTATTAGATTTGCTCCAGATTTGGCTTCATTACTGACTAATGTATATGTACAAATACAATATCTTAAAGAATTCTATTAAAAATATGAATTTAAAAGATAGATTTCTGAAAGGTGTACTCATATGCTGAGCACTGTATATATTTATTGTATATATAATATAACTAATATAACTATTGAATAACTATTAAATATTGAATTAAAAAAAAGTTCATTAAAATTCTAAATTTGGTGTCTACTAGGTGTAAACTTGAACTTATGCCTAATAGCAAAACATTTTTAAATGACTCAATGCAGGGGTGCCAGGGGTTCAGCTGCAACCTTGATCAAATGCACCTGACTTTAATTACCAAGTTCTCCTTCTTCCAGATCCTACTTAAGCCACGGTCACACTGCACTTTTCTCCCCATAGACTTCCATTCATACGCACGCGGATGCGACAGACCGGAAACGCAAGCTCGTGTGACAAGTTTTGCAGTTCGCTGTGTTGCAAAGTTCAAGCTTGGTGAACTCTGACTTGTGAAATCGCATCATGTGACTGCGTGAGACCAATCGAAGATCAAAACATGACCTCTCTGTACAGAAATGTAAAATATGTACCAATCACTCCTTTTTTTTAAATGTCTAATCATCAGAATTTTGCATGCTCATCAGAATTTTGCATGCTCAAACTCTAGTGTGACCGTGGCATTAGTTGGTTTAGTTGTTTTTGATCAGGGTTGGAGCTGAACTCTGCAGGAAGGTAGATCTCCAGGATCAGGATTGGGTACCCCTGACTTAAAGGTTAAGTTCATTCAAAAATATCCATTCTGTTTTCATTCACTCGCTCTAACTTTGTTCATCATGAACGTCTGTGTTTACTGTAGTATGTGCAATGTAAACCAATCATCTTATACATTCATTGTGTCATTTGTTTTATGACCTTTACATTTGAATGTGTTATGCTGTAGGGGAATATGGATTTTAAATGGAGTGACAGATCATGTCCATTTGTGTTTAGATGATAAATATAAGTCTTACAGGGTAAATCACACCTTATAAATACAGTAAGCTGAGTCATGGATGCAACTAAATTGTGAATTATACTGATTACAGTACATCAGTCACATTTTGACATTGTAATATCTCAATAGAACAATGCATTGTTACACTACATGTTTGCCTAGACAACAAATGGAATAGCTAAGAAATACATCATTTGATGTATCTGCAAATAATCGAATAAATTAAACACTAGAACTAAATACTTAGGGGTTCCTTCAAATGCAAAACCATTAGTGTCAGAATTTTGTATAACAGCACTACTAAACACTTGACTATAATCACACAAGCCCTCCTTGAAATAAAATCGTGAATGATCTCTGAAAGGCATTGAGTTTTGAGACCACAAATTTCACTGATTATACCCCAGTCTTTGATTCACACATTACATCAACAATGTAGAATTCATTAGTAATGGAGTTGCGGATGTGCCCTGAATTGAACATGTCTTATAAAGTCTAAGCTTTGATAACTGTGTTTTATCGCAGGACCCTAGGCTTAGATTTATTACATTTGCATTCCTGTTCTTGGAAGATACTCTAATATAAATGTGGAGGAAGTGCAATATACTGTGTTAATGACAAGTCAACAAACAAATGTGAAGTATCGAGAAACATGTCAAGTGGTATAATTAAATTCAGAATTCCTGTAAAAAAAACACTTGATGGAAATGCAAATAAAAAACAAAAAGAGCTGTCGGGGTAACAAAAACATAATTAACATAATTATAACAATTAATAAACAATGAATGAATGTAAACCAACTAATCCTTTGGCCACAATGTAATTTATGTATATAAATTAATTTATACATCATTGGTTTGATGTTATCTGACACAATTCATGTGCAAAATGTATACATTCACACAAACGTATACGCTTTCATGATTTGTACTTCTTTAAAAATGCAAAACAAAACTTGACATTGCTGTATGTGTTTTTATGTTTCTGTAGATAATTTTACATCGTGAGTATACACAGTTTAAGACATGTAAATCATTATTATGTATTTACTCCGTATTTAATAATGTAAATAAATGTATGTAAAGAAAATCCTAATGGCTAAGTTAACTATACCCTAATGGCTGGTTTAAATGGAAATTGACAATGTTTGAATGTAAAAAAGTGAATAAGTTCATTGTTCAGATACAATCTCATAGCATGAAAGATAAAGAAACTGCTTTATGCAGCTGGCTGGTTTAGGTCAGCAAAACAAGATATTTAAAAAAGAACACTGAGCAAATTAGTCAACTGATCAGATTAGTTAGACGCACTTTCAGAGTTATTATTTCCCAGTTATTGATATTATTCCAGCACCTGGTGGCTTTGAGATAGGAACAAACTGTGGGATATTGTGTGGAGAGAGGGTCCAATTTTCACTTTAATGTTTAAAGCAAGTTTTATTAATTTGAGCTATTGGGGTCTGATTGATTCTCATTATGTTTGTTGTCAACCAGGGAAAAACTGAACCTTAAGTCTGTACATAAGTCAGTAAAGATGGAGGTGAAGTGTTTTGTTTTCTGCATCAGAACATAAAGATACATGGCAGAGTAAATGTTCATGTTTATTATTCTTTTAGCAACATGTAGTCCCTTCCTGTATTCATCACTCAATTAGCCAGCTATTTGTATGCAGAAAACAATATTAATGGTGACAAAGTTATGTCTAAGAAAGCCACTACAGTTAGTGAGACTAGTGATATTTGTGAGAATCTACTGATGTCTGTGAGAGACTATTATTGTCTGTGAGAGACTAGTGATATCTTTGAGAGACTAGTGATAACCTGTGAAAGAGTAGTGATGTCTGTGAGAGACTAGTGATGTCTGTGAGAGACTAGTGATATCTGTGAGAAACTAGCAAAATCATTCAAAGCCAAGCCTAATAAACTTCATAATAGCTGTTGACTGCTGTAACCTAAATTATAGAAATTATAGTTGTAATATTAATGCAACCATTGTTGCTGTACTCTAGTTTGGGTTTTTGCTGAAGGGCCTTGGCAATTATTATATAACAGCCTATTTTACTATAACCACAACTGAAAGTCCTTTTGAATGGAGATTACATTATTTTTCAAGTCAAATCGAGTGTTCATAAATTGTTTTTGATCTACATTGTATACATATATACACACATAAACTTAGTCTACAAAACTATAATGACAAATAAAGCACATTATGGTTAAACCATATTACTTTTGATGCCATTTACATTTCTGTTGCTTATTGCTAAAAAGGTTTATATTTAAAATGCTGGCAATATGTCCAAATGTATGATTAATGCATCATTACATTAGGCAAAAAGCATTAAGATAGAACCGCTGTGTCAAATACCAGATCAAAATGTTTGTCTCTCCGAAATATTTTGTCCTAATGGACACAGCCATCTGCTAAATGTCAAACGTCAAGTGGAGCATTTCAGCACTCCCTAATTAAGTAAATCTTTATAATGGTCGTTAATCTACTGTACTGTAAGGTTTGAGGCTCAAAATTCAGGCTTACTGGTGTGTCTGTTTGTCATATTGAGTAAGGGTGAGGATCTAATCCGCAGAGAGTGTTTAATACTTCAAAATGCTTATCTCAGGTCTTATCGCCATGTTGATCTGCAAACCCAGATGTAAGCAATTCAGCCGATGCTTTTGTGGCTCTCGCTTCACATATAAGCATTCTGGGAGGGGAAAAGGCAAGAATCTGTGAGTCTAGGTCCATTAATCTGTGCCATCTGCTTTGCATGCCATCTGAGTATTTGCATTTCAGAGAGTATCTGAACACTCGCAGTGTGTGTGTGTGTGTGTGCTTGTGAGTAGTTATATATGTGTGTGTGTGTGTGTTGGTGTTCAAGCGTGTGGGTGAGTGAAATTATGGAGATTGACGTGACCACCGCTTGACATCAAACGAATGAATAAATCACAGTTAAAGTTCTAAACAAGGCATTTTCTAAATTAACCGAAAGAATGATTCTTCTTAAGTGATTTACAATTTACTCTGCTCATTAAGTCGCAGCTCTTCAGAGTGAGTATTGTTAAGGGAGGTTAACCTGCTGCGCTGTGAAAGGTAAACATGTAAAATGCATTTTCCTGCTGCATTGAGAGTAATTATTCACCGTTTCCATCTGTCTCTTCTCCCTCATTTACTCCCAGCTGAAATCTTGCAACTAATCACACGGTAAAACACCAGCTATACGGTTCATAAGCCAAAAAGCCTTTGTTCTATGGAACTTCCTCCAAGGGCGATGCTACAAAACACAATGCGATGTTATAATGAACCACGTGGCCTTTTTTTTCCCCATTTGTGACATTGGTGTAAAATTCTGAGCTGTAACTTTCAATAGCTGATGTGGGTGTCTAACACAATACTATACGTAATTAGTTGCCTGTGAGCTTTAGATAAGGAGAAAAAAGCTTGCCTTTGATGTTGATTATGCGTTATCTTAGTATAAAAGTGACGGAATTAAACGGCGCTTGTTCCCAGACACGAAAAGGAAATATCTACTGTCTCACGTAACAATCTCCGCCTATTTTAGTGTTAAACAGCAACTTCTGATGCACTGAGCACTCGTTTTCACTTGCAGGCTTATCAGTTGTATATGCGAGACTGTGCTTGTTTTGCGAACGTAGCACTGTGTTGTTGACATACAACGCGTGCTTAAGGCTAAGTTGTTTTTTGATGCTCATACACACAATCAGAAACAAATACAAATCAAAAAAGGGAACAAGCATGATAAGATGGCTGACAAACCAAATGGAAATTAGCAGCTTATGCAGAAACATGATAATTATAGATCAGCATGAACGAGGGGGACTGATTGACTTGCATAAATGCTGAGCTAACAAATATGATAAATTGACAGAAATATGCTAAAAAGAGAAAAAAAATAAGTTACTGAAAGACTCAGATGTACAAAATCAGAATATCAATAGCTATAGAATAAAACAGAAGATGGATTTTTATGGTGCTCTGCAGAGGATTCTTTTTACTGACGCATTTTATTATCAACGGCAACTTCAATTCTGTTCTTTAAAGTTTATCTTACTCTATAAATCTCATACATATAAGCATGACAGTCTATCCATATATCTATCATAAGTTTTTATCATAGAGTGCTCAAAGCAGAAAAAAATACAAGGCTGTTAAAAAAGCAAACCTCATGAAAATAATTTATCTTTCACCATATCGTACGGTACATTGGCAATTCATTGCTTGAACCTGTTTTGGACAGTATTAAAGGTGAAATAATAACATATAACAATCAAAACCTGACTATTAAATTCAAAGAAAGTATACTGTGTTTAGAGGACTAACAACTAAACTGTTAGACTAATAACTAATAGCATAATTTTAGGTAAATCATGTTATAGTTAAGGCGACACGGTGGCTCAGTGGTTAACACTGTCGCTTCACAACAAGAAGGTCGCTGGTTTGAGTCCCGGCTGGGTCAGTTGGCATTTCTGTTGGCGTGGGTTTCCTCTGGGTGCTCCGGTTTCCCCCACAGTCCAAAGACATGCGGTATAGGTGAATTGAATTAACTAAATTGGCCATAGTGTATGTGTGTGAATGAGTTTGTATGGATGTTTCCCAGTACTGGTTTGCAGCTGGAAGGGCATCCGCTGTGTAAAACATATGCTGGATAAGTTGGCAGTTCATTCCGCTGTGGCGACCCCTGATGAATAAAGGGACTAAGCCGAAGGAAAATGAATGAATGAATGTTAAAGTTAAATCAACATTATCACAAAACCATAGAAATCACAATTATGATTGCTCATTAATACATGCATTAATATCTAAATCTACTTAAAATGTTCAATTAAATTACTTAACAAGAATAAAATCAGCACTTATGTATCCTTTGAACCTAGGTATTATGTTTTGATGTACAGTATAATGCTTATATTTTTCAGCACACATTTACACACATTGTAGTTACTTATTTTTATATATTATAGGCTACATTAGGGCTGCACAATATTGGAAAAATCTAACATTGCAATATTGAGTATAATTTCACAGAATTATTTAATATTTCTATTTGGAAAGAATTGATCATGTTAGATTGATTGGGCTGTGAGTGAATCATGCATAAACTATAATTTATAGTTTTATCATTTTCCGAGTCAAATAAAATAAAAATAAAAAATCTTTGTAAAAATAATGCATTAAAAATAATCATTATTAAAGCGTTTAATCGTTAAATGCTTTAAAATCATCAGAAACACATGAAAATTGTAAATTATAACACAAACTCAACATTACATATTTTGCAATGTAACTATTGCGAATTAATACACTGCAATATCGATGATGCAACGATATATTGTGCAGCCCTAGGCTTAGTGATATAGATATGGTGATAAAATAGATATTTTGTATTGTAAAGGCTTTTTTATACTTCTGCGTCAAGCGCACGCATACGGTCTGGCGCAGCTTCACGCGGTCACATAGGCCTCACCGTGGCTGACACCAACGCTGATGCGCACCTCTCAAAAAATGTAACTACACGTCGCAACGACGTGTAGCGCAAGCTCTGTGATTGGTCGGCTTGGTAGCGGTGACGATACGGCCGGTGCTGAGAGCCGCGAGCCCGATGGAGCGATTGTTTACAAGTGTCAAGTTAAAGGGGCTCCAGATGGAACCTTTTGTTTTATGTTTACCTTATGATTAATGTTGTTGCACATCCGCCGATTCCCGCCTCTGAATGAGCTACTTGTACATTAAGGTAGTACATTAAACAAAACACCCGCAAAGAAACTCGACACAGAGAAACATAAAAACCTACTGCCAGCTAGTGTTTCTGAAGTGTTATTGCAGAGCAACACAAACAGCACGCAGAAGTATAAATGCACAACTACGCACAAGGCATGCGGCGTGGGTCACGCCGATCACTTGACGGAGAAGTATAAATCAGCCTTAACCTGTCTGGACAGTTGCATTGCCATTAATTATCAGCAGAAGTTATCAGTGTATGGCAAGTCTTGGTAATAAAAAAATAGTTAATACAATTTTTTTTATTAAACATTCACCAATAATGAGTATTTACTTTTAATACCCATTTATGTAAAAAAAAATATATATATATATTTAATCAAATATTTTTGCACTCTGACTCAAGTAAAACTTAAATGAAAAAGTAGTTAATATGTTTACTGGAGCAGTGTTTTATTAGGGTACCTGTAGGCTAGGGCTGTACAATGTTTGGGAAAAAAAATTCTGAGATACACATTGCAATATTGTGTATAATTTGACCAGATGACTTGAATGGAATTATTGGGGGAAAAAAATCCTTATCCTAATCCTTATAGAGTAATTGGGATCATTTTGTAGAGCATTTGCAGAAACTACAATAAACCAATAACAAGCATTGATAAATACAGTAGAGAAAAAATACAAATAAAATAAACAGTGGTTTATAGTTTTCTAGAAAAAATCTAGCAGTGTTCAGGTACACAAATTTAATAGTCAAATGTAAAATCGTATATGCATAAATACAATTAATCTTTCTTAAAAGATACAAACATTATTATTATAATTCATAATGCACAAATGCTTGAACTGGCTTAAAATGCTAACAGGGGCCTTAAGAAAGCATGCAAATGCTAAAATTTTTGGTAACATTGTGGAGTCACTGCAAAATGTGACCATAAATCATGTGTTCTGCGATGTGACTATTGCGAATACACAGCTTGCAATATCGATGCTGAAACAATATATTGTGCAGCCCTACTGTAGGCTTACTTTTACTGAAGTACTTTGAGTATATGAATAATGTGTAAAAAATAAAACCCAGCACTGTGAAAAGCATAGCACAGAGCTACTGGCTCTATATAATGGTGAGCACCAGCCACTTCCAGCAATCCCCTCTGGGATCAATAAAGGGCATCCATCCATCTATCTATTTATCTAAATCAGCAATTCATGCATACGGCCATTAAAACATGATATAAATCTGCAATCCGATATCTTATTTAAAGCCACAACCCTGATCCTGGGCCAGATCAAAGGCCATATTTTGTACAAAACCCTACAGATAGACATTGTGACAGGCCGGCCTATAAAGATCAGCAGATTATCGCTAGTGATGCTAAGATAGTGGCGGCTGGATGCTGCGGTGGATTATTGAGTGGATTAAATGAATCTGGGAGATTAAGACTAAGATGCTGTAAGTATGTGTGTCTCTGTGTCAGAGGCACTGCGTCTCTCTCATAATCCTGATGTTAAAAGAGATGCTAGCTGGTTTAGTGTGCTTTAACACAAGCTCATTTACCAGCGTCACAACTAACTGACAAGATTAAACACGGCTAGGCTAAAGATGCTAATGCTATCACTGCCATATTGTGGTGGATGACCACTTTTTTGGTTTCTTGAAAGCTAGAATTATGTAACATTAACCATTGTTTGATCTGTTTGAGATATTAAGGTCAAAGAGGAGGAGCTAATAAACAGACAGAAGCAGTGGGTGATTATAGGGATGCAACGATTATAGATTTTGGTTGTACGATTATAGTCTGAGGAATAATAACAGTTTCATGGTTATCACGATTATTAGGCATTAATTAATTTCAAAACACTACTAGTTTAGAAAATCACATGAAAACTCCTTATACTTTGAAATGTTATTTATTGCTGCTCAGTAACCAATTAATAGAGCACAAAATAATAATAAAAACAAACAATAGTCCATTTCTCTTTGGACTTAAAAATAAGTGAAAAAAAGTTTTTAGCATTTAAACATAAGTCATAATTTTACACTGAAAATAAATTACAGAACAGTAAATAAATAAATAAATAAATAAAAATAAGAATAAAAAGTAGAAAAATGTTTATTTGTCTAATGTAAATCTAAGCTACATATTAGCGAAGTATTTCCCTTTTAAAGAGAACAAATGTAGTCAAAGGCTGCTGAACCTCTGTCTGAAAGGCACTTTTGATCAACTATATTACAAAATTGTTTGGTATTTTTCATTTTGTAACTTTTTTCTGTTTGGAGTAGAAATGTGTGTATTCCATACAAAGTATGAAGCTGATCGGTCCAGTTCTTGTCACGTGACTCGCGGTGCGCTCACGGCATTCTTGCAACTAGATGTGCATGGAAAGCTCACGTCGCTCACGTGTTGCTCCCAATATGCGTGCAAGCCATGTGCCTCCATTGGAAATAACGAACTTGCGCGAGCAAAAGACGCAATAGGTATATTGTTATAAATAGTTCTGACTTTTTATATATATTATTTGGGGCATGTTAAATATATTAGGAATTCCCATTGAATTTTTGCCAATATTTTCAAACTCAATATCTTTTCTGTTTTGTGTTTTTGAGAAGTGTTAATTTACAGAGAGAGGGTTTCAGATTTGTATTACCAGGAATAAGTGATAGCTTCTCACAATAAAGTAAAATCAGACTTGTGATGGCTTGACCCCATTTGATGCTTTGTACTTACTTTTTTTCTTTATTTTTTATTAGTGTAACACAGCAACCCCTGAATAAATGTCTGATGGGGCAGGCACTAGGACCCAGTTGGAGGCTGCTTATGAGAAATATTGTAAACTGAAAAAAAAAAGGATTAATAGAGCAGATACTGAATTGAGGTCTGTATGACTGGTGTCACAGTCAAAAAGGCAAATTTTTCTTTTTTTTACAGATATTCTGACCAATATATCACACAAGACTAAGCATTATATGACATGTTATTTGTGTATTTTACTTTCATTTTCCTAGTCTAATGTGAATCATGTTAACGGGCGGACATTAGGACGTGAGGGAGGGATATTTAATCACCTAATAAAACACCTAACTGTATAAAATAATATTAATAATAACAATAATATACTAAAATAGTTAATAAGCAAATTAATTCATTAGTTTTGCTTCAAATCTTCAGAAATGCCCACTAAGTATTATAACTGATGTCAATTGCAATGTTTCCATCCAAAGACACAAATTAAATGTACAGTAGGTGCAAAACTGGAATATCTCATAAAACATTTGCGAATAAAGCACTGTTTCCATCCTATGAGTCAAAGAGAAAAAAATTGTCAATTCCTGATAAACTGGCACCAAATATCAAAAAGAAAAAGGGAATTTGCTGTGGTAAGAGAAGCCACTGTGGGTTTTTTATTATATAATAAACTACTTCAGAAGATAAAGATGAAACGCAATACACATGCAGTAATTTTTGAAGGTGTTAGACTCAAGACAGTTCTGGATATAATAATACTGAACCACTTTGATGACAGACTTTGACTGGGGCTTTTTAGAATGACCAAAACAGCATTTCAGATGTTTTACAATGTTACAATGATTCAATGTCTTGTTTTTTCATTGATGCCATCCAATCAAATGCATTTTGTTAGCACATGATCTGTTAAAACAAAATCAAATGCCTTTTTTGATGCGCATGCTGAAATTTATTGATTGATCAATTCAATTTAAGTTTATTTGTATAGCGCTTTTCACAGTAATTATGGCTTCGCATTACAAAGATAAAGTTATTAGTTACCATAACTTTATTAGTTACTAATAACTCTAACTAATCAACTAGGAAGTAATAGCTTTTAACAGTTATTATATATAAAGTTATTATATATAAACATAGTTAACCTGCAGTTACATATAGGATATAGGTATTTGCATATTAAATGTATGTGTTCTATTAAGTGTGTTGTATTCAATGAAGTGTATTAGTGTATTAAGTGTATGTGTTGTATTAAGTGTGTGTGTGTGTGTGTGTATTGTGTTGTCCTTAAAGTATGAAATTTTAAGTGTATTTTCAAAATTGATGCGCATCTTGATGTTACTTACCATTTATTAAGTGCAAAATGTAAATGAAACTAGGTGGATGGAAACATAGCTAATGATGTATTATTTGTGGTTACCCTTTTAATCTGTAATTGACCCTTCGCTAAGCCCCGCCCTCCTTAGTTACTGTTGTTACGCCTGTCAAGCTTTCGTGCCTGGCACGTCTATTATAATATGTATGCGTCGGTGTCAGACATCCCCAGGGATATAATTAGTCATTTTTGGCGAACAGGTGAGATATCTGAGAAAGCCAGAAAAAAAAAAGGACTGCGGTATGCATTACAGGGGTATATTCACAACATAATATGCAACCGATTAAAAAATAATTTAATCAAAATTGAAGCTAAAGCCTAGCCGCCTTATACGCTGACCATTCAACAGCAGTGAAGTGAAGTGAAGTGAAGTGTAGTGTGGCCAAGTATGGTGTCCCATACTTGGAATTTGTGCTCTGCATTTAACCCATCCAAGTGCACACACACAGTTAGTGAACACACACATACCGTGAACACACACCCGGAGCAGTGGGCAGCCATGCTGCGGCGCCCGGGGAGCAGTTGGGGGGAACGGTGCCTTGCTCAAGGGACTCACCTCAGTCGTGGTATTGAGGGTGGTGGAGAGTGCTGGTCATTCACTCCCCCCACCCCCAATTCCCGCTGGTACCGAGTATCGAACCAGCAACCTTCGGATCACGAGTCCAACACTCTAACCACCAGGCCACGACTGCCTTATATGTGAAATTATATGTGATATGTGAAATTAAAAAATAATCTAATATTAACAAATAAAACCGTGATTTCTGTTTTTTTTTTGCCAAAAAGCCTGATAGATTAATTGTTGTGCAATGAAATATAGCGTTACTAACCATCGAGGAAACACGCATGGACAGTACTTCTACATAATTCATTCATAGAAAGAACAGCCAGAAAGGGGAAATTAATGGATTTTTGCCAAATATTAGCATCATTGACCCATAACAATGTACAGTACCTATAACTGTCAGTATGTTTGTGTGCTTTTTATACAGATTCTATTGTAATTCGCAGTCAAGTGGAAAAAATAAATAAATTGAAATGCAAATGAAAGTATAAATAGCAGAAGTGAACAAATAGATTTTCCCTACCAGCAAATATTAATCCGACACCAAATCTAAAAGCAGACACTAACCCGCTATAAAGTCCGACGAAAACATTGGTGAATTGTAGCTCTGACATGGACATGAGGGTTATAAATTACTGAAAACCAGCTGTGGGTGAAGTATATTGATCGCAAGTGCTCAGTTTGTGATCATATCTCTGTTTTGTTCTGTTGATATGTAATCCAAATATTCGTAGCTTTAAACAGATGGAAATATGACTGGATTGTGCTGCTTTTACGGCCCCTCATACAGCTTGATCTACGCTGGCATTTCTCCCCTTGGGTTTTAGGTTTTGGAAAGGGAAAAAATTCCACCACCCCGTTCAAACTTTTAGGATACCGGGTATCAGATTTGCATCCATATGCATAACGCTTTGGCTTGTTTCCAAAGACCTCCTGCGCGTAGCTACAGTTGCTAAGCCACGATTGGTGTGTGGCGGTTTTCGGGTGTGGCTTAGTGAAGGGTCAATTAACAATACCTGCCATTCAACATAACTGTATATGGCCTGGACAATATTAGAATTGATTAATAGGCGTGTTACGCTAAAACAGCTGAACACCAGGCTTTTGCAGGAACATTTTTCATCTGTGCTTCAATAAAGATTATCTGACAAGTTCATGTAACCCTTACCTATCTACAATAATCGCATGTATTTGCAATTTCATTAAAGATATATTTAACTCAGATCACAGATGGCTTTTTTTGGTGTGCAGGTCCTTTTCTTGGTTTGTCAGGCTGTTCCCTGTTCGCGGGGTAAGATGAAATTGTCCTTTTTAATCTAAATATCTATGATGTATGCGGTGGTGAAAATACCTGGGAAAATTGGATGGAATTCCTCTGCTTGGGATTTCAAAGTGACAGCATGTATCTTAAGAGGTGTGCCATACATCTTGTGATGTCAGTGACAAAGCGATCTTATGGCCGTCATTATCCTCAAGAGACCAAGCTCTACAAAAAGCATCTCTGCGGAGAGAGCAGCCGTGGCACGGTCAACCATCTGTCAAGAAGCAGGATTACCGACGTGTTCTGTGAATGATGAGAAAAACAAAGAGAAACCTTGTGCTAATGGAAATGGCATTCATTTTAAAGTTATTAGTAATGATGGAGCTGGGATAGAAGACACTGATCACAAAGAATGAGGATATGAATACTCGGAGAAGTCAATACGGATTTTTTATGTCACACTTCCAGGCTTCTTTAGAAGGTGAAGAAGATAGTGAATACATTTAATAATAAATTATCACTCGCAGACGTGTGCATGCTTGGGCAATACAATTATTGGAATTTCCCCTTGATAAAGTGATAACACATTTTCCACTAATGTTCAATATAATGTTTATTCCTCAAAGCAGAACTAACCGGTGCTGCCTGCTTGCGCAACATGGACTGTTTAGGTTTGGTTAGTTACCTGCAGACACGTCTTTAATGGATAAAGCGAGCAGCTCCATAGAAAAACACTTGAATTTGCGTAATGTATTCAGGCTGAGGGCAGAATTTTCATACAGAAGAATATCACATATCAACATGGTAGTAAGGCGCTATATACATGGTTTCAGCAAGGTTTATGACGAACATTGAGGTAAAGCTGGTTTTCTACTGACACATTCGGACTTTCTCTTTAATATTATATTTTCCGAAAAGTATTCTTTGAAAATTTTTAAATAGTGAAATCATATTAGCGGCCAAAGACTATCAAAGTAGTCAAGTCAAGTCAAGTCAAGTTTATTTATAGAGCGCTTTTCACAATGTAGATTGTGTCAAAGCAGCTTAACATAGTTCTAGTAAAGTCCAGATTTCAGAGTTGAAGTTCAGTTTAGTTTGGTTCAGTGTGGTTTAAATTTCACTGCTGAAAGTTCAAACACTGTAGAGCAAATCCACCGAAGCACAGCTCCACAAGTCCCGAGTCCCAAAGTACAACATTGTTCACAGTCAATGAAATAGTGCTAATGCTGTTTTGAAGTCATACTCGCATGCTATTTTAGACCTATTATTGAAAGTAGCTTGGTAAACAATACAGGGACCTTGTCACAAATTGTCACTGAAGGAATGTGTGAATATAAAAGCAACTTTACCTCAATATGATGAACTATGTATGATAATGAAACAAAAAAAATCTTTTTTTTACATATGCTCTAAAATTACCTCAGATTTTTAAAATGTTAATCTGCTTGATGTGTTTGTCATGTTACAATTAACAATTAACCGGTTTGGTGTGGGCTAAGGTGCAATTTATTCGTTCTGAAATGGTCGGTTTTTAAACAAGCAGGATTGCAGCTGTAATAAGTTACAATTTGATAAAACAGTTCTACAAACAAGAAGTTAAACTTACATTTAAATCCATTACTGCCATTTACTTCTATTTTAGCTGAGCCGACAGAATAGTTCCAAACGAACCGACAGATCAACCTGTTTGCCGTTTACTTCCTGAACACTCAAATCAGTTAAATGAATGATTCAGTGACTTGTTTATGGATGAATCAGCGTTACCCAATCCTTGGACTTACCTTTATTGCTCCTGAATGATTCAGTGTTTTGGAATAAATGATTGTTATGAACACAGCCAATTTGTCGCCATCTATTGGAACAAACAGGAATCTACTGGAACGGTGCTGTTCAATACAAATTAGGTTTTTTTGGATTTGATTCACTTCAAATGTTGACTACAGTATAAGGGAAGGTGAACTCCTCACAAACTAGCATTCAAATGATTTAGCACACAGTTGTGTTCAGAAATGAAAACAAACAAAAACAAGGTAACCTACTTGAGGGAAAAAAATAAACAATTAAACTATTAATCATTCCTATAAACACTGTACTGAGGCCTGCCTTCATTTGCTGTAGCCTTCTCTTTCTCTCCCCTCAGGTAGAGTCCTGGTGACCATTTCTTGACGTTCCCCTTTCATTCTTTATTTCCATCAGTCTCTCAGTTATGCCACCCAGCACCCCTCCAGCTGCGACTGTCAATCCCAAAAATGTCAAGAGGCAAAATGGTCTGACCTTGTGTTTCTTCAAGATCCAAAACATCAATCTGTTTTCAGCCAACACACTAAATAAACATTAATCATCATTAAACTCGGCTAACCTGAGATGTGTGTGTGTGTGAGAGAGAGAGATCGAAATGAGGTGAAATGGAACATGAAGTTCTTGCTGTCGTAGTGTATATATGTTTGTGGTGACAGACTACACCGCTTCAGGGGACAAGAGTGAAATATAAATATATTTGTACCTGACATTTACTTAAAATATCTGCTGCAATATCTGCTGCACTCTTTTAACACATATTGTGTGTGTGTGTGTGTGTGCGTGCGTGGGTGCGTGTGTGTGCGTGCGTGTGTGTGTGTGTCTGTAAAAAAATGCAGAAAAAAGGATGACGTTTTTTAATATATTTTTTTAGGTTCAGTTCAGTTATTTCTGTAGGCTACATCAAATTAAAATACATTTAGAAAATAAAATTGCCTTTTATACAAAAAAGTGTTGCCTTAGCAACTAGCTAATAAAATACATGTAATCTCAGTTAAAATTAGAAACATTTCTTCATTAAAATTAGTTCAAATGATTAAATGAAATTCAACTAAAATTACTTTTTGGTAGATCTGGACTGATGATGGTCATTCATTCATTCATTCATTCATTTTCTTTTCGGCTTAGTCCCTTTATTAATCTGGGGTCGCCACAGTGGAATGAACCGCCAACTTATCCAGCATATGTTTTACGCAGCGGATGCCCTTCCAGCTGCAACCCATCACTGGGAAACATTCACACACATACACTGCGGACAATTTTAGCTTACCCAATTCACCTATACCACGTCTTTGGACTTGTGGGGGAAACCAGAGCACCCGGAGGAAACCCACACCAACACGGGGAGAACATGCACACAGAAACGCCAACTGACCCAGCCGAGGCTCGAACCAGCGACCTTCTTGCTGTGAGGCGAACGTGCTACCCACTGCGCCACCGTGCAGCCCGATGATGGTCAAAAAAGTAAAAATTTAATTAATAAATAAATAAAATATTAATCTTTTCTGATTTTTTGACAGACAGGTTCAGTTATATCTGTAGGCTACATCAAATTAATGTAAGTGTTGCCTTAGCAACTAAAAACATTTAATTTTCAGTTTACATTAATTACATTCTCATTAAAAACTAGATTAAATGGTTAAATGAAATTCGATGATGATGGGACTGATGATGGTAAAGAAAGTGAAAATTTAAATAAATAAATAAATCAAATAAATAAATATAAAAAATTTTGAAAGAGATTTTTTTCAATAAAATGATTTTTTTTTTAGGCTACATCAAATTAAAATAAATGGAAGCGTTGCCTTAGCAACTAAAAACACTTAATTTAATTTTCAGTTGAAGATATGTTGCAGTATGTAAGTTTGACACCCAGTAGTTGAACTAGGTATTGCACTCCTGGTTCAAAACACATGCAAGCGCAGGTTGCCAGATTGACGACATCAACAGGAGTGTGCTTGACTATTAAGCCTAAAGGCTGATTTAAGTTGTGTTTTAACAAAGACTCTAGAATACACCAGACATGTTACTCGTATAGTTTACTAGTACAGTAGCCAGTCATCAATCGCTATAGACTGACGTTTCACCGGGGGCAAAGCTCGGACCAGACGTGTGCTTCTACGACAGTTTTGTGGGTCAACAAACACACTAGAATCTCAGCGAATACTTGCTTCACAGACATAAGAAATATATCCACATAAAGCTTGAAATATGTGATTTTAAATGAACCAAGTGCAATTGAAAACAAATGTTTTTTGGTTTTGTAATCTGTATGAAACCTACGCGGGGTACAGTCTGTCCTGTCAAACGCACATCACATGACAGCAATTACTCAAACGCCCACAAACTTGTAAACAAAGAGTCGCTGTCATCTCTGGAGGAGATTCGCCATCAAGTCCAAGTTGTGAATTACTTCAGAAGAGCAGCACGATTAGACGATCATTACCAAGATGATGATAATGTGTAGAACTACCATAAATGAGATTGGTGCCGTGATCTCGTTCCTTTTGAGTGTGCCTGCACATTAGCTTGGGCAATCTGAAAATATGTCGATTTTGTTTGATTTGGACGTTTAGAAACAAAACTTATGAGATGGTTGTTTAATTTTATTGGTGGTTCCAAATATGTAATGTAATCGTAAGCTTGCCAAACAGTTTTGGAGAATTTAATGTTTCCCCATTCAGACAGAATGCCTGAGCATACTGCCCGAGAGGTGTTTCAAAGATGGCCGCCGAGTGAAATGACTTGCCTTGAAGGGACTTTGGTTTTAAATAAAAGCAACGGCACGCGATAAAACAAATATTTTCCATATTAAAAGGTTTTGTTCTAACCAGCACCTGAAATTTATATTTTAGAAACGGCTTCTATTTCTTGACATTTATTGCCATACTACTGAAAGCAGCAGCAGATAGTTTACCTCAGATCTTAAAAATAAAATAAAACCACTTGAAATTGAACTTTAGAATTGTGACTCAGTGCAAGCCAACAAATATCGGTGATTCAGCATGTACATTGCAGTGAGTGCACTATTCTGTGCTTCTGAATGGCTGTATTTACATTTCTGTCGTGTTGCGTCTGGTGCAAACAGCCATATTGCTTATCACTGCAAATCTCATCACGTAGCATGTTGTTAGGACACGGTGTTACAATGTTACCTGCTCACCTAATGTTTACCTTCACAATATTTATAATATTTGCTAATTAATAAACACATCATGTGGAACTCTGAATCTGCGTCTCATTTCGGAGCCTGCACCTTTAACAGTTTAACATTTTCCTTAACATTAAAAACTGTAGTTTAAGTTATTAAAAATACTTCTTGGTAGTTATCATCATGATTGTTAAGAAAGTAAAATAAAAGAATTAATAATAATAAATAAAATAATAATATTTTATGATTTTAAGACAGGTATTTTGCTCTCTACATTTTTTTATTTTTCACTACATATTTTATGCACAAGACTTAAGTAATGAAAATGTTATCAGTATTATTAAAGTTTTATCTAATTAACTAAATGAAGATGAAAAAAAAAAAACAGGTAGGATAAAAAGGTGGGTTATACTATAGTTGTCAAGTGCTGAGTGATCTGTTCATGTCATACAGTGGGAGAAGAGAGGTGTTGTGGGCATTGACAACACTTGTTATGTCGTAACTGCACTCAAAGATTGAGAAAAAAAAATGAAAAATGACAAAAGCCTGAGCATTCATTCTCATGGGACTGAAGTATGAAGTATGTATGTTGAAACTGACCAGGCAGTATACTGTACCCTTGAGCCAGGACACAAACAAATGGCATTTTTCATACTACAAGAGTTTCTAGTTCACTTCCAAAAGCACAAGAATCTGGCATGGTATCGTTCACAGCTCTGTAAAATAATTGTTTTTTTGTTTTTGTTTTCCTTTTGAGCCTGTTATATTACCATTAACCAGTCAGATGTGATTTTATGTGGTGAAATATAATTTGTAACATAATTCAATAAAGGTTCCAAAATATATGAGCCAAACATTAGTCAAAATTATTCTTTTTTTTTCTCCCGAATAATGTTTAACAGCAAGAATTTTTTCACAGTATTCCCTACAGTATTTTTTCTTCTGGAGAAAGTCTTATTTGTTTTATTTTGGCTAGAATAAAAGCAAAAATGAAGTTTTTTTTTCAATATTATTAGCGCCCTTAAGCAATTTTTTTTTTATTGTTTACAGAACAAACCATCATTAAACAACGACTTTCCTAATTACCCTAACTTGCCTAATTAACCTAGTTAAGCCTTTAAATTGCACTTTAAGCTGAATACTAGTATCTTGAAAAATATCTAGTACAATATTATGTACTGTCATCATGGAAAAGATTAAAGAAATTCATTAGAAATTAGTTATTAAAACTATTATGTTTGGAAATGTGTTGAAGAAATATTCTTTCCCTTAAACAGAAATTTGGGAAAAAATATACAGGAGGGCTAATAATTCTGACTTCAACTGTATGTTGCAGGCAAAATTCATTCATTTATTCATTCATTTTCTTTTCGGCTTAGTCCCTTTATTAATCTGGGGTTGCCACAGCCACACCCATCACTGGGAAACATCCATACACTCTCATTCACACACATACACTATGGACAATTTAGCGTACCCAATTCACCTATAGCGCATGTCTTTGGACTGTGGGGGAAACCGGAGCACCTGGAGGAAACCCACGTGAACACGGGGAGAACATGCAAACTACACACAGAAATGCCAACTGACCCAGCTGAGGCTCAAACTAGCAACCTTCTTGCTGTGAGGCGATCAAGCTACCCACTGCGCCACCGTGATGCCTGTCGCAGGCAAAATACAATTGTTAATATACTATTTTATTCTTTGACAGTACCAGTAAACACCAATGTTTAAGACACCTCATCTCATGGCGCTCAAATAAAAACAAAGACTGAAAGTGTCGTCATGAGCTTTGTTATTTATTTATTAAAACTGAATATATGAAATTTCCTCTCAAATAAATCTGCCCCTCTCTCAGCAGTAAGCTATTGTTTAAAACAGACCAGTTTGATGAACATACAGCACCAAGCCTGAAAACTTATAATTATTATCATAATTATTCCCTCTGCACTTCAGAAACTGTATGCTTCTTTGAGGAGTTACTGAGTAATGAAAAGTGAATGAAGCAGGGGTAGCTTATACTTCATAAAAAAAATAAATAAATAAATAAACAATTTATTTTACTGAAATGCATAATACATGAACAGCAGATGCAGCAGTGCAGTCATACTAAGTGGCAGGTATATATCTGTAGTAATTTATAACTAAACGTGGCTCGTAATCAAGGACTCCAATTATCTGCTTTATAATGAGAGATAATACATTTTATATATAAATGCCACTTTGTTAATTTTGTTTCTCCACCCCACCTTAAAGATGCAGAGTCTTTGCAGTTTATTTTTCACATCACATCATATTCTTTTTTTTCTGTACAACATATACAAAAGAAGATATTTGAATGGCAAGAGTGTGATATTTTCATTTTGAGATGATCTACCCATTTAAAGGAACACGCCACTATTTTATAAATTTTTTTAAATAGGCTCATTTTACAAGTCCCTATAGTAAAACAGTTAGGTTTTACCATTTTTTAATTTGCTTAGCCGATCTCGGGCTCTGGCAGGAGCACTTTTAGCTTAGCTTAGCATAAATCATTGAATCGGATTAGACCATTAGCATCTTGCTAAAAAAAAGGAGTTTTAATCTTTTTCCTATTTTTTTTAACATTTTTCTAATGGTCTAATCAATAATTAGATTCAATAATTTATGCTAAGCTTTTATGCTAAGCTAAGATAAAAGTACTTCCGTCAGACCCTGAAATCGTCTGAATGGATTCAAAAATGGCAAAACTCAACTGCTTAACTTTTTGGGAGTTGTAAAATGAGCCTATTAAAAAAAAAAAAGTGGAGTGTTCCTTTAAGAGTCAGAAGAAGTGACAGCTTTTTCCCTATAAATGGATGAATCAACATAAAATCCATATCAAAGTAGAGAGATGATAAGTAGATGTCAGATTTGAATTCGGTCGTCATCAGAGTTTCAAACTGCTTTGGTAAGCATGATGATAATGTATTGTTCGGTTAATTAAAATGGGAGTAAATGCAAAAACGTGTCCGATCTCCAACAGGGTCATCAAAGATGAACAGATCTGGTGATGGTTTGAACTTTCCCTGACTTACAGGCCTGACATTCAGCTTCATCAGTCTTCAGTGACTGGCGTTTAACATTATACTGTCCTAATTGGGCCTTCATGCACCTGGCCAAAGAATGATACTGAATACTGATGATTGGTTTTACAAGATCTCTCCAATACACAGTGCTTAAGGTTTAATTTTCACAAAATGAGTAGGAAAGAAAAGTTAAAAATATGCCCACCTGATAAATGAATCGTCAGCCTCTAATTGTTTTATTTTCATCTCAATAATTTTAAATCCTTTTCTTCATTCTGCCCAGTTGCCAAGGCAGAGAATTGCAAATAAACGAACGTCTTTCAAATTAGTAAGATAAGAGGCATCAGAAAGACTCTTAACATTTAAAGAGTAATATTTATGCGAGTGACGCACTGCAAATTGACAGTTGAGTCACTAAAATGCAAGTAATAAAACAGTTTAAGATTATTAAAGACTCAAACGGTTCATTGTGTTCCTGTTAGAAAAAAACTCATTATGAAAATCATAAACAAACGATTTAGAAAAGTTTCTCACTGTAGCCAAAGTCACCTAACCTGAAGAAATAAATAAGTAAGCAAAATCTCTAGATACAAAAAAGCAGAAATAGAGACAAACATTGGGAATGCTGGTGATTGAGTGTAATAAATGGTGAGGAGGAAAAGCCAGAGGGGGTGGGGGGGATGAAGAGCTGAAAAGACTAGGGATGTATAGAAGAAAGAAGAAAGAGGGAGAGAAAGAGACGTATCAGGGAGCAGTTCATTAGTGGCCTGGACGAGAGTTTCTCTGAGAGACATAAGACGATCTGAGGGTGAGAATGAGAAAACGTCCTCCTGACAGAAATGTCAAATGACCGCAGGTCTCCAATGAAAACCACTAACTCGGAAGGCTTCACAGTCAAATGCCACATTGATCTGAAGTCTCAGATTTTTTTTTCTTACTTTTTTCCATATTTATATAGTGTGCTGTTTAAATAGTACAATATAGCATTGATATTTGTGCTGCTCTGTATGTTGCTGATACAATGTTTTAAGTTATGTTATACTGGTCAGAGGTCATTAATGTCAAATAGTCAATCAAATTTAAAAAGGCGGAGCTTTACTGTTCATGAAAAAGTTATACATTGTAAAAATATCCGTAAAATTAGCAGTTTTACGTATTTTGTGATTCATGTTTTTATTGTTTCCCATTTATTTATGCTTTTAAATTGCATAAAGGGACCTTGGCCTTTCTTACTTAACCTTTTAACCTTGAAAAGTTAAAAAACTGACTTTTATTAACATTTTTAATAGTTTAAAGTGGTATATTGTCTGGGTTGTACATCACAGTAGTCTATAGTTTGTATATCACATAGTGAAATGTGGCCCTTTATTGCTGAGGTTTATGAAGTAAAAAATGGAGAGGTTAGTAAATAAAATAAAAATAAAATAAAATAAAATAAAATAAAATAAAATAAAATAAAAAGTTAGTAAAAAAAAAAAAAAAAAAAAAAAAAAAAAAGTTAGTTAGTTAGTTTTGTTTTGGATTTCCCTGTACCTAATAAGCAGCTAAAACAATGGAGGACTTTGTTGCCCCCCTCCAAATACAGCCCATGCATAACCCTGTACTTCTGTTTAGAGGACTGCTCTTGATGACGGAAACTTATTTAAGCCTAAGGGCTAACTTCTTTAATACTGCTTATCTACTTGAAATCCGCACTCACACATTAATGCACAACTGCATACCGTGCCAATATTGACACACCAAAGGGCTTTCATTAAAGCATTAAAACCTAGCGAGATTTGATGCAGCGTTTGTTGATGCTGAAAGAAAAAGGCTGAGGGCTGAAAGCGTTTTGTTATCTCCCCTTCAATTTTTCATCAGATGGAATTGTGACGTATAGCGAAGAAAAATATGTTCCAGCAGCAACATTACTCTTTAAAAGATGAAAACCCATTTAATAGTTACAAATGAATGCAGGATTCAAATATAATGAGAAGAGAGTGGGGAAAACAGCATTTAAAAGGGACATATTACATCCCTTTTCATAAGATGTAAAATAAATCTCCATGTCCTTGCAGAATATGTACAAGCTCAACAAGTTTATCTCAAAATAGCCCACAGATCATTGATCATAAACCTTTAATCATTGATCCCTTTAAATGTAAATGAGCTATTTATATAATGTGCTATTTAAATAGTAAAACAGCATTGATATTTGTGCTGCTCTGAATGTTGCTGATCAAATGTTTTAAGTTATTTTATGCTGGTCAGAGGTCATTAATATGAAATGTCCAATCAAATTTAAAAAGGCGGAGCTTTACTGTTCAAGAAAAAAAGTTAGCCTATTATTTTGAGCAAAAAAAAGTCAGTATTTTTATGTTGAAAGATTGTGAGGTATGAAGTTAAATATTGGCAGCTGTTTGTGATGCAAACTACTAGAACATTTTTATATTATCTATAAAAAGACCCTCCCACCACCCCTCAAAAAAAAAAAAACTGTATTGTGTCCCAAATTTTGTGTGTGTCCCTTCAAATGTAAATTAGCTGCTGCTTTATAAAAGAGGGTGGGGCCATTCCACGATGCTCTGATGCTCCAAATATGCCCCCAACCCCCCACCCCCAAATAAAAAAAAAACAATCTGTATTGTGTCCAACATTTTGTGTTTGTCCCTTTAAATGTAAATGAGCTGCTGCTTTATAAAAGAGGGAGGGGCCATTACACAATGATCTGATGCTCTAAACACGCCCCA
>CAIGQV010016298.1:274911-288609 GCA_903798115.1 Danio jaintianensis | reverse complement strand
CACACACACACACACACACACACACACACACACACACACACACACACACACACACAGGGGGTCACAAACAATGCTGAGCCCAACACAATCCTGATGTTCCCAATAGATGTTTTACAAGTGCAATTATGAAACTTTGCCCCCTAGTGGCGAGAATTGGAAATCTCTGCAAACAGGATCTGTGATTGTGGCGCTGGTTTCTAACATTTGCAGATGCCTTTGACAGATCAAAAAAAAAAAAAAAAAAAAGAAAGACTGCATTCCAGTTTTGTACTTTCAGTATGAACAAGATTAATGCATCTACGCAAAATTATATGACAAAACCACCTAAATTGTGAACTGGAGGTGGTCAAAAAAAAAAAACTAAAATAAATAAATAAACAATAATAAAAAAATATATAAAAATAAATTAATTGTATAGAACAAAAATTTGCTTGAAAAAAAACACAATTAAAATTAAAGCAGTAATGAATTTTATATTGCTAATAACTGAATCAATTGATGTATAAATGTTGTTCTAGAACTTTTTTCAGGAAATAATCTTTAAAAATATGAAAAAAAACAAGCATTTTAAATGAAAAAATATTACATAATAATGAATGTTTCTTGAGCGTAAAACTATAAAATGATTTCTGAAGAAATTTCTGAAGAACTATGTAATAAAGAAATAAAGAAATAAAATAATTAAATGAGTAAATTATTAATAATAATGATGATGATGATGATGATAATTATTATTATATTAAAATTATTGTTATTATTATCATTATTATTAAAACACATCACACATTCTTTTAAATATTGCTATTATCATTAAAATTGACAATCTATTACAAAACATAATTTATATTTACTAAACTAAATTTAATAAATGATATTAATTATATGTATTAAACAATACAGTTTTGACTCATTTCACTCTAACTAACAAGCTAACTAATGTGGTAAAACTGACAGAAGACTGGAGTAAAGGAAAAATTCAGCTTTACATGTTATGAATACATTTCTAAACTAGTTTAACATCAAATTAGTTATTTTACACTGCAAAAAAACATTCCTTTTTTTTAAAGTATGAAAATAGCAAAATGTAGATTACATTAGATTTATTGAATTATACAATTATCATACAATTCAAATATTGATTTTGATATGTCTCACATTGTAAAAGTTGAATGTAAAAGTTATACACTGTACTAAAAAGAAACAGAATTCTGAATAAGAGTGTTTTGTATTTGTATTCATCTACTTCTCTTTACACACACACACACACGCACACACGCACACACACACACACTCGCACATGCACACACACACACACACACACACTGCAGTACATCAAACACCGCCTTTCATTTCATCCATTCTCTCCATTTCAGTATTTTTCTTACAGCTCTCAATATGTCAAAGGTGAATGATTTTGCTGGCCAGAATTACATTGTTTTTTTTATACGGGGTCACAAACTTTCACATTGATTTGTCCTTGTATGTGTATATGTGTATGTGTGTGTACGTCTGTGTGTATGCGTGTGTGTGTGTGTGTGTGTGTCCACAACTCCAGGACCTGAGCCATCAACATTTATGCTGTATGGCAAGGTATGAGAAAAACATCTGGTGTTACTGAAATTGGCTGAAAAAGCACTGGTCACAAGCCATGGCCACTTAAACCCAGCACACACACACATACACACACACACACTGTCAGATGTCTGGAGTGCCTGTAAAACCACTGGTGGGATGTCAGAATCACTTAAAAGCTCTGAAGTCCTCCAGAAGTGCGAGTTCTTCCACTGACTTCAGCATAAACCCACACACATGCTCATTCTGTGGCTTTCACCCTCAGACACACACTCACTGCTTTCAGAAACAAACTCCCTGGTGGTGCGAGGAGCTTGTGAACGCAGCAAAGCCTCCTGCGGACACATGAGACGGCCTGCAGCTTCTGAGGAGGACATTCACTGGACACCTCTGATATCAGGCCTTTCATTTCTGCTCAGAGCTGCTCCTGAAAATCACACAGCGGTCCGCAGTCACAACAACACCTGCCAGTGCATTGAAACACAATGACACAGGTTAAATGAGGGAAGTCAGTGTGAAACTACAATTGAATTTATTTAACTGTACAGTCGATGTGACAGGTTTCAAAGTAGGGTTGTAGTACTTGAGACCGGTCTTGGTGTTGAGAGTGCTCTCAATAAAGTCCTGGACTTTGGCGATGAGACTTTCATTCATTATTTTTCCTTCGGCTTAGTTCCTTTATTCATAACTGGCCCAGTCGGGACTTGAACCAGTGACCTTCTTGCTGTAAGGCAACAGCGCTAACCACTGAGCCACCGTGCCACCCCGCCATGAGACATACTGTAAAAAATATTTATTCTAAACTGAGTAAACATATGACATTTAGGTATATTTATATTTCACTAATTTCTTCAGGTAATATATAATATTTAATGTATAATAGGGTGGCATGGTGGCTCAGTGGTTAGCACTGTCGTCTCACAGCAAGGTCGCTGGTTCGAGTCCCGGCTAGACCAGTTGGCATTTCTGTGTGAAGTTTGCATGTTCTACCCGTGTTGGTGTGGGTTTCCTTCGGGTGCTCCGGTTTCCCCCACAATCCAAAGACATGTGCTATAAGTGAATTGGATGAACTAATTTGGCCGTAGTGTATGAGTGTGTGAATGTGAGAGTGTATGGGTGTTTCCCAGTAGGCTACTGGGTTGCGGCTGAAAGGGCATCCGCTGTGTAAAACATATGCTTGTATAGTTGGCGGTTCATTCCGCTGTGGTGACCACTGATAAAGAGGGGACTAAGCAGAAGGAAAATGAATGAATGAATAATGTATAATAATAAAAATAATGATAATAATAACAATATATTAATAAAAATGACCCAAAAAAAATAATTAACGCTAATTGAAATGAAAACCCAAAATAATAAAAAATATAAACTATTGAAACTATTAATAAATAGTACAATAGTTAATACCTATATATATATCACACACACACAAAAAAAACAGCAGCACTCATGGTAACAAACAAACAATCCAAATAAACAAACAACCTCCTAGCCACCAGATATTATGCAATTTCTCAAAAAAAACATGTGAAACTGAAGACTGAGTTCTTCAGTCTTCAGTTTCACATGCTTTTTTGAGAAATTGCTGCTGAAAAAAAATCTGCATGTTAAGCTCGTGCTTTTTTCTCTTTTTTTGTAAGGTCTTTGTAGCACATGCATAAATCCCATTCCACAATATATACAAGCAGAAAACAATTCACTTGTGAAATCCTAAATTTTAATGTAGCTAAAATAGCTGATTATGACAGCAAAGAGTTTATACACTCCATAAAACTATACATAACACAACCCAAACAATACACATTAGACTTCTATCCTATATACACACACTTTAACATTTTGATTATAAGCCAGAGAGACATACAGGGCACACCTACAGGACACACACACACACACACACACTGAGCCAGAGGAGTGAACTCAGACTCAAAGAGCAGAAAAGGCACACACACACACACACACACATACACAAACACAGTACACCTCAGGGTCTTTGCCTTTCTCACACACACAGGCACACACACGCAAACACACACACACACTAGTGTAGTCAAGGGCACAGGAACGACTCGAACTCTGCCTGCAGTGTTGCTCCCCTGTGGTCATCGGCAACATTTTGCATTGGAAACCAGAGACATCCCAAACAGAAAGTGTGTGTTAGTGCTATTGTTCCCCGTTAGCAAGGAGACATCACTGCGAATGTGAGATTGTTCAGTGTCGACGCTTATGCCATCACAATGCAAAGCAAGCCATTGTCTCTCTCTTTCTCTCTCTCTCCCTCTTTCTCTCTCAGCACTCTTGATTTTATGCGGCGTTGATTATTTTAGATGTCTCCCATGGCTGCTAGCATTACATATGCGCACATCAAGATCATTTCCCGGGACTCTGGAGCTTTGTTGGAGCGTACTATTCATAAACTAGCCTGTGACCCGCAGGTTAGCAAACGCACACACACGTACACACAAACAAACGTCCTCTCTGAGTTTATGGAGAACTCAACACGCACCCAAAGGGCACATTTAACATCCACAAACATTTCGAGCTCAGTGCAAAGGGTCTTTGAAACTTATGAAGAGAGTTGAATTTGATCTTGTTGACCCCTGCTATAGATACCGAAATGAAGAACGTAATGTTTTGAAAAGCAAAAGGTCAAACTGTAGGAAAACGTAAATGAGAGATGAGAGTCGGATGCCATGTAAATGCTTTTTTAATGCCACCAGTGTCTTTAATACGAGCCAGAAAATGATTGGATAATTCATATCAAGTTATAAATAACTGTCAATTTATCAAATAAAACAAATGTATTGTATTTTACTGTGATTTATACAATTGGCTATACATCGCTTCTCAATGCCTGGGAGAGAAAGATTTGTTGCAGGTAAGGATAAGGAGTAATGCAGAAGTGGCAGACCTGTATGGAGAGCCAAGCTTGGTCACAGAAATAAAGAGGAACCGGTTAAGAAGAAGAAGCTATACATCGCCGGTCAAACGTTTGGGATACTTATGATTGTTCTGCTCACCAGGGCTGTATTTATTAGATCAGCAATACAATAAAAACATGTTGTTGTACTATTACAATCTTTTTTGTAATAACTTTTTAAATGACTGACTTCCGATCACTTTCGGGAAGAGGGCGATATAAGTAATATACTGTATTATACTATATAATGTTATACAATAGCACCATGCCAACTAGATCTCTTGTTCATCGTTGCCTTCTGTGACAACAGTGATTCCCACAAGATGCATCCATTCCTGGAGATTTTGCTTCAAAGGTGTATTACATCATGCGTCATAAGTTGTACATGTCAGCTGTACCAAAGTTCCTTTAAGGCAAGTAATTTCACTCGGTGGCTATCTTTGAAATGAGCAGTATGCTCGGGCATTCTGTTTGAATGGGGAAACATCAAATTCTCCAAAACTGTTTGCCAAGCATATGATTACATTTCATATTTCAGGTTAAACATCAACTGTCTCTTTAGTTTAATTTCTTAATGTTCAAAGTTTTCGAATGTTACACATTATCATCCTCAGAATGATTGCAATTGTGCTGGTCTTCTAAAGTAATTCACAAGTTGGTCTTGATGGCAAAACCAGTTCCAAAATCACAGCGACACTTTGTTTACAAGTTTGTGGGTGTTTGTGTCATGGCTGTCATGTGATGTGCGTTTGACGGGACTGACTGTACCTCATGTTCATTTCACACAGATTAAAAAAAACAAATAAAAAAAATGTTTTCAAGTGTAGTTGGTTTGTTTAAAAATAGAGATTTCAAGCTTTATGTGGATATATTTCTCATGTCTGTGAAGCAAGTATTCACTGAGATTCCAGTGCGTTTACTGACACCAGAGGATTCATAACAACTGCAGAAACTGTTGTAAAAGCACACGTCTGGTCCAAGCCCCTCTCCTGGAGTAACGTCAGTCTATATGGATCAATGATTGGCTCCTGTTCTAGAAGGCGGGACTTCATTCGCCATATTAACCGTTAAACTTTGTCCCGTTCATAACTATACAAGTGACAAGTCTTGTGAATTCTATAGTCTTTGGCTGTATATAACGTGATTGGATTGAGTGATTGGAGTTTAGTCTTTTGGTTACAAAAACACATCGATCCCCTTCATAAGACATGCATTAACCCCCTGGTGCCATATGGGTTCGCTTTTGGAAGCTTCAAAATAAAAGCCACTACCTAACACCTTCATACAGCATGGAAGAGACAGGATACATTTTTAAAACTTCTCCAACTTCAACGTGTTTGTTTGACAGAAGAAAGGCATATACACAGAGGATGGCTTGAAGGTGAGTAAATTATGGGGTAATTTTCATTTTGGGGTGAACGATTTCTTTAAAAACTATATGATGCATCTGATACATACATTTCTGCTTTGCTATCACAAAAATAAACTATTTACAAAAAAATATATAGATAAATGCAGCATTGGTGAGCAGACATCTTTCAAAAACATTAAACTAAATTGCACCAAATATTTTTGACTGCCAGTACATATCTACTGCCCTATTAAATGTTTGTTAGCCTCTATTATATTTAGCAGCCTTACTGTAGCTGAACAAATGTTAAATTATTAGCTTGACACTACACACCATTGACACAAGGAAAAAAAACAAACAGACAAAAAAACAACTGACTTCCTGATCCACAGTGTGCAAGTGCTGTTACTGTCTAGCAAAGCCATTCAGTTTGCCAAGAAATCTGTAATTAGGCTGGCAATTAACCTCACTATAAAATGCAGTTTATGATTATTGCATCCCCAGTCCAGCAAGGCTTAATACAATAACCAATAATTAATTGAAAAAATATGCATGATTTTATAAAGAGACCCTGAAAGTAAATCAACAGCCAAACGAACACCACCAAAAGCGTCTCCACAGCGCATAACATTAATTCTCACAAACAGCGTGTCCTAATAGCAATAAATTCAGCATTTCAGCCACACAATCAGCTCATGTGCGGAGGGTGAAAGCAGGCTTTGTAGACTTCCTGTAGGGCAGCGCAGGAAGAGCATGCCTAACGAACCTGCATCATTAATGCGGATAATTATCATATATTACTGGAATTAGCATGAAATTAGCATGGCTTCAGTCCCCCTGAAAGTTTCGAGATGCGCAAAAGAGACAACAGGGAGACGCGGCCGCACTTCATCGCTACAAAACAACAAGCGCTGCTGGCCATGGTGTTATCGTCAGCATTATTATTTACGCCGGGCGCAACTCTTTTGTTTTGACAGTTTATCAAAGGCAATAACATTCGCAGATTGCCCACGATGGGCATGCTTGTGTAACATTGTGAATAATTTAGCAAATTCGCATTCGGATTGGACTTAATAATGAATGAGAGGAGAAAGGAATCACCCCCAGCATGTCTGCATTGTGGGAGTGGGTGAATGTGTTTGGCGTGTTTGCTTCCGGACGCTCTGTCGGACTAGGGGAACGAACTGGTAGGAATTGTGATGTCAGAGCGCACTGAGGGGCTGGATTACTGGAGATCACTAAATGAAAGTTCATTCATTCATTCATTTTATTTTCAGCATAGTCCCTTTATTAATCTGGGGTCGCCACAACGGAATGTACCGCAAACTTATCCAGCATATGTTTTACACAGCGGATGCCCTTCCAGCTGCAACCCATCACTGGGAAACATCCATACACACTCATTCACACACATACACTACGAACAATTTAGCTTACCCAATTCACCTATAGCACAATGTCTTTGGATTTGTGGGGGAAACCCACGTGAACACGGGGAGAACATGCAAACTCCACACAGAAATGCCAACTGACCCAGCCGAGGCTCAAACCAGCGACCTTCTTGCTGTGAGGCGATTGTGCTACCCACTGCGCCACCGCGTCGCCCACACTAAATGAAAGTTTGATGGTTAAAAAAAAAAAAAAGTATTGTTTAACTGACTCGTGGACAGAGGAAGGTTGATTCAATATAGTTTGTTCTAAACAGTTCCAGTAATCAAATTAAATGTATTAATTTATTCTAGATAATCGCTTTGATGTGCGACACGGTGGCTCAGTGGTTAGCATTGTCGCCTCACAGCAAGAAGGTCGCTGGTCCGAGCTCCGGCTTGGTCAGTTAGTGTTTCTGTGTTTCCATGTTCTCCACGTGTTTGTGTGGGTATCCTACAGGTGCTCTGGTTTCCCCCACAGTCCAAAAACATGCAATACAGGTGAACTGAATAAAGTAAATTGGCCGTAGTGTATGTGTGTGAATGCAAGAGTGTACTGCATGGGTGTTTCCCAGTACTGGGTTGCAGCTGCAAGGGCGTCTGCTGCGCAAAACATATGCTGGATAAGTTGGCGGTTCATTCCTCTGTGGCGACCCCTGATTAATAATGGGACTAAGCCGAAGGAAAATGAATAAATGAATAAATAATCACTTTGATTTTGTCTTTTATGGTAGTAAATTAATTATAAATAAATTATTATTATAATAAAATTGATTTATTTACATAATTATTTATGTATGCTTCTTTTGGAGCAAAGTAAATGTCTAGTGAATCGATTTGTTCAAAATGATTTCTTTCATGCAAAAAAAAAGAATATTGACTCATTCTAGGGAATCCGTTTGCTCTAAATATTCTTTTATATTGAGCAAAGGAAATTTGATTCATTCAAGTTAATATATTGTTATTTTTCATATGCAGCAAATAAAAGTTTGTTTATTCTAGTGAATCGAGTTTTTTTTCTAAACCATCCTCTTGTAGTGACACAAATTGTGATTCTAGTGAATCAGTTCTTTCCAAACTGAAATTCTTTCTTAGCCATAGAAAGTTTAAACATCATGAATCTAAATGGGTTTCTCTCAGGTGAAGCAAAGAAAAGTTGATTACTTCATTCTAATGAATCAGTTCATTGTAAATGGTTCTCTTTCAGTTACAGCAAAGGAAGGCTGACTTATTCTATAAAGCTTAGTCATCTTTAAATAATAAAAAAGTTAAAGTAACTTAAGTAACATAAGTGTAAACTACTAGCTAACTATAGCTATACAGAAGATACTATCAAAGCTATTTAAATATGAGGGAGGTTTTAGTTAAATCAAAATGAAAACTGAAAATATAAAACAAATATACTTAATTCATAATATTATTATTATAACATTAGTGAAGAGCTTGGTCATACAAGTTCCAAAAACAACAGAAAAGTACTACATTAATAATTTGTAATGATGAATAATCATCAATAATTTACAATTAGTAAGTTGATTAAATTAGTAAACTATACATGCAATGTTTACAATATAAATGTACCTACAAATTATAATTACATTCATAAAATGAAATCACAAATTATAATTAAGTAATAAATATTACAAATATTACATTGCTTGCTTAAGCACATCCAACATGTCAGGATTTTTTACAGTTAACTAACCATAAAACCAACACGTTTTTTTGTTTTGTTTCTTGAGATAAAATAAATATGAACAAAACTAACTAAATAAATGATTAGAAGTTGTAAAAGAAAAACAAAAACATGACTCAAACTACAATAGCTGCTTAAACTTATTTACCTTATACTGTTTGCTAGTCTGTAAGCTTTGCCTTCTTTTTCAAAAGAGCAGTTTGACTTCAGTTGAACTGCCTTAAATTATGAATAGCTTGTAACTTGGCGAAGCGCATTTGTTAAAGCAGCTTCTGCAGCACTGAAAGAGAGTGATGAACAATGTGTTGTTGAGAAGGTGGAAATGCTTACACCGCACAATCAGATCACCATTTTGAAACGGCTCCATTTGAGTGAAGATAAACAAGTTTGGACTCTCCCTCATCCCCTACACAGGAAGAGCACAGATATATCTGAGCGTGTAGGGTTCGTGAAGGTCAGGTGAGGGGGCTGAAATTCGACTGCCTGCACTGAGCTGAAAGGAGAGTTGAACAGGCACAGGTGTTTCAGACTGCGGCCAAAAGGGAGGAGAAAAACGGGTCCCCGAACCACTGACAAATACACAGAGAGAGAAAGAAAGATTTGGTCTGCGACAAAATTCAGTTTTAGATTGTCAGTTTTAAAAGTCACTTGGCTTCATTGTCCTAGTTTTATTTATTTCAAAGACAAATGTGCGTTTATTTGCCTTGAATTATTGACAAAATTATATTAATCTTTAATATAATATTAATCTTCAGCATTAACTTGCTGTCGGTTCCGTACGACTCCAGTGATGTCTCTGGGTGTCCTGAGGTTTGTATTAAGTCAGGCTCTGAGTCGCAGTGCTCTCTGACCAATGAGCCTTCTTAATTTACCACTGCCAAGAAAACCATCAACCCTCAGACCCGCATGCGGTTGCCAGATATTCTCGTCCTGGCCACAAGTTTTCTTCTCTACAGACGCTGATGGTGGGGATCCTGACATTCAGACAGATTCCCAAAAGAAGAAGAATAAAAAGCTGGACTCGAGAGCATGGGTCACTATTAGCAGCGTGAGCAGGAAGATTGGCCAGTGCCATATACACTTAATAGGAGCTGATGGTGAGGATTTGGGTGTAAAGCACTGTGCGGATGTGATACACCTGCTGGACAAGACAGACCTGAAGCTTGTGGCCATAAAGAAACATTAGAAACATTAGATCCACATACTTCTCCGATTTCAAGACAATTACACCAGAGTTTACATCTCTAACAAATACAGAAAAAATTAAGGCATTTATCGGGAGAAAACTCCAGTCTGATATCAACAACAGCAAAGTATGTATTGGCCTGTCATAAACAAAGAGAGTCAGCTAGTGAACAAAACTAGCCAGAAACATTATTACAAACCATCTGAATGAATGTACAGTTGTGTATTGTATTTATTTTTATTATATTTTATATATATATATATATATATGTGTGTATTTTTTTCATTATTATCTTTTTAATCCTTGTATTAGTCTTTGTTTAATTTCTTATTTGTGCATGTATGTATCAAAATCACAATTGTGTGTGAGTTTTTTTTTTTTGTATGTATATACGTATTATGTTTTACACAATGGTTGCCCTTCCAGCCGCAACCCAGTACAACATCCATACACACACACACTACGGCCAATTTAGTTTATTCAATTCACTTATGCCGCATGTCTTTAGGGGAAACCGGAGCACCCGGAGGAAACCCACGCGGACACAGGGAAAACTTGCAAACTCCACGTAGAAATGTCAACTGGCCCAACCAGCGACCTTCTTGCTGTGAGGGGACAGTGCTAACCACTGAGCCACCGTGCCACCCTCTTTTTTAAATCAATATTTGAAAAATAATAATTATTCATTTTATAAATCAGTAATTATTGATTTAGCCATGTTTAGGACAGCTGATACAATGCGCAGTCCATTCCTCTGCTGTATTTAGTTTTCCTAGAAATATAAATTGCTAATTTCGCTTGGCCAGTAATAAAATTTCACTCACTCACTTTCATTCAGCTTACTCCCTGATTTATCAGGGGTTGCCACAGATTCAATAATGAAATGTATTCATTGAAATTTATATTCAGCAACCCCTCCTCAAAAAAAAAAAAAAACTTTCTTTGTAAAAAAAAAAAAAAAAACTAAACAAAACACTCAAATGAACAAGAATAAAACAGTAAAGATATCAAAAAAGCTATCTATAAATATCTGTAAAACAACGAACAATTGTTTCTCTCTCTAAACAAAATGTCCATATTTTACATATATTGGGGTTCCTTTTTGTTACAAAAACAGTTACAGCTATAGAACCGTGTACTGTTTTTTACTGCAAGTCCCTTACCCTTTTAGTCAGTGGTGGTTGAGATAGAGAAACACAGAGAGAGAGAGATTTCTGGCAGGAACATCTCTCATTCTCTCCCTCCATCGTCCCTTCACTCTGGTCTGTCTCTCACCTCCCTCCTCTTCCTCTTCTGTCTCTCCACAGCGATGCAACAATTAACCAGGCAGCATCTGGTGGAGCAGAGGTGGATTCAGTTTCTCTCAAACAAATCTGACAGTGACTCTCGGAAGCCCTTTCTCTCCGGCTATCCAAGTGTAAATGGTATTACTTGGCACCACGTCGAATTTCTAGCAGCGCTATATTTTGAGAACGTCCTCGTTATTTTGTTGGCACGAGTACGGTGTATTTGGAGCGGACAATAGGAGGATGTGTTTGCCAATGTCCGTCGGTATGAGGCTGCTGGAGTCTAGTTTGGCTTCGGCAAACACTTGTTTAAGTGGCAGGCATTTCTCCTTCTCTATATGGGTTTTTCCTATATTAACGTCTGTCGCTCTTGGGGATTGTGTGATTTTAATGTGATAATCCGTTATGTTTAAGAGAAAAGTTTAGAGTGAGACTTTGTTTGGAAAGTTAGTTTGAGTTCATATAAAAGCATGGATGTACACTCTCAGAAAAAAAAAAACACACTAATATTTACCTTTAATGTACCTTTATTAAAGGGACAGTTCACACCAAAATTCTAATTTACTCACTATTTACTCTCAACTGGTTATGAACTTTCATAAGTTTCTGTTGAACACAAAAGAAGATTTTTTGAAGAAAGCTGAAAACCTGTAACCATAGACTTGCATTGTAGGAAAAAGTAAAACTGTGGAAGTCAATGGCTACAGGTTTCCAGCTTTCCCCAAAATATCTATCTATCTTCATATCGATATATATATTGCGATATGAATATAATTTCACCAGATTATTTGAATAGCTCTATTTGGAAATATTTCATCCGTTTAGATTGACTGGGATGATGAAGTGTTTTATGCTGTACATCTGCATAAAATATAATACATTTAAAAGCATATAAACAAGACAGAGTCAAAATAAAAGTTAAATAAACGGTTTTCTGGGGAATAAACCAGTATTCAAGTACAGGAATTGAACAATCAAATGTAAAATAACATGGTCATTATGGCATAGATAATAAAAAAATAAGCAATGTTTATTAATATCTTTATCTTTTAATCTTTAATAACTAATCTAATCTTGCAATGTTAATATTGCTGATACACACATTGATGCTCAAACGATATATCGTTCAGTCCTTGTTCACAACAATTTTCAAAGTGGCTTTGATATTCACAAAAAATAATAATGATGTTTAAAGAATAATTTAAATTCAATTAAATTCAGTTATATACATTTTGGTTTTCACTTACATAATTTTACAAACTAAATATATAACCATAGTTTCCAAAATAGGAGTAGGCCGAAGACTTATTAAATGCTTATTACAGGTATGACTATCCTATATACAAAATTAGGGCACAAAAGACACGTTCAGCTCAATCTGATGGTACAGTATAAACAAAGTTACTTTAAATATGTCCCAAAATGTACAGACATAATTCACAATACAAAAAATCCTCAGTTTTACAGAGTTTTGTATGATTGCAGTTGAACCACTGAAGTCACATGGAATGTTTTGACAGTGTTTTTGGTTCCTTTTTTGAACTCATTGTATGACCATCACTGTCTATGGAGGAGGAGGGAGCTCTCTGATGTAATCTAAAATATTTTAATGTGTGTTCAAAAGATCAATTAAGGTCTCAGGGGTCTAATCAAGTAATTAATAACAGAATTTAAATGTTTGGGCAACTAACTCTTTAAACCATGCTTTCTGGTAGGAGCAGATTGAGCTAATGTTAAAAGCCTGAGAGATGTGTTTCTTCTTGTCGTTTATTTGTTTGCGGGTGTCTCTAGGGTCTGTTGAAAAGCACACCTGATCCCAAGAGGCCTCCAGAATTGAAACATTGATTCAGTGCTTGTTTGACAGCAGACGTGGAAAATGTATTGCTCCAAAACAGTTTTAGGTCTGAAAGAATATTGGGGAGAAATGACATTTTGAAAACAGTGCTTAGAAACACTAAACATCAGTGGAGGATCACTACTTTCCTCAAAAATCTCAGACAGAAAGATCTGCCTGACACATCTGATTGGATACTGTAAAGAAGCCATGACAGATAAGCAAATAAAAATAAAGTTTATTTCATGATTACTTCTGTATATTTGCCTATTTATCATATAGCTCTTCCATGTACATATATACTGTAGCAACACACATTCTGATGTATATGACAAAAAACATAGCTTTTTTACTACAGTAGTTCTTTTTTACTAAAAGGAATAATAATAATAATAATAATAATAATAATAATAATAATAATAATAA
>CAIGQV010016298.1:180459-258373 GCA_903798115.1 Danio jaintianensis | reverse complement strand
AAACATTATTTAAGGTGTAAAAAGATTTTTTTAGATTGTTGAAATATTCAACAAATGGTTCTTTTAAGAAATGATTTTTTATTAAGATTGTATATTTCAGCACTACTATAAACATGCCAGTATTCAATCTTTAAAATAAACTTTTTTGTTTGTTTGTTTTTAATTGACATTGATGGTTTCATTAAAAACCTTTAACATTCAATTAAAAAATGTTCTTTGCAATCGTCAACAATTATGTATAAACAATACTTCACACTTAGAAAAAAAGGTTATTTTAAGAACTCTTTTACTGAAATGCTATATTTTAGAATCATTATTTCTTTAAGACTTTTCTAACAATTAAAGACAAAGCATGTTGTTTCTGTTCTAACTTTTTTTTTCTAACCATCGTTCTAACCCTTGTATGAAGATAGTTTGATCACAGTGAAAGTACTATTTAAAATAAGGAGACAGACAGGTTAAGGTCAGGTTTAAGGGAAAGTTCAGTATAGGTGCACTCTCAGAAATAAAGGTACAAAAGCTGTCACTGGGGAGTTACTCTTTTAACATGTACATTTATATACCTTTTAGGTACTAATATTTAACTTTAAGGTATAATATGTAGCCTTTGAGTACTAACATGTACATTTTAATGTACTAATATGAAGCTTTTAGATGCTCATATGTACCCTTTAAGTACGAAGGTGTAACTTTTGATAAGGTACCACCTCAGTTTCTTACCATTACAGTACTTTTGAGAGTGTATTACCCAGATATTGTAAATATTACAAGTACAAAGTACATGTGAACCTGGACAATATTTTTTTTTTGGCTGCAAATAGTATCATTAAGATATTTCCATATTTCCGTCATAATTAAAAAAAATGATTATTATTATCCTTATTCTTATTGTTCTTATTTATTTTATATGACATTAATGTCATATCAACATTAACAAGCAAAAACTAGAATTTAGCTTTCTTATCAAGAAAAAAATGCAGTTGTAAGTTAAACTGAAACATAATCTTGCAAAACTGACTTTAAAATGTTCTACATACACCCAACTCTTGATATTGGTTGATCTGTTCTTGAAGATTTGATGGTGCCCAGAAAGCTTAAATAACAAATCAGATATAATTTTGACTTGTTAAATAATTAACTAATTTATTCATAACTCTTTTTGCATTTGTTTAAGATTTAGGGTTGTCTACCAGCACAGAATAGCTGAAAAGAAAACAACCTGGCAGTTTCTTATAATCTAAGTAGTGAAACCTAAGTATAAAAAACTCCCTCAAGTATGAAACTCCCTCATTCAGTGTTTCAGACGGTTTCTACATAGATAATGATCTATTTAAATAAGACCACCTCTAAGAATATATTGAGCCACCTATAGACACCCTACTCCAAATTCCAGCCTCAGAGGAAACGGTAGACGGTGTAATGTTCTTTTATATATTAATTGGTAAATGGGCACTTGCATGTGTTTATCAGAGCTCAGGATGAACAAAAACGAACTGCATTGAATAGTTTACTCTCACTCTTGAATTTACACTTCTTGTGGACGGGGCCTACATACAATAGTCTTTTAAGCTGTTGGTTGCAAGATGCTAAAGTACAGGATGTATACTGTATACAGGAACTGTTACAACTTTGTCATCTATTATGCATAAAACATAATTATATTTAGAATAAATGGCAACGCTAGTTACCACACATTGAACTATAGTAAACCATGCCCATAGCAGTGTTCTCATGGTTTAAGCATACACTGCATGAATTCTTATTCCCAGTGGTGTTAGCATACACTGCACTTACACAACCAATTGAAATTACAGCTTAACCGAGTGCTGAAAAAATATATATATATATATATATATTCTACCGGCACTCTTGCTCTGGACCCTTTTAAAATTTAATCTGATTTGTAATGCCATAGTTTGAAGTGTGCCTTTCAATTGACTCTCAGTTGTATATTTTATTAGCTTAAAAATAATTTATCTGTTAGAGAAGAAAGAAAATGGAATATTCAGATCCCTGTATCCAATATAGCAAGCTCTCTTGAAGAATTAACTAGCTTAAGAGGGAGTTAAAAATTACTAAAACAAAGAAAGGAAGGGTGCAGGCAAGAGACCACCGCAGTACGTAGGAAAGAAACTTTTGTGACCCAATTTGAAAGGGAGCCATGTCATTTCAAGGTAAGTTAATTTTCGCGAGCGGCTGTGTAATTAATTTTACAGGAAGACCTCACTTTTAGTGTCACGTTTTCTGAAAATAGCTTGACGCCGTCATGCACTAATTGCGTATCAGAAGTGCCTACCTCTCTATTTAACTTTATATTCAATTACACACTAGTGATTGTAAAAGCAAAAATAATTAAAGGCGTCATTTTATCAGTTCATCTCCAGAATCATCCTCAAACCTTCACCTATGCTGTAAGTTCTCGCTTTTTCAATGCAACGAAAGCGGTTCTACCTTGAAATTCACCTTGAGAAGTCAATCAGCAGGTAAAAGTTCATAGTTCGCCAGTGCATCACAAACAGAACAGGAGCCAATTACATCCCGAGCCTCTCTGTTGACAAAAGAGCCCTCCAAACCGAGATGAAGTATAGATTTTTAATTTAAAACTGCAACATGGGGGTCAAAACACTCTCATTTCAATAGACAGAAAGGGAGGGGGCGAGAGCGAGCGAGCGGGAGATAGGATATGGAGAAATTATGTTTGAATAGAAAATTTATGAGGACTAATATGCTCTGTTGCCGAGTTAAGTATGCATACTCAAGTGAAAATATTCATAATCAAGAGCTTCTGTATGGCGAGTTTTCTCAGAATGTCTCTTTATGCATTCTACTTTTTTTGTGTACTTATCCTTACTTGATTATTTAATCACATTATAATTCACGTTTGAAAATAACAACATAAAATAACTGTAAAATTTGTAGTAAAGATACAGTAGTTACATATTTACAAATTGATGACAAGTTATCCAAATCCCTAGCCTATAAACTTTCAAAAAACCTTATGTATACCCAAATACATATATTTATATATATTTAGACTATTTTAATATTTGTTTTGTCATATTTTAAATCCTTTTAATTCCCCTTGCCCTCTGGTTAAAAGCCACTGCTGTAGAAGAGAGCCATTTGGTTCCAAAGCCTCAATTTGGTAACTGTAGAGGAGGTCTTTTGACAGAGCTAAATTTAGGCCACATACACACTGTTCACAGTGTTCGAACACAAAAGTGACAACCGCATTTAAATACGTGAGAAAATCCCCTAAATTATCATTCCATGTCTGTACTGAATATAACTCACTGGTATAATTGTGATGGTTGACGGCATGATAACCATAGCGATGTTCTGGCATCTCACATGTGATTGGTATTCACTGTTGGACTAATTATGTTCTGCGATTTTAGCTTAACCACCAGCTGGATAGTAACTGATTATATGTAATATATAGATGACATAATCTGATTCCAAAAATCAATACTTGTAATTAGAGTAAACAACATTTAAAAAAATAATTTCAATTATACTACAGTTACATTTTCATAGTTTAGATAATACATAATATTTGCATAATGGCAGGAAGTTGTTCTCAATTCGTTGACTCTATATATTTTTTCTCTTTTAATGTTTACATTTTTTTCGTAATAAACCTGTCACTTATTTACATTCTCAATTCTTCACATTTTTTGGATAAAAAAAAGAGGGAGAGGTGTGCAGAAATGCACAACAAGACATTATGGAAAATGGTGCAAAATTACCGTTTTTCAATATTGTTTTTTGTAATTCTGCAGTTTTCAAAATTTACTTAATTTTAAGTAAATACAAGGTATTTGCTATCTGTCACTTAAGGGACTGGGACAACAGAGGTTAGGATCCACATGCAGTTTATTTAAGAGAATAGTCAGGCAGGCAATGGTCAAAACAAAGGGAAACAGGAGCATACAGGAAATCCAAGAGCATTGTCAAAAGAAGGCAAATGGTCAGGTCAGGCAGCATAACAACAGGAAAGATAAACAAAACAAAAGGTCAAAAACACGGGAAGGCAAGACAAGGATAATGTTTACGTGATGCTCAAGACTCAGCAAAGTTTGAGTGTGTGTGCGGTTTTTATGGTCCATCTGATTAGTCCATCATGAGCTTCCAGCTGTGTCTGGTGTGTCTGAGGTGCATGATGGGAGTTGTAGTTCATTAAGGTGGCATGTGTGTAGTTCTCCAGTGATCTGCACAGGCTAGATCGCTGGTGATCGTGCCACTATACAAGGGAGCTGTTGAGACTCTTTTTGGTGATAAAGAATGGAACATATTTTTTCTTTGTTCTTTGTTTTGTCTTTCTACAAAATAGAAGAAGATTATACTACTTCAATATACATGACATCACATAAGGTTTAGCATAAAAGTAATCTAAATGTAATCCAAAAGTAGTCAGATTACGTTACCATAAATGTGTAATTTAAGAGATTATATTACTGACTGCAGATTTTGTCATGCAATTTATAACCCGCAACTAAACTTTTGCATCTGCTGTTTTGGCTTGGCTCATAAAGCAATCAAGTTTATAGAGTTGGTAGAAGCAGGACTTGTTTAAAATATAAAACATAATTTCTTCCCAGTTTATAATAGGCTTCTTGTTGTTTTCTTTTGACTCTAGCAAGTCTGAAAAATAAATAAATAGTGTGTAGGTAGACTTAGGCCATGTTTCCACCTGGTATAACATGCCTTTTCAATGATCTGATCAGAAGCGGTCAGCCAAGATGCATTAAAACGCGTTCAAATTGGCCACTTGTGTACATATTTTGACTGTGCTTTTCCCTCTTATTCTGCCATGCTCTACATCACATTTTATTATGAATGCTCGGTGAAACATACTACTGAATATATGATCCCATGTTATTGTAGAGTGGGACAGCAACTGAATGAAAAAGATATGGACAGCAACTACAATTTAGGTCATAATCTGAGTGTTTTGGTAAAACACAGCGACCTTGGTACCTCGTTTTATTTCTCTTTCACACAACAAATCCCATAATGATCACATTTGCTTAGTAGGAGGTCATTTGTGGCTGCATTTGACAACTTGTGCATTAACGCTACAAAAATAATTTGACTGAATGCCTTTTCAACTTTAATTGGAAGTGGTAGAAAGCTCAAATACATTTTAAACTCCATTTACACCTGTATTTAGCATCGCTGACTTGAGGTCAGGTTGATGAAATTACATTTAACTAATACCAGGTGTAAACAAGGTCTAAATGAATTCCCTTTACAGCAGCATTTAAAAGTATGTAAGTTAAAAATACAAATTAATAGGGGGACCAGATTTCTCAGAGAGGAATCTGGGACAGACAGTTAAGACTTATATAGTATGCTCCACTCTATATTATTATTATTATTTCTAGCTAACTAACAAGTTTTGGTGTTCCGTGGTTGAACATTTTTAAAAAACATGTTTTTATCCATCTATAAATTGCTTTTGTGTCCAACTTCTTCTCCTCCATGCTCTCTATTATCACTGACATCAACAGGTCCCGACCTTAACAGACTGTAACCTAATCAATATTCAAATGTAACTGGATGGTAATTTTGTTTGTTAAAATTTACAATGACATGACTGGCTACCACAGGCTATTTTTGTGTGACAAAAGACAGTACTATCGCTCAGCAATTAAATTTTTTTATTAAAACGTAAAATACATGACAGTGGTCCATTCTGCTGTGGCAACCCCTGATAAAGAAAGGAATAAAGGCACGGTCACATTGTTTCGGCTCATTGACTTCCATTCATAAGCATGCAAATGCACCAGACAAGAAACCCAAGCTCATGTGACAAGTTTCACATGTTTATGAGTTCCGAAGTTTAAGCCTCCTGAACTCTTATGAAACTAATAGAAGATCAATCATGACCTCTCTGTACAGAAATGTAAAATATGGAGAAATCACTTGTTTTATCAGTGTTGCATCATCTTGTTGTATCCCGCCCCTTTTTGGAGCACCAACCAATTGAATTTTGCATGCTCAAACTCTAGTGTGACCATGGATTAAGTCAAAAGAAAGTGATTAAGAAGGCATTTACACTAGTTGGTTTTCTTTTTAAAACATACAGGTTTTGTTTCAGCACCTGGTGTCCACACTACTACATCTCGAACTCAAAATGGTGCATTTTGAAAATGCTGAATATTCTGTTTTAGATTGAAATGCTGGTGGTACTTTTCAGTATTAAAGGATTGAAACACAGAATTTTGAAAATGAAGGCACGGATATCCACAATTACTCTCTTACTGGTCTTCTGGACTAGTGCATATCATTGGTAGACAGCAAGTACAGATGCCAGCAAAATATGTACAGTTGAAGTCAAAATTATTAGTCCTCCTGTGTTTTTCAAATATTTCCCAAATTATGTTTCACAGAGCAAGAAATTTTTCACAGTATGTCTATAATATTTTTTTCTTCTGGAGAAAGTCTTATTTGCTTTATTTCAGCTAGAATAAAAGGAGTTTTTATTTTTTTTAAACCATTTTAAGGTCAATAATTTTAGACCCCTTAAGCAATTTTTTTTTCTTTTCGATTGTCTACCATCATTACACAATGACTTGCCTAATTACCCTAACTTACCTAATTAACCTAGTTAAGCCTTTAAATCGCACTTTAAGCTGATTATTAGTATCTTGAAAAATATTTAGTATAATATTATGTACTGTCATCATGGCAAAGATAAAAGAAATCAGTTATTAGAAATCAGTTATTAAAACTATTATATTTAGAAATGTGTTGAAACAAATCTTCTTTCTGTTAAACAAAAATTGGGGAAAAAATATACAAGGGGGCTAATAATTCAGCAGGGCTAATAATTCTGACTTCAACTGTGCATGCCCAATGAGTGTGAATTATGACATATCATGTGTTTTATGCTGTATATTGTTGAACAGAGATTGTTTTTCTGAAATGCAGTAAAATGAGCGAGGACACTTTTAATTTTAAAATACTGTTTTAAAACAAAAGCACAGCATGAGCAAGTGAGTGATTGAAAAGCAGTACAAAAAAAAACTTGACCATAACCAGTTGGGACACTAAAAATAGAGCTGAAATAAGGGACTGTCTGGTCACCGTAAAACTAGTCAACCTCACAACCATCCTGCCTGCCTGTTGACGGGTGTGTTGATTTGTGGTAGATTTTGGTAGGTATGAGTCAGGGTGGTGTGTGTATGTCCGTGTGAGCGAATAAGAAGTGTGAAAGAGAGAGAGGTGAGAGTTTGACCTTTCTTGTTTGTGTGCATGTCTGTGGCTGTTGTTGCCATCGAGGTGTTGCTAGGGGGCCATCTTGACAACTTCCTGTGATGGGCTGTAATCAGGCTGGCGGCCCTCCTCACACCTGATCTGAGTGCATGTGGCCTGTCACCTAAATTTAGCTCAGTGACATGTGTGAAAATACACACATGGAGAAACACACATGCTTTCATCACAAATGATAATTCAAAATAATACAAAACAGACACACACTCGTTTGTTTTTCTTAGTAAGGATATTACATAGACTTCCATTGTTTTCATAGCAGGTTAATGATACTGTCTATGGCCTAACCCTACCCCTACTACTAAGCCTAACCTTCACAGAAACAACTGCAAATCATTACATACTTTTATAAACATGTCTTGACCAATTTAGAAGCATTTTTAATTAGTGAGGAAAAAAAATCTGGGTTCCACACAATTCCTTCATGTTGTCCCAACATAAACCACTTGAGTTAACTTAATTGTTTTATGTTGAATCCAATTAAATTTGTAAAAACAATTAGGTTGTTCCCCAAAAAAACTCAAGAATTGTGATGAATCAGCTCATTTAAAAAAAGTAGTTGGAACAAGCAGCAAAAAATTGTTTGCGCAGTGGGTAGCACTATAGCCTCAAGGTCGCTGGTTCAAGCCTCGACTGGGTCAGTTGGCATTTCTGTGTGGAGCTTGCATGTTCTCTCCGTGTTGACATGGGTTTCCTCCGGGAGCTCCGGTTTCCCCCACAAGTCCAAAGACATGTGCTATAGGTGAATTGGGTAAGCTAAATTGTCCGTAGTGTATGTGTGTGAATGAGAGTGTATGGATGTTTCCCAGTGATGGGTTGCAGCTGGAAGGGCATCCGCTGCGTAAAACATATGCTGGATAAGTTGGTGGTTCATTCCGCTGTGGCGACCCCTGATTAATAAAGGGACTAAGCTGAAAAGAAAATGAATGAATGAATGAAAATGTCCTACTAGTGGGTCATTTTCATATTTTAGTGAGGACAAATAGGCTCTCACAAGTAGCTAAACCAGCACACACACACACACACACAAATAATCATCCATTCTGTGATGCTGATTATTGCTCCACTGTCTCCAAATGGGTCAAGCACAAAGGATTTGTGTAACAGTTTGCATTTTTTGTTAGTTTACAATTAAAACAGAAGCCAAATTGTTCTATTTAATGCAATTTACTTAAGTCATCTGAAGCAGTTCACATCATGTAACGTACAAAAAAAAAAATAATAATAACTTTGAAATATACAGAAAAAATATATCACCAAATGATTTGTTTTTTATGGGTGGCACGGGGGCTCAGCGGTTAGCACTGTCACCTTACAGCAAAAAGGTGTGTGTGTGTATGAATGCGAGAGTGTATGGGTGTTTCCCAGTACTGGGTTGTAGCTGGAAGGGCATCCGCTGTGTAAAACATATGCTGGAATAGTTGGCGGTTCATTCTGCTGTGGCGACCTCTGATAAATCAGAGACTAAGCTGAAGGAAAATGAGTGAATGAATGAATGACAGAATGAATGAATGAATGAATGAATGAATTGTTTTATTTGAGGCTCTTACACATTTACACTTAGTCACATACAAATGGAAACACTGGCCTGATAGACCAACAAGCCTAATCCTGCTCAAATACACACAACCTCATACTTAACCTAACACATCTAATGACCCAGAAACCAAACATGCTCTCTCTCTCTCACACACACACACACACGCACGCACGCACGCACGCACGCGCACACGCACACGCACACACACACACACACACACACACACACACACACACACACACACACACGCGCACACATGCATGTTTGTTTTTGTGAAAAGTGGGTACATTACATAGGTTTCCATTGATTTTATACAGCACAAACCGTATTTTGTATTGCCCTAACCCCACCCTACCCCTAAACCCAACCATCACAGGAAACAGTGTACAGCTTTACTCTCTGATTAAACTCATTCTGTGTGATTTATAAGCTTTTGGAGAAATGAGGACATCAGCTGTGTCCTCATATTTCACCTCCTTTTTGTAATACCTGTGTCATACCTATGTCATTATACAGATTTGTGTCCTGACGTCACAAAAACACGTACACACACACGCACGCACGCACGTACGCACGCACGCACACACACACTAATAATAATTAAATGCACAAATGCTGGACAAACCATAGAGCCTGAGTACACACAAGTTCTCCCTAAACACACACCAACTATAATCCCTGTAAACATCGACAAGAGGATAGCTGTCACTTCCAAGCTATCGGCAGCTCACTAAGAGACAGGGCAAGCCTGAGGTGTAATACACTCTCCTGCTAACCTTACTGTCAACATATCAGCCTGCACACACCAGCTTGAACTAAAGAAATGGGGAGGAAAAAAAAATCTGTCTGACTCAAATAAATAGATATAAAAGGAGCAGTGAACATTTCCAAATGAGGACTCTATAGATACAGTGTGGGTATCTAAGTTTTAAACATGTCGCGTTTTGTTTTTTTTCGTTTTTTTCTTGGGAATAATATATCTAAATGAGCTGTTGATATGGAATTGAACCAGATTTCGGTAAAAACCCAAAGAATACAAACATAAAAATAAAACAAAACAAACAAAAAATATATATCTTAAAGATTAGTTATGTGTAATAACAATGGAATGTCACAAGGAGAAAGTACTGAACTACAGAAACATATTTAATACTTTATATAAAAAATTGTTTTGGTGATGGCAGCATAAAGATGCCTCTCATATGGAGAATGAAGTCACATGCATTGCTCAGGCATGAGTTTTTCACAGACTTCAACACAGTGTAAAAATCTTGATGGTTCTGTGGGTCTCGTCTTTCAAATCTGATCTTTATTTTGTATTTTCTATTGGATTAAAGTCAGGTGATTGGCTGGGCCATTCTACAGCTTGATTTTCTTTCTCTGAAAGCATTTGAGAGTTTCCTTGGCTGTGTTTTGGATAATTGTCTTGCTGAAATGTCCACCCTGGTTTCATCTTCATCATCCTGATAATGTAGATGTTGGACTGAAGCAGTTGATATTAATTTACAATGATGAAGGGCAGAGGGTTGCTGAAGAACTACTGAGAGATTTCAGCTGCTGTATGGGCTTTCACTGCCTTTCTACACCTCCCTTTCTTCATGTGTTCAATACCTTTTCCCTGCATCATTTAATTTCATTACACATAACTTAATTTGTAAACTAATTAGTTTTGTTTTCTTTGCATATATGGATTTATTTGGTTGTTTCCAACATCTGGTGAAAATTTCAAGTCAACATCACCTTTAGAAATAAGTTAGGAGAAAAATGCTGACATGTTCAATATTTATTTCCCCCACTGTATGTATGCACAGATGACATATTTGACCACCTCAGACACGTTGATGAATCCTCCATTTTCAAATGGTCAAAAATTTATCACTGTAATAATCAATGAGTTTTCCAAAATGTCACAGTGTTACAGTCAGCTTAGTTGTACAAACCATCTAGATTAAGAAATAGGATACACTTCCAAATGTTGAAATGTGTTGGTTTATGTTTTTATGTGGATTACCTATTAGGTGCTGTAACTTGTTAATGTCATGTTGTATTGTGATAGTTTGGAAAATAATTTTCTGGCAACTATTGCAGGAAATGTTCATACCTAAGGTTTCAAACAAACTGTCAACTTGCTCACCATATTGGACAACTTATATGGCCAGCAACAGATAAAAATAAATAAAAATCTTTCTTTTTTTCTTTCTACTTATTTAAAATAAGCTCAATGAACAATTCTTGAGTTGTTTTTTGGACAACTTAATTGTTTTATGTTCAATCCTCTTAAATAAAAAAAAAAAAAATTATGTTAACTTAATCGATTTGTGTTGGAACAACATGAAGGAATTGTGTGGAACCCTGCATTGTTTACAGTTCATTCATTAATTAATTTTCTTTTCGGCTTAGTCCCTTTATTAATCAGGGGTTGCCACAGCGGAATGAACCACCAACATATCCAGCATATGTTTTACGCAGCGAATGCCCCTCAAGCTGCAACCCATCACTGGGAAACATCCATACACACTCATTCACACACATACACTACGGACAATTTAGCATACCCAATTCACCTATACCGCATGTCTTTGGACGGAGCACCCGGAGGAAACCCACGCCAACACGGGGAGAACATGTAAACTCCACACAGACGCCAACTGACCCAGCCGAGGCTCGAACCAGCGACCTTCTTGCTGTGAGGCGAATGTGCTACCCACTGCGCCACTGTGCAGCCCCATTGTTTACAGTGTTCTTTCTTTCTTTCCTTCTTTCTTTCTTTTAACAAAACGAAAGCATCATGTATTGTACCAAATAATATATTCAAATATCTGGGGTCAGTGTGACATTTTTGATGCATTAAAATGATAATTATTTGCATTCAAATTGTCAAATACTTTAACATTCTAATAACAAATCATTTACACTTTATTTTACAGCGTCTTTGTTAGAGCATAATTAAACATGTACTGAGCAATACATACATAACGTGTTCGATTTTTAAAAAAAGGATTTGGCTCAAGGATACTAGATGTAAGTTACATTTACATAATTTACATTTATCCCTACAGTACTGTATGTTCCTGTGACATTCAAATAAAGTGTTTACAATTTATGTTTCAAATAAACGCTGTTTTTAATGTTCTATTTGTTAAAGCATACTACTATTATACAAAGTCAGACAGACTGTGAGTCTACTAGCACGAAGGTTAATATTATTAAACTGGAAACAGAAAAGTATTTGAATTTATGTTTTACTGTTTTTGTATTTATTTTACTTTACTTTTTCATTATTATTTAGTTATTGTATTTATCTATTATAATATTACTTTCGGCGTCATGGTGGCTCAGTGGTTAGCACTGTCGCCTCACAGTAAGAAGGTCGCTGGTTCGAGTCCTGGCTGGGTCAGTTAGCATTTCTGTGTGGAGTTTGCATGTTCTCCCCGTGTTGGCGTGGGTTTCCTCCGGGTGCTCCGGTTTCCCCCACAGTCCAAAGACATGCGCTATAGGTGAATTGAATAAACTAAATTGGCTGTAGTGTATGTGTGTGAATGAGTGTGTATGGATGTTTCCCAGTACTGGGTTGCACCTGGAAGGGTATCCGCTGTGTAAAACATATGCTGGATAAGTTGGCGGTTCATTCCGCTGTGGCGACCCCTGAAGAATAAAGATACTAAGCCGAAGGAAAATGAATGAATATTACTTTCTTATGTATTGTTTGTATATTGTATCTTTTATTGTTAATTGTTGTGTAAATGTTTGTTGGACCAAGTTTGTAAGTCATTGCGTTTGAATGTTTATAAAAGTTATTTAAAAAGTGGTAAGCATAAGAGGCTTTGTGTACATACAGTGTACATGCAAACATATACTGTATACATTCCTAAAAATAAAGCTTTTACATGTGCATGAAATCTGTAGGCGTACTATCCAAACAAGCAAAATGTAAAACTTACAACACTGTCTATTGCATCATGGCTTTCTTTTCAAAAATCTTTTGTTTTTTCTCAACAATTATGATATTTTTTCAGTGCACAGTTGAAGTGTGTGACTACATCCCCTCATTGTGTCTCCACGCACACACAGCATCTGCGCATCACCCCAGCATCTCCCAGTATAACTGCATCCCCAAGCGCTTTATCGCTTCACCGATGATGCCTCGGTTAGTTTCTGAGCGCGCATATAAGCATCTCGCAATGCTTGGCTGGTATTTTCGCTATTATCAAGAGGTCACGGACTGGGAAAGTAGCATTTGCTCAACATTAGGAGAAATGTTTGTTTTCTGATGTCGGAATAAAAAAAGTGTTTGTGCGGCTTCTTGAACATACCCCTTGACAAATGACTCATCCATCAAAGCGAGGTAAACTGATTTGTTCATTTGTGTTACTTCGCTGCCATGAGATCTTGATTGCTTCCCTGCATCATCTCTGCGCACTTCTCACTGCCGCCTACACGGAAAAAATACTTTCAAATGCCAGGATGCTGAAATTCGAGTAAAAAAAAAAAATGAAAGTGGCACAAGCTAAATCTAGACACATCTGCGGCACCTGAGAATGAAAGAGAACGCAAGTGGAGATTAAAGGCAAATGAATGCCGTATCCGGTCAGCATTCCTGATCTGAGCCTTAAATCGAATTAATTCTGCTCTCATTTTTTTTCTCTCGAACAAATTAAACAAGCACCTTCAGATTCCATTGTGCAGGTTTACTGATAACTGAAGGCAAGAACATTTTCCCCTTGACATTATCCATATGATTGCAGTTCCCCGGGCCTGGAATCTACCCACGCTATTACACTTGCTCCGACCATGAGCCATCTGTGGGAAATTCCGCTCAGTCCAATTGACCCGTTTGATTAATTGACTGTGTTCAATGAAAATCAATTTAATAAGACCATAATAACTGCTACAGCCTCAATGAATGATTATGATTATGCTAAGATATATCCCGCATGTGTCCGTATTTGCAGAGGTGGCTTTTTTTTTCTCCCACTAGTGCACAAGGTGATGGGATGCATTTGTAAGACAGATTTCTTTTATATGCTAAAGTGCTTACATTAACAGCCTGACTTCATATAATATAGCAAGGAGGTTGTAGACTACTAATGTTTGGGGTCAGTATAGGATTTATTTGAATTAATAGTATCATTATTTTCCAATAAAATGATTAAAAGTGTTAAGTTATTTATATATACATTAGAGTGTATTTATACAAATGCTGAGTAATATTAATTGACAACAAGCTTAAAAATAAGGTTTGGTTTATGGCTAAGATTACACAGAGATACATTCATCTTTTTTTTCCTTAAAGGGATAGTTCGTCCAAAAAATGTAATTATGTCGTTCTTTACTCCTCCTCTACTTTTTCCAGACCTGTTTGATTTTTTTTTCTTTGTTAAACACAAAGATAGATATACTTAAGAAAACTAGAAAGCATCAGCCATTGACTTCTGTACTTTTTGGTTACTATGAATGTCAATGGTTGTTTTTGTTTTTTTCTTCAGAATATCTCATTTTGTGTCCAACAGAACAAAGAAATCCATAACAGTTTCGAACCACTTAAGTTTGAATAAGGCCGACACAGTGGCTCAGTGGTTAGCACTGTCACTTCACAGCAAGAAAGTCGCTGGTTTGAGTCCCGTCTGGGCAAGTTGGCGTTTCTGTGTGGAGTTTGCATGTTCTCCACGTTTCCTCCAGGTGCTGCAGTTTCCCCCACAGTCCAAACACATGCGCTATAGATGAATTGGATTAACTAAATTAGCCATAGTGTATGAGTGTGTGTGTGTGAGTGCAAGAGTGTATGGGTGTTTCCCAGTACTGGGTTGTGGCTGGAAGGGCGTCTGCTGTGTAAAACATATGCTGGAATAGTCAGCGGTTCATTCTGCTGTGGAAACAGAAAATTCAAATTTTTGTGTGAACTATCCCTTTAAAAACAGAACGTGATGAGATTCATTTGTAATGGATTTGTTCCTTGCATAAGCACATATGATAATAGCTTAAGACTGTATAAATATTAGTTAAAAGAAAAGAAAAAGACATCTCTTGTATTAACTTATGATTCACCACCTTCTTTCAAAAGTAATTATTTTTGGGTTACTTTACAAATATGAGTAAAAAAAGCTAAAATTAAATATGCTCATCATATCTCTTCAGCAGATCCATTTGATTCATAAGGAATTATTCTTTGATCTATTCTTTGATTGTGAATGTTTTGAAACATCAGAGTTTTAGACAGACAGATGTATAACGGGATCATAAGTCTCTCAAAGGTGGGTGTGATTTTGCCAAGTAGGATGTGATCCTGGATTAACATCTACAGTATGTTGATCCTGGAACATCATTCCTGTTCAAAAACCTAATCCATCTAATCCTAACCCCTAAACCCAACCTTAACTGTAAAATATTCCCAAAATCAGGGGGGATGAATAGTTGGATAACAATGACACAGAAGTGCGTAACCTTAACTGCAAGCCTAAACTTAACATAAATGATAAAGTATCTTTTAAATCGGATTGGAATGCTGTTTCAGAATCAACATAGAAGATTAATGGGTAGATGTGGCTCTAACACTTCAATACTCCACCTATTTTGACTTCTTTAAAATACTCTCAAATTAATTTATTTATTATTTTAGTATTTACCTTCTGTTTAGAATGAGTAAAAACATTACAAAATAGAGTACCTGAGAAGCAGTAACATTTTAACGAACATCCCAGTGCTGTCCACACTGCTAAGGAGGTGTTTGGATGAATATGCAATATGTGTTGCATATTTTCATACCTTTCTGTGACAATATAAACACAACCAGAGCCAGTCTTCTTCTTCTTGGAAGAAAAAAAAAGGTTAATATTTCAATCTTGATCAAGCACAACCAGATCAATAACGGTGGCTTATCAGCCCAACTAAGCTGTCAATTAGTAATCAATCAAATTACTGACAGATTATTTATTTGCATGTAAATAAAGACAGTTTCAGGGTTTCGTTCAATTAGATTTACACTTACATTTCTGGTGTAAGCTCTCCAGTGTTTAATGTTTAATCGAGAATGTCTGCTCTGAACGAGAAGAAATGGACCTAAGAATATGTCCAAGTGTGAGCCAGACCAATGGAACGGTCTGTAGGAATTTACTAGATGGAGCAAAATTTCCAGAAATGTCTTCTGAAATGAACTTAGTTTTTGTCTGATTTCATTCGAAACAGCATCATAGCAGTTCATTCTTTGATTTCATTTTAAGTACTGTAAAGGGTTGGCTTGAATGATGACAGAGTTTTCTTCAACCCAGGCTCATTTGGAATTTTGTGGCCAGGGATACATTTTTGAGAAACAAACAATATGTACTGGGGGCTACGTCCACTAGAACTGAAAATAAGTTACTGGGGCAAGTTTTCTCATATGTGCCATTTCTTGTAAATCCACCAAAGGCCGATGTCTACATTTCTGCTTACGACCTTCTTGTGCGCATTCATGAGAGAAGCCGGTTGGCGTGTCATCATACATAATATATTAGCTTGATATCGACCGACTGACCCACCCACCCACTTTCCTAAACTCAACCGATAGTGTTTTTCAAAAGAAAACTAAAATAGAAAAGCCAAGCCACGAGCTTCTATCACAATATCAGACTGCTTTTTTGAGTTCCGTTTTATCTGGTTTCTGGAACAATCCTTCACCGGACATAATTTGTAGTGAGATACCAAGCAAACCATCAGGCCGAAAAAGCCATCTATATGGAGGTAAGAGCCACTTCATTTTACAAACAAAATGCAGCCATAAGCACATATTTCCCAACAAGCCTGTGTTGGTTTTCGTTTCAGGTTGAAAAGCTTTAAATGCAGTGGACTTGTTGGTGAACACTTGAACTTTACCAGTGTATAAAGTAAGCTATTAATTACACTGCCACATATTTGGCCACAGAAAGACTACACTACACAGCCTAAAAATCTTGTGTTCTCGTTTTCTATGTGTCAGGACGGGCTGTGATAATAAAAGATGCTGTAGCTTGTTTTGTGCAAGTTGTACGAAGCCTTTTTAAATCAAATTTATTGTCTATCATCTTTTTGTGCCATGTGCTGCTGATTGGATCATCCATCGTCAGCGCAGTTTACATTGACACTGTGGCCTCACCCTATGCAAATGAGGACAGCGCATAAACCAATCACTGTAGCAGCTCAGTGTGAACATTATTCATATTTCTTGCACTACAATATATAATAACAGCGAGAGATAGAAAGATGGAGAGCCCCTGTGTAGTGCTTGGTCTGCTCTGCTTTAAACATCACCCGTGGGTTACTGTAGCTTAATTTATCTCATTTATCTTTTTATTTATTTATTTATGCATGATAAGGAATGAATTAATCAACTAATGCAAAAACCGAGAGGGAACGCAAAACCTTTTAGCTGCTAATGTAAGACTTAAATTTCTTGACGGATGAACAGATAAAGATAAATCGCTTAGTCCATCCATCCATCGAGTTGGGATGAAAAAAAAGAATCTTTAAAAAATAAATAAATAAAATAAAGACCCGAGTTATGAGATAAAGTTGCCTAAATCCAGTGTCATCTCATTATTTTGATTGATGTCAGCGAGAGGGAGGTCATCGTTTCAGGGCCATTCCTGCTTTGCAGTATATTTTCATATCCCCATCATACACATCTTAATTTATTGGCTAAAATATTAAACTTTGTTTATTTTTTAAAGTGCAACCCTGCTACCACACTATTTTCTCAAATTTGTTTTATTTTCTGTCTTGTCTGCCTTTCTTACAGAATATTTTTTTCTTGCCAAATGATGATTGTTGTGTAAAGTTTATTATTATTGACATTGTTTTTTTATTATAATTTCTATATTCTACATCCTATTAAATATGATGCTATAAATTATTCCTATTTTTGCAGTAGTAATTTCCTAACAATATTATACAAACAAACAGGAATGAAACAAATAAACACATGCATATATATATATATGCCATGCTTATTGATGATTGTTAAACATTACAACAGAAAGTTATATACCTTTTTACTTTGTACTACTTAACATTAGTAATTATTGATATATTTTAATTACTTTCTAAATATATTGTATTAGAGTGAATACTTCATGATTATTGTTGTTAAAAATGTCATATTTTAATGATCTATGTAATTGTATAAATCAAACTAGCTGTTATCTATCACAATAAAAAAAAAAGAATAAATAAACACAAACACAGTACTCAAAAAAAAAATGAATCAGAATGAAGTTTATCATTAAATGTTTGTAATCTTTTGATTTGATTTAAATTGTCAGTTTTTTTAAAATGTTGTCAGATTCCTTAGAATCAATCTAAATCTTTTAAAAGCCAATACTATTAGATTTAATCAGTTCAAAGATATGAATATTGTGTAAATATACCTTGCTGTAGAAAAAAGCCAGATCCATTTAGGTAAATTCTATGAGATTGGTTTACTTAATGTCTGGGGGCAAAACACAGCTCCATACTCCACACAATAGATGAATATATAGAATAGAATTAATAAGAAGCACTTAAAAAAAAAAAACATTGGATTTATTGATATTATTACATAAATAGTGTTCTTATTTGTTTCGTTTAAGTTTAACTAACTAATATAAATCACATTAAGTTTATTAGTTCAATTATGTTAAAAGTATGTAATCCAAATGGATGGAAATTTTATATGCAATCAGAATACACTGTAAAAAATGCTGGGTTCCACTCAATCCCTTCATGTTGTCCCAACACAAATCGATTAAGTTAACTTAATGGTTTTTACAATTTTAAAATGATTGAACAAAACAATTAAGTTGTCCCCCCCCAAAAAAACTCAATAATTGTGTTGATTCAACTCATTTTAAATAAGTAGTTTGAACAAGCAGTAAAGTAAGTGTACTTTTTGAGTGTACAAAAAACACATCTGCATTTACCTGAACAAATTCAAGCATTTCTTTACCTGTTATACTGTACATCAACAGGAATGACCCTCATACACCATTTCACAAAACTTCACCAATCTATATAATGTCTCTCTCCTCTTTCCTGACTGATGGCATTAATGCTGAAAGTCAGAGCAGGCGGGAATGTTTAAACTGCTGGAGGCAAAAGAGAGAGAGAGAGAGAGAGAGAGAGAGAGAGAGAGAGAGAGAGAGAGAGAGAGAGAGAGAGAGAGAGAGAGAGAGAAAGAGAGAGAGAGAGAGAGCGCTTTGAACACTGGCGTAGGGTAATTCTGTAACAGTAATCTGTGCAGCGCAGATAGTGCATTTCGGATATGAGTGGAATATGAGAGTGATGATATCGCAGGCAGGCAGGCTCTGCAGCGCCACTGATTATTAGCACTGATATGAATGTTGTTTGATTAGGCAAATACGGATTGCAGATGGCATGCATATGATACGGAGAGGCATCGGCGACAACCAGCGTATGGTCAGTGGAGTGATGTGGCCGTCTGCGCTCAGTCATCCTCAACTTAAAGGGATCGTGTTAAAAAAAAAAAAAAAAAATGCAAATTACCATCACACTCAGGCTATTCAAGGTGTAGGTGACTTTTTTTTCTTCAGTAAAACAGGTAGAACAAGACATTTTTTTGCAATAAAATTGGTGATTTATAAAATTCAAGTTTACTACCAGCACTTTGGGAGTCAAGAACATAAATACAAGCAAAACAAAATTAAAACACATTGTTTGTGACAAAACATTGAGGCTGTGTGAAGTAAAACCATCATTCTGTGCAAGAAATTGAACATTATTTGCAATATTTTTGCCTTTAATACACAGCCTCGTCAAGCAAGGCAGTCTGATTATTTTATGTGAACCAATTTTTTTTTTTTCAGTGAACTGAGAATTCAGTCAGTATAATAATGTTGTAATAATAAATATAAATGCTGGCAAATAAAAATGTCCCTACTCAGATATATTAATAAAATATGTAGAATTGTGGCAAGAAATCATTTGAGAAATTATTTCACAGATTTTCAAATTGTCTCGCTATTCGCTCTTGAATAAATTAAGAGCTTATTTTTTCCTAGATTTTTTTTAATATAAAAATTTTTTGGGAGGGAGGTTTCCCCTTTTTTATTATACAGGACATTGTGAGAGGCAGAGAGAGGGAAAGGATTGGCAAAAGACTTTGTGCCGGGATTCGAACTCAGGTCTCTGCGAGCACCTCAGCGCTATATGTCAGGGCACACTTAACCACTAAGCTATTGGTGCGGACAGAGAGCTTAGTTTTTAAAAGCAGATTGTGCTGTATGCTTTAACAGCCGTACTCTGCTTGCATTCAATTCTTTACAAATACCCCTTGAATCTAGAATAATCATTAATAAAGTTAGGAAAGTTTAAGCGAATGTGTACACTTTAAGTGTATGGTTAGCCTACCTCAGAATTGATTCAAGAGAGAATAGTGATGCATTTCGGAAACCTCAGAATAGATGCAAAAACGATTTCTTGAATTTGAACTGATTTTCCACCACAGGTCTAAAAATACATATTTACATCAACAATAAAGCCCACACAGTTGTACTTACAGTATTAATTTTTTTCATTTTATTTTGAGCAACAAACACTGTAACAAGATATGATAAATATGTGCATATAATATGTGCAAGATTAGGAATTAAGAATTAGTTCTGGAATTTATATTGTTTTGACAAATTGAAGATAGCTTAAAACTGAACAATCAAACATTATTATTTTTTTTATCCAGCTCTAGTAAATAATGTTCAGTGTCTTGCAGAGACTTTGTGTTCATTTTGCGTCATAAGATCTTAATGTATCGCCAGGAGCCTCAGGTATTAACTTGTCTGTATGTACAGTACAATTCACCTAAAACTGAAAATTCTGTCACCCTTCAGTTGTCACAAACCTGTTTGAGTTTCTTTCTTCTGTTGAACACAAAATATATGTTATTTTGAAAGATGTTAAAGATCTGTAACCATTGACATCCATAGTATTTGTTTTCCCTACTAAGGAGTCAATGGTTATAGGTTTTAAACATTCTTCAAAATATCTTACTTTGTGTTCATCAGAAAAAGGAAACCCATTAAGGTATGAAACCACTTGAGGAAGAGTAAATGGTGAGTACATTTTCATTTTTTGGGTGAACTATCCCTTTAAGGCTGAGTACATGAACACAAACTTTATATATTTATTTATGTACTTATTCATTGTGAACTGCACTTTAAATTTAGCATCAGTCTTTTTTATTTTTATTTTAGCATTAGTCTTTTTTATTTTTTTTATTTTAACAAAGAGGCTGACATGTAATGGTATACAAACAAATAACAATCTTCAAAGGAAGGTTTTACACATCAATAAAACCAAGCCCTAAGTTTATTTTCGCATGAAGTGATTTTCGCTCTATAGACATAAAGGGGGGGGGACGTGTATGGTGATATGCAGAAAGAAAGCATAACTCCAAACCTCGGAAGAGCTGTGAGCAGTGATTGAGGGTCAATAGCATCGCCACGGGCTGATTCAAATTCATGTTGGGGAAAAAGCTTCATATTTTCATTTCTGCGCCGCATTTGAGACAAATCGCTCAATACCTGAAAGACAAGGAAATTTAAGCAATGTGTTTTCCTCTCATTCCACAGCGGTAATTTCTCATTTGTAATCCATTTTTCTCCCACGGCTCCCTGGTCTCTGGGAGCACATATGGGCTGCGGAAAAAGGGAAGACGCAGGGAGATGCATCATTTGACTCAGAAAAACAACAATCTCTGAAGTGGGCCGCACACACACACACACACACACACACACACACACACACACATACACACAAAAAGTGTCGCTCTCTCATCTAATTGCAAATTCCAATTTTCTTGAAAAAGACGACCTCAAATATGTAAATCCTTGTTGAGGGTGCTTAGATGGATCAGATTATCCAGTCTTCCACTGCAAGGATGGAAGCCGGGCAGAGCGGCAAATCTTCTTTAAAAAGCTTTGGTACAAAAAACAAATCCCTGCGTAGCGGTCCATATTATCATTTACAAATGGAGTGCCTGCGAGAGGACCCTTTTGGAAATATACAACATTAAGTGCAATGAGAGCCATTTGCATCTTCTGCCGTGATTAAAAAGGAAGAACAGCTCTTGCTATTGATTAATGGACAATGTTAATTAGGATCACTTTTGATTTCGAACTCTAGTGTATGTGGCTTGTCTCTGGCATGTTTGTTTTCTAGTCTCGTCCAGGGCATCCATTAAGACAGACCTTACAACTTGTGTGAATGTGGTATGCTTTAGGGTCAGTGCATTAGAGGCACAAAAGCCTTTTGCTGTTGCAAGAACTGTTAAGTAAACAATTATACAATTATTTGGCCCCAGACCAAAAAAAAATTCAACAGACTATCTCTAAACTATATGTTATAAAAATAATAATTATGATGAATATTAATTATAATATTAAAACATACTATTTATGTTATTGTTTTATACCTTTTGTTTTGAAATCATTTGTAATGCGGTATAATGAGGTGCATTAGTTAGTCCATTAATTAACATTAACTCATAAGAAGGAAATGTACTCATGTATTTATTTATTTATTGTTTTATATGTATGTTATGTTTCTGTGCAGAATTTTGTAAAAAAACAAACAAAAAAAACAGATTATTATTAACTAAAATTATTTTTAGAGTATAGGAGCTGAAAATGTAACAAATATGAATGTAGTTGTTTAAAACTCAAATTGTGGTTTATTTATAAAGATGGTGCGTATTTTAAAATGTTTTTTTTTTTTTTTATGCGGACATATGTGACCTCCAGGTGATGACAGATGCCCAATACTCATGAATCCGTCTAAAGCAGGCATTCCTCGGCTAGTCATTCTGAAAATTACTGTTTTTTTTACAGTGTAGGCTATACGGCATGATAATGAAACAAACAACTTTGCTTTGTCATTCAAATAGTTCAATCTACTTTTTTATGGCCTTGTCAGAAAATGTCGGTCCTCATACCTTGAATAGAAAACTCAATATGGCGGTGTGATCAAGAATGTTCTGGAAGCCACATCCACATATTACAATTTTTAAGTAAATTCTACTTAAAAGTTTCACGGAAAGGCACTAATCTAAAAACTCTTGTTAATATTATGCAACATAATACATAAAGCATTTAATTGTAAAAATATGTATTTGCAACAAATTAATAGTAAGTTACTGAACTGTTAAAGTAAAGTAAAAAAATATTTATTTGTTAAAAATATTCATTATTGTTTGTTACAATTACAAGTCAGCTGAGTATTTTTTCTCAGTGTACAGTATATGTATGTTTATAGGTAAATATAAATATACTTACACAGGTAAAAAGATAAATTAATTATGGGTTCATAAATTAGTTTTAGCAACTTTGCTGAAGCCTGGCACAAAACATGTTTCCTTTCGTAATATATATGTAATATTCATTCATTCATTCATTCATTCATTCATTCATTCATTCATTCATTCATTTTCCTTCGGCTTAGTTCCTTATTTATCAGGAGTTTACACAGCAGAATGAACCGCCTCTTATTCCAGCATATGTTTTATGCAGCGGATGCCCCTCCAGCTGCAAACTAGTACTGGGAAACACCCATACACACAATATATATTTTTAAATTTAAATAGTAGCTATGGTAATAAAGACTTTTTTATTGTCAGAACTTCATTGGAGGGAAGATTTGATCACAACGGCCATTAAGTGGCTGTCTATGAACATGCCAAACCAATGATCAAAGACCACGGACTTTAGCCTAGGATTACAGGAATCTTTTAGGATTTTGCAAATTTGTCTCAGTCTCCCAGACAACCAAATCGTGGCTGAAATAGTGCAAGCAGGGCTTAAGTCCCATTGAACAGTATGTAATAATACATGATCAAAATAAAAAAAAATTGTATAGTAACAAATGAAAACAATGTAAAGTGCGGACATTTTCCACAATAGATGTACAAATTAGCATTTATTCCCAAACTAGCTAGTCTGTAAACAGTATACAATTGCATGTATATTATTTTTCTGTAATAAGTTATGTTATATTTGAAATAAATCAATGAACAATCCAATTAAGCCAGCATTGTAAACTACTGAGACCTAAATTGGACTAACAAGTTTGTTAAATGTAAAAATGAACTCTTACGTCGTCAATTAGTTTACTGTTCACATAAAACGAATAACTTTCACTGACCATTTCTTACCACCTTTTCTCCTATTTTATACTTTATATTTCTTAGAAGTTCCACTTTCTATAAGACAAGCTAGAATAGAGAGCCATATCTCAGTCTTTCAAGAAGACCCTTATAAACAGCATTGTCTATAGTGGCGAGATATGATGCCCTTACGGCTCTGAAAGGCTCTCTCTCACACACATTAATTAGGTCATAGCTGGCTAACACTGAAAGGCACATGGCCAGATCACCGAAGACATTACTGAGGTGACTATTATCAAACGAAGCACAGCACTAAAGAAGCTGCCTGCAGAGAAACAGAAAGCGAGAGCAAGGATAGTTTTTTTTTTCCCCACTTCTAAGTGTGGATGAAACAGTCAGCGCCTCCAGCGTGGCCCTTGGTGACCTGCTCCAAACATCCACATTCCACACAGGTAATTTCCTGCTCGGCGTGAGCCAATGTGCATGGAAAGAAAGACAAAGAAGCGAAAGGGGAGAGCGAGATAGCAGGAGAGTCGCAGAGAGAGGAAGACAGAGATCTAAGAAAAGCCTGGTGTTGAAATGTTTCCCCTTTGGCAAAGTGACAAGCCTGTAATCAATATCGCAGCATTACAGAGGCTGACCCCTGGAGGACTGTGTGTAGTTCTGAGAGGAACCTGACAGTGATGAGAGCAGATATTAGCTCTGATGTCACACTAACATGAAATTATGAATTCCTCGTCGCCGAGCTTGAGCTGACAGACAGGCTCCATGCTGCTCGCACTTGCTGTTTCACAATGGAAGATGTTGGTTGGTTCTCGCTACGTGCTGGGAGATCTTGGCGGAGCGATTTAAATGTGAAGCTAGGAGTAGTCGAGTGGAGCTGGCATCACAGAAACAATCCTTAAAGGAGTACAGGAGTTCACCATGTACACTTCTTTTTACGTTCGAACCCACACAACTGATTTTCTTCCAAGAACTGGATCAGTTTGATTTGCATACATTATTCCGTGCTCAAATTCTTTATTGATTCATATGTAATAGCTAATTCAGAAGAATAATTTGTTCACAAATTGGACTTAATGAATCATCACATTTTGACATATGAATTAATGGCTATTGAATTTTTATGACTTTATTAGTATGTAAATAATCATCTTGTGTGCACATAAGCCAGTCTGAGTCCCATCTCTACACACGCACAAAACCAGTAACTGAAAACGAGTTGTCTACTGTTGCATTAATGGATGGATGAACCTCCTGTGCTAACTTTTACATTAAAAAAGATCCTAAAACTAAGGTACGTAAGAACTGTGACTTCTGTGTACCATTACCCCTATTGGTCATTATTTGGTTTCACCTAAAAAACATAATTTTTAGAACTATTATAAACTTTGTACTGTATGTGGGTGAATTGTATGCTAATGAATGATTGATTATCTGAAGGTAGACACTTATGCCTGCATTTCCCTTTGTCAACAGCAGTCAGAGTCCAGTAACTCTTTAGACTACTTTCACACCATGGGTCCTTTCATGGTCAGACTGTAATCTCTGTGGTTTCTAATCCAGCGCATAAGAGCAGTTGTACAGTCATGCTTCTCAAACTGTGGTTTGTGTTTCTGCATGAGAGTCCATCTGCATTGCTAATTGTGGACATGATCATGCCAATGTAGCTGCAGTACGTCCCACTGGCTCTTTAGTGTCCTTTGGATTCCTTGTTCTTTCGTTCAGTAAATCCTAGTTTTGACAAAAGTGGATGGATATAACAAGCATCTGTGTCTGGTGGACAAAGGATTAGGCATTTTTGAAACTAACAGCAGGCCAATTTGGGTTGTTAGGTTCAGCAAAGATGCAGCCCCTGTAGTTTTCTTTACATGGATTTTTCGGGTCTACAGTATATGGTTCTTGATCTCTGCATTTTGGGGCTGAATAATGTACAGTACTTGGAGAGTCCTTTCTAAGGTCTATCTCTAAGTTTTCTCAGGGGTCGATTAGACCAAACACACTTTTCAGTTCTGAAAACATAAGGCACACACTGCCTTTTTGTTGACTTTAAAAAAAAGCAATGCACTGCACCTTTTTGCTATGAGACAATCACTGTATCAACGGTCTTGGTGCTGGAGCACAAGACGTTAGGGGTGTAATTGATCGCGGATCAACCCGAGGATTAATAACTTTTTTTTACTTGTAGATTAATCCAACATTTGTAATGATCGCAAAGAGATCGCCTCCCGCGTAGCGTTGCACGATACTGAAATTCAGTACCAATCGATACTGAAATTTTAAAAACGGCCATTTCCCGCTAACATTTGAGCGCTATTGAGTGCATTCTTAAACAGCGCTGATTTGCCATTGTGTTCATGTGCTCAACAGAAATGACTGTGATTGGCCGTGAAGCTCATCAGTTCACCAAACTCACTGCTGTTTACTGAGTGTAACCACAGATACAGGGACACTGGAGCATTTTAAAGCAACGATTAATCAGTGGATTGCTTGTATGTCAGCTTATAGACAAACCAGCTGATTGACGTGACTTTAAAACACTCCAGTGTCCCTGTATCTGTGGTAAACAGCGGTGAGTTCACTGAACTGATGACCTTCTTGGCCAATCAGAGTCCTTTCTGTTGAGCACTGTTTAGGAACATGCTCAGTAGAGCTCAAATGTTAGCGGGAAATGGACGTTTTTAAAACTTCAGTATCGATTGGTACCGAATTCCAGTATCGTGACAACCCTACTCCCATATCATTCAAATTACATGTGTGAAAATATTTTGGCTTTCCCTGTAATATATAATGATGACGGAAGTTGTGGTGGCACCTTGTAACATGGAGTCAGGGTACGATGGAGGGTCCAAACGCAGTTTATTACAGCTTAGTCAGGCAGGTAATAGTCAACAGGAACAAAAGGTATCATGAGGGTACTCAAAAGCGTAGTCGTGGTCACAGGCAGAGGTCGGTGCAGGCAGCAAACAGGATAAACAAAGAACAAAACAAGGCTCAGGAAACACGGCAAGACTGGACTAGGAAAGTAAAGTTACAGGTAAACCTACAAGACTCAGCAATGTGTGTGTGTGAGAGGTGAATATATATCTGGAGATCACAAATTATGTAGCCAGATGGATTTACGTGAGAACAGCAGGCGTGAATGGCACTTGCGAGAGAAATTTGAGATCTCAAAAAGCGTACACAGCGGCCTCTGGTGGATTATCGAAAACAAAAACTGCAAAAAAAACGTACCTCCTGGGACGTATTTGGCGCTCTCCAGAAATGTATATAGCGGTATGTTTCCAGAATGAGCCTGGGTTGCTTTTTTGCGCACAGAGTTTTTTCAACTGCAGGCACACAGAGGATAATGGCAAAAACCTGAGGCACAGCTAGTAGTTAATAAGCATAAGCAGAGCACAAAACGCTCATTTCTTAGTCACATTTTCTTTCCAGATGTTCATCAAACCTGTCCGAACGAGACCAGTGGCTATATCTCTTTACAACACTTCTGAATTTCTTATCAGGCATGTTTTTGCAAATTTGTTTAAGCCCATAACCTGTTGTCATTTTTTGTCATGTTTGGCTGTTGTAAAATTTTCTTGTGGGTTTGAACCAATGATTTGATTATTTTTTTCTCTTCAAAATGCTTTGAACCAATGATTTGATTCTTTTTTTGAAGGAATGGATTCATCAAAATAAACCTCAAAACACAGAGGAGCACGGAGACCTTCTTCAGCTCCATTCTAGCTGCTCGGCCTAACACACAAATACAGCTGTTTTCCTTCAATCTAATGCCTCTAGATGACTTATTCCCCTTTTGCCATTCAGTTCCTAACAAAACCATTTCACCATATTTCTTACAGGCGTACAAGACACTTACTAGTCTGCCAGAGAGTCAGAGACAAAACGTAGCCTTTTGTTCTCATGTTTGTAGATGTGTGAGAGCGATAGGAGGATGCCGAAACAGAAACGACAATAGAGAGAAAGAGAAAGAGAGAGAGAGACCGCTGATTCAGCTATATGAATAATGCATAGACGTCATTATCAGTAGAGTTGATTCAAGAGCTTAGCATATTTACTCATTCACTGGATTCAAGGCCAGTTATCGAAGCCTCTGTTTGTGTGTGTGTATGTGTGTGCGTGTGTGTGTGTTGAAGATGAAGACCAACAGAGACTGGAGCTGATAATGAAATGATTGTGAGGCATAAACAGTAGTAACACAGAGACTGTTAACTCTTAAAAGTGAGTGTTATGGTGATTTGAGTGAGCAATTATCATCTGCATTATTTCATTTGTGCACTGACTTGGTTTGCATTTGCATTCTCTTCAGAAAACCCCATTCACTCCTACATTGCCAGAATAACTAAATATCTAAATAAAGAAAAATAGAACGGGCAAACTGCAATGCTTTATATTAACAGGTGAATCACATAGACCATTAGTATTTAAAAGTATGGTTCAGTACGGTTGGTTGGCTGGTTGGCTGGCTGGTTGGTTGGTTGGTTGGTTGGCTCGCTGGCTGGCTGGCTGGCTGGCTGGTTGGTTAGTTGATTGGCTGGCTGATTGATTGATTGGTTGGTTGGTTGGTTGATTGATTGATTGATTGATTGATTGATTGATTGATTGATATTCTGTCTAAAATCCCATTTTTCTTTATTAACATTAGTAATAAATAGTACAATTTAATCAAAACAGCTTACTAGAATGGAACACAAAAAAATTACAAAATTTATTTGTACCATATTTTGAATATATAACATAAAAAAAAAAAGATCTGTTCACATTTTAAACGCTTACCATATTTTTTTATCTTGTTTTTAAATGCAAAAATTATTGCGTGCGCAATTTACTTAAAACAAGAAATCAAATTAGCGAAATGCTGATATATTAGTAATCCATGTCATCAAACATTGAACAAAATTATTCATTGGAATTACAATTTTTTTTTTTGAAGGTAATTGGTTGCAAACAATTAATATGGGCTAAATTTAAACAAACAAATTAAGTTGAACATTACTAAATTAAATTTGTTTGTTTAAATTCAGCCCATATAAATTGTTTGCAACCACTAAAAAATTTGTAAATCCAATGAATCATTTTCAGTGAATTATTTCATTCATGGACAGGATTTACATATTCACATACGTCATGTCCATGGCTTCATAAGAATGCATGAAGCTAATACATGCAAATGATTAAACATATACCTTGAATGCTTCGAATGAAAACGTCTACCAAATGCATGAATGTAAAAATGCAAATCCTTCTTTTTCTACGCTTCAAATAAGTCGCACTTGCAAATACAGCATGGTGAGAGTCACAGTCTACAGAGAAGAACACTTTTTAAGCTTAGACCAAAAGATATACATGAATAACAAATGCAACAGCGTCCACTCTTACTCTCTTACACATGCAGATAAACTCCACCACCTCGAACACGCACATCAAGGCCAGAAACCACATTTTCAAGATTGAAGGAGGGCAAGCATAACAGTTCGCCCTTTGAAACCCATGCTTTTGTAATCCAATGACGGTTATGGCCCTGTAATGTTCATCCCTTTATTTGCCATTACGGATATTTCTATAGAGCCAGCGTAAGATATTAACACCTCCATACAATGACATACTTTCTCTCACCTCAAATTTCTAAGTGAGGTTGCACAGTGAGGCGTGACTTTTGAAGGACACTTGACTACAATGTTCTTGCAAGATTTCTTGTAACTTCCATTGAAATGAATAGGGCGAACCTACTTATAACGCTGACCTCTTTCCTCTAATGGAGGCATATATGGATCTTGCAAGCAAAAAGAGAAAGAACCACTCAACCCAGTAAAATAAAAACATATCTACGCAAGTACAGTAACATTTAATCAAGGCCACACGCTTTCAAGTACTCTTCAGTTTATACCACGCGAGGCTGTATTGATAATGTTGTTATTTGTAAGATAAGACAGCTTTGATGGGATTTTTAATAGCAGAAGAGTGTGTCATTGAACAGGATTGTGCTATTTGAGGTCACACAAAACACAAAACAAGCTTTAAACATGCTAATCGCATTGATTTTGTGTGTGTGTGTAAATATGATAATACAGCATGCACATATATACACCGCACTGTAAAAACGGCTGTGATTTCAACAATTAAAAACTGTAAAAATGATACAGTAGAAATCTATAACCTGGTTAACATTACAGTGGCACAGTGGCTCAGTGGTTAGCACTGTCGCCTCACAGCAAGAAGGTCGCTGGTTCGAGTCCTGGCTGAACCAAGAGGCATTTCTGTGTGGAGTTTGCATGTTCTCCCCGTATTCGCTTGGGTTTCCTCCGGGGGCTCCGGTTTCCCCCACAATCCAAAGGCATGCGATATAGATGAATTGGATGAACTAGATTGGCCGTAGTGTGTGAATGCAAGAGTGTATGGTTTCCCAGTATTGGGTTGTGACTGGAAGGGCACCTGTTGGCGGTTCATTCTGCTGTGGCGACCCCTGATAAATAAGGAACTAAGCCGACAAAAAATGAATGAATGAATGGTTAAAATTAAGTTTCCTTAATATATATGGTGAATAACAGTAAATTGACTTCACCTTTTGAGTTTTTGTTGATATTACTATGGTTCATTTTAGATTTTTTTTCCCATCTGTTCAATTCAGTAGTTCAAAAATCAACAATCAAAGTAGTCTGATATGAGCATTGGTTCAATATATGACTTTCTCATCGCCATATGCTTGTGGTTGTGTTTTTGTAAGTGTAACAAAAGATATGATGTGTAGATGTTAGCACTTCAAAACACTGGTGTGTTAGCACTATAAATTAATGAACTACGGTAGTTTACCTTCAAATTAAACATCTCCTGTATTTTTTAACAGTAAAATATTGGCAATCACAGCTGCAAGGTTTTTATGCATAAATTTTACTGATTTTTTACAGTTTATAAAAATGACTTACAACAATAAAAACCTGCAAAAATATGCATCTAAAAACCTGTTAACTGCAGGTTTCCTTAATACATACAGTAAATAACCGTAAATTGACTTTCCTAAAATTCCCTACATGCCACTTCACTTTTTATGCTTTTTTGTTGACATTACTATTGATCTTTTGAGTTTTTTTCTCATCGGTGATGTACATTTGAGTTTTGTGTAACTTTTAATGTTGAATCAAAATGTTTATTGCATTACTTTAGCTTTAAGTGTGTTACCATGATGGTTTTTAGTAGTTATGTGAATGACACTGAGGGTCTTATTTATTAGTACGTTTCTCATCTATTGATCTATTGATTGATAGATCAATAGATGCTTGTGAGAAAAGTTGTTTGTGATGAGCTTTGGTTCATCGTGTGACTTTCTCTTCACCACATGCTTATGTTTGTGTTTATGTTTGTGTAACAAAAGCACAATGTGTAGATGTTAGTACTTCAAAACATTGTTGTATAACACTATAAATGAATAAAAATGGTATAAATTAATAAGAATGGTAGTTTACCATAATGCATTTTAATTGCTTTAATGGTTTGTACCATATTTTTCACTGTAAAATTCTGCCAACCACAGCTAATATTTTGTTTCACCTTAAATGTTACAGATTTTTACAGATTAGCTTTTTGTACAGTTATTTTTACAGTAGCTGCTAATGTAAATGCAATAAACTCCCTGCAAATGAGTGAATATAAGTTCACTCAATTGTTTTGACAAAGTAAATTGTACATGCATATGCAAATGAGCATTAGTCTTCCACAAAACGTGCTCTACAAAGACTTTTTAAAGGCACCAGAAAGGTCTTCTCTACAAAAGCAGGCAGTCAGTTCTCACAGAGCTCTAAAAACACTCAGAATTCAGTGCGCACTGTCATCTTCTTCACCGATTCACAGTCTTGACAGAAGCGCAAAGAGAAGGAAGATGGCGGGATGAAGAAGAGCAGGATAAAAAAGAATAGCGCAGTTATCATTAAAGCGGAAGCAGACAGACTCAAGACGAGCCACGATGTAAAAGACAATGAGAAACATTCGAATGGACAGATGGAGCCCTTTAAAACATCTCAGCTCATGTATTGTTTAGCAAATGTAATTTATAATGCACATTTTTGTGGACTTCAGTGAGCAAGAGGGAAAAGCCAGGTACACATTTCGACGAGTAAACACAATCTGCTAAAAGATTTTATAGGTTTAAAATGTGCAACCTATGTTGACACTAGGACAAGCAACAAATCTAACATAAATGCGATCTATATATCTAACCATCATACACACACAGGCACACACAAACACACACACACTCCTGCTCCATCACATCTAAAATGTGCTCTGTTGGACTAAGAAGATCCCATAAACTCACTGTCAGCTTGTCAGATAGCAAATAATAGATTGAATATACAGTAGATGGTGATGTATAGCAATGTGTAGTTAAATAACAACTTGAAATAAATGTGATTGTATTGATTATAGTCCTCGGTTTGAGTCATTCTTTCATCATGTGAAAAGACAGAAGCCAATCATATGCATTTAGAGCTGGAAAAAGATTTGATCCGTTAATTTCTCGAGTCCTCGAGTTTGAGTCATCTCTTTACATGCTGTCATGTGATGAACGAACGACTCAAAAACCAGAAGACTCAAAAGGTAAACTAATCATGGCTCCTTTCATCTTAGACTGTGTGCTTTGGTTAAGCTTATTTGGAACTCTCTGTGTGACCTGTCAGAAGAGGTGAGCAGCATTCAGTTATGACTTGGTTGTAGTGTGATCAATGTTTGGGCTAGTTGTAGATGTGTTTGGAAAAACTCATAACATTTTAATAATATTTTGGCAAATTGAACGAAATAAACAAAATGACTCAAAAAAGATTTGTTCACCTCAAAGGTCCAAGTCAGTAAAATGATCCCATCACTACTGTAGATATACCTGTAGGTGGCAACTAGTTGTAGGAAAAAAGTTTTTTGTTACTGAATAATATTTTTAAGAGATTAGTTCAGACATTGATTTGTCTAGCAATAAAACAAATCAAGTCTAAAGGAGTCATTTAATCACTGATTAAAACATTCCTTTTTTTTAGAAAACAATTAATTTGACAAAAATATTTCAAAGTACATTATTGCAATTTACTTTTTGTTTCCAGAATGTCTAGAAAAATGCATGTTATTTTGTTGCATTGTCTACGCACAATCAGGATTTGTCTAAAATAAAATAAAATAAAATATATTAATAAAATAAAAGTAAATAAAATAAAATAAAATATTAATAGGACAACTGTGTGTGTGCGCCTGCTATGTGTGCATCCTGTTGCAAAATGTAGCAAAAAGTACTACAAAATGGTAATGGTTACATGTATAGTTTACATAATAGTTGACATGTTTGTAGTGCACTTCAATAATGCGACAAACATATAAATACTCCACATGTCTTAATTCGATTTCTGTTTAGTTTGATTATGATATAATAGTCGAATTAAGGTAATCAAAAATCGCTGTTTACATGGCAGACTCTTATTATATCTTTATTTATTTATTTATTTTTGTTTCCAAAATGTCTAGAAAATTGCATGTTATTTTGTTGCATTGTTTATCAGGAAATGTCTAAAATAAAAAATTTAATTAAAATAAAAATTAAAAACTCAAATACATATTGCGTAAGTTACTTCTGCAACTGAATACTAGATCTAACATAAATATTGTTTAATATGTTTTATAGTGTTACTCCTTGTAATCTGTTTATTAATTAAAATTTTATTACCAACATTATTCCTGAATTATCTTTTTATCTTTTAACTGTAAAATGTAAATGTTCAATTGCATCTAAAATGTTGTTTTCATGAAAACCAAATACATCTAAATAGGTCAACAACAATAACAAAATATGGCTAAATAGGTCAAAAATATGTTGTTGCAGGAACAGTAACAATTTTGTCGGTCCAAATTTCATTTAGAAAGAAAAAACCTTTGAAACACAAGAAAGTTTGAAATATGAAAAAGTTGACCTGGATACATTTAAAAAAGAACCGATGGACTGAACCCATCGGAGTAAAAAGGCAGAAGGTGTTCAGAGTGAATCTCTTTGGCTTCTGCAGTGTCCCTTAATCAAGATGGAACGTTCTAGACCTTCAGTACGCTTGCCTAGGGGACGCCAGCAGCCATTTCTCAATTAGTGACACTAAAGAGAAGGAAAGAGAAGAAGGACAGGGTGCGTAGAGGGACAAAAAGGCACCTGGAAGTTTAATAGGATTAGATTAGGAGACAGCGAGACACAAGTCCCCAAATGATCAAACGCTGGGCTTTCACAGAGTTGGAAGAGTGAGCGGTACAGATTCAGAAATCGAGGTCAGGCTCTCAGAAAAGAGGGATGGAGATGCGGGAGTGTTTGCATCTGAGGTGACAGTTTTAATGAGACGTCTGGTAAGGAGAAACCTCTGTAGCGGAGCTGAAAGGTAGAGTGTATGCAATCTCAACAGTCACACAAGCAGATTATTAATATCTTACAGTGTCCTGGCTGTTAGGAGTACAAATACATGCGGTGTATAAGTGTATGTAGGGAAAACTGCTAGCAATCATTGCTAGCATCAATGCTACAACCAATTGCTAGTTTCCTCCGGCATTTCATGCAACAACAGCTTGTGTTTGTCATGGCACCATATGTGATTTTAGGCGTTTCACTTTTTATTTTGTGACAAGTTCAACTGTAGTTAATTTCTCACACTATGCGTGCAAACAGACGTCGGCGGATACAAATTCTCAAGCAACAGGCCACCTCGGCCATTTCATTCACTAACTTTTTATTCCATCCCCTATGACAAAGTCACTTCAAAGTCAAGGCACTTCATAATGTCCATTTCTTACAGTATTCTCAGCAGTCATTGTTTCTTGCACGCACCAAAAATGTGCTCTCTTGCTAGAAGTCATTCTCATTTGTTTGTCGTCAAACACCTGACAACTGCCATGTGTGCGTCCTGTCGCAAAATGTAGCGGTCATCCTTTTTTTTTTTTTTTTTTTTTACTGTCAATGAAATACTGTCAAATCAATGAAAAACTTCCATCAAATATTATATGAATAAAAAATTATAACTCAAACTTCTGCTTGAATTGCTCATATTTTTAAAGGGATAGCTCACACAAAAATGAAAATTAAATTATTTACTTCAATTTACTACCTTTATTTTAATTGTTAAAAACCTATTTGAGTTTTTTTTTTTTTCTGTTGAACATAAAAGATATTTTTTAAAATGCTGACTTATTTTTCCATAAGTCAATAAGTGCCAGCAACCAGCATTCTTCAAAATATCTTCTTTTTTTTCTGTTGAACACAAAAGAAGATATTTTGAGGAAAGCTGGTTGCTGGCACCTGTATACTGACTTATTGAAAAAAAATTCAATTCAATCAGTTACAGCATCAGAATTTTTCAAAATATCTTCTTTTATGTTCAACACAAGAAAAAAAACTTCAAAATAGGTTTTGAACAAGTGAAAGGTGAGAAACTAATGACATAATTTACATTTTTGTGTGACCTACCCCTAATGTCAGCAGTTTGACCAAATCAATAAATTTTAAGGTATATCACAAAAGAATAGAATATTTTCATGCACAAAAACAGGGACGTCAAGTCACCACTGTCCAATAGAGTGCATTTGTTGTAAATTAGCAAATAAAGGCCACGTTTCTGATCACTAAGTAGGGAACATGGCTGCAATAGGAAGCATGTTAATTTGTGTTCATGACATCATAAACTCAAGGATTTCAGAAAATTTGCTTTGTTTAGTCTTTTTAAATTGGAATGAGTGTTTTGTCTATATCTATATCATTTGTCTATAGTGTCATACAGAACTACTGCTGATAAATTCCTGGTTTCACACTTTTACATAGAAAAAAATAAATAACATGAACCTGTTGTAGATAAAAGTACAAAAGCAAGCAGATAAAAGGAGTTCAGAAAGATGGATTTATAGCATTTATGGCATGGAAACTTTCATCTTTTCACATGTATCGCTGCACATACCGACTCGGAAGCATACCGACTCGGAATACTTCACTCACAATACAGCCCTTACAGCCACTTGGCCAGCTACTCATGAGCGTCTACTCTATTTTTATATTTTTATTGTATTTTCTGTCACTGATTTGCATTAATGGCCCAATTAATTGGGAGAAGCACTTTTTACGACAACCACCCACTTGCAGCACTAAAAATATATTATGACACAGTGACATCGTGAAAGCAGACTCCAAGTTGGTTTGACGTTTTTCACAAATGCTTTTAAAATCCAAAAGATGTATAGCTTAAATCAAAATTAATGGAACATGCATATTAATAGAAAATAATTGGCGGCGCTTGCAGATGTAATAACTTCAGATTCTACTAAAATGCCCAACAAATCTGTACAAATGGCCATGCAGGGCTGTGAGCATTAACAGCACACACAGGCTCTATTCCAATCTTGCATAAAGCATTTTTTTAGCCAACACAGGTGCGATGTGGAGACCAAACAGCATCTAACAAAATTTGGTAAAATTGTATTTTATTCTTAGAATTGTGAGACATTAACTCACAATTTCCAGTTTGTAAGGCAACTTTGCCATCAGGCGGTAGGTTTAAAAAGTCATTTGTCCCAAATAGGATAATTCTGATGTGAATTGGGTGTTTGTTGAGAATGATCTGTAGTAATATGTATGAGGCTAAGATAGTTTTAAAATGTATCTGGTTGTCTTGTGTGTTGCTATTATGGGTTTTTTTTTTCTAATTGTTGCATGGTTTTATTTATACCACCAGTATTAAAGACAAATTTCCTTTCTGTGACAAGCAGAACGGACAATAAAGTTTAAACAAACAAACAAACAAACAAACAATTGTGAGATACAAAGTAATTCTGAGAAGAAAAATAAAATACAATTGCAAGACATCGATTACAACTCTGGGGAAAGGAAAAGTCAGAATAGCAAGATGTAATCTGAAACATCCTAATTCCCTATAACAACCATAAGAAAAAGTATGCCGCAAACATGTACTGACCTTGATTCCCTCTGCTAAAAAGATGAATTTAGACATTAACTGAAAGGTGTTATGGAATGAACACACAACCATAAATGTGAGAGACTAAACCTGATCTTCTTTTAACTCGCGCTGCTTCCCTTCACGCCAATGTGGACTCGGGTCAAACTCAACACAGACCCGTGGGCAGCACTGCCATCGCAGGACAATAGAACACAATCTCACCCAGTAATAGTGTCAGCCCATCTGCCCCAGAGGTGGGCATCTTAACTGCACCAGCTGAACAATACAAAACACAATCACACATACAGAAAAGCATAAAGAGAAAGACTCATATAAAAGAGATTTCCATTCTAATCTCCCACAGAAGCCCACGGGAGCTGCAGTGGGGAGGGCTTTCCTTGGCTTTCTTTCAGGATTCATGCATTTCTGTGATTTATGGATATTACTTATCCATATTACTGTGGATAGAATGCAAGCAATATCAGAACCAGTGCAGGAGAGGACGAATATCAGTCAGTGCCATGGTGTTAAGTTTCTTTTCCCAATCTGTATTGATCCCAAATTCCAGCCCTTCAGATTTAATAGACAGCTCAGAATCTGCTGGGTCTCTGCTCTGAGGCTCATTGGAGGAGGATGAGGATGAGAAAAAAAAAAAAAGAAGTCAGAGATTTAGAGAGCGATATTGAAATATGAGATAAATAAAAGATATTTTACAGCACTTTATGGCCAAATTGATTCATTCCAGAATTTGTTATCTGTGAAAGATATGTAATTTAACTCTGCCTTTCTAAACCACCAACATGCAGTATTATATAAATACTTCCCAACATGAGTTTTGTGGTGCTTACGCAAATTACCAGTGGATTTTGTGTGTCAGTCAAAGACTGAACCCTTGGATGAGCCTCCAAACGAAAGACTGAGCGTGACCAAAACTTTGCATATACAGAGACTGCATAATATAATATACTGAAACCTAGCATAAATAATACATAATGTTATCATAAAAAAATTTAGTACAGCTCTGTGAAATGCTTATTTCTGATTGGCCAGTCGCAACATCCCAAGGTCAGTTGTTTTCATATTCTATATTCTATACTCTCCAGTTGCAGGAAGTTAGCACTTACAGCCAAGTTTCAGCTGAAGACTGCTGATGATGGTAAGGTGGATTTCATTCATTCATTTTCCTTCAGCTTAGTCCCTTTATTCATCAGGGTTCACCATGGCGGAATTAACCGCCAACTTATCCAGCATATGTTTTACGCAGCGGATGCCCTTCCAGCTGCAATCCAGTACTGGGAAATACCCATACACTCTCACATTCACACACATACACTACGGCCAATTTAGTTTATTCAATTCACCTATAGCGCATGTGTTTTGACTGTGGGGGAAATCAGAGCACCCGGAGGTAACCCACGCGAACACAGGGAGAACATGCAAACTCCACACAGAAATACAAACTGACCTAGCAGAGACTTGAACCAGCGTCGCCACTTAAGGTGGATTTAAAAGGTACAAAAGTTTTTAAAATAAGATATTGCGCATATTTTAATGTTACATAACAAAACATTAATTAACCTTGAACTGGAACTATTTGAAGTCTATGTGAATCATGTTACGATCAAACATTTTGGATTTCCGTTTCGCAACACGGCACCATAAAAAGATGTTGCCAATGCAAAAGACGAGAGTGTATAATGATCATGCATATCCATCAAGCATGTTTACATATAAACCAATGGAAAAGTAGGGTTTTGGAATGAAGTTATTTTCAGATCCAGGCAGGTCTTGACCGCATTACAGTTCCATATGTCTACATTGAAGCTGTGTCCGAAATCGCATACCTCCATATATAGTACGCTAACAACAGTATGCGAGCCGAGTAGTATGTGAGCAATTCCAGCGCTATATATGTGACATTTGCAGTAAAATCTTAAAACATAAATTAACAAAGAAAGTAAATGTTAACATCTGATTATATTTTCCAAAACAACTAACCACAGAGTTATGGGATCAGAAAGATATCAATATGTAAACATTTTTTATATTTCAAATGAGGAAAATAAACAAGCGTTATGGTTGTGACCAAAAAAGTCTGCAAGTTTGCAGTATACAACCTACTTTGTAGAAATTCTGTGAATTAAACAATTTTTTTCATGGCAAGGTTGACATTTGCATGGAATTGCTCATGTCTCAATTCATAGTATTTGAAAAACAGTATGCAAGAAGTACTCGCATGACCTACTACTTCCAGCAAGATTCTGAAGTGCGCATCCGATGGAGGCTACGCTATCCCATGATGCCACGTGAGAGAATTCATGAATGAGAGTGAAGCGACGCAACTGACATGGGTAGGTCACGTGATAACCACAAATGGTGGATGTAGTATGTCTGAGCTCCATTTATACTACTCACATTCATACTATATAGAATGTACTTTTCCAACGGTCATGTAGTAAATTCAAATTCAAATGTAGTAGTTACTGAGTAGTAGGCGATTTCGGATGCAGCCTGAATGACTTCAGTTATTTCCAACTGCTAAAAGTCAAATCAAAACAAAACTAATGGATTGCAGTGAGATGTGTAAGAAACTACTCCTACACACAGGAACTGTTTGAGGACTTGTGTTTTGTATTCTTGCCACATCACCACCTCGGGTGCATTATTTTCTAATAATTCAACAGCTCATCGTCAATTGTTCCTTATGTAATGGCTGCCATCAACTGCAATGCTAAATTATGACCATTTATGTTAGTATTTGAAGCAGGCACTCTCTAACAATCCATGTTACAGGGCAACTGTAAAAGCAAGCAAATGCAAAGGATGTGGATGGCATCGTAATGAGTGTGTTTTTGATGCACGTCCAATAATGATCATCAGTTAGTAGAGAGTAGGTGGTCTTTTGTGACTGTTTAAGCACAAGCATTGACACTAAACCATTAAAAAAAGTTAATTAACAGTTGTACATATAGCTTTCAATTAGTGAGGTGAATTTTCTATTTATTTAAGCTTTCAAATTGATTTATGGGATCTCATGGACTACTTTCAACAATAAAAAGTAAAAAAAAGTAACTTTTATTGACATTTTTATTATTGATATTATATTGATTGGGGATGGTCATGTAAAATATTGTACTAAAATAATTATTTATTTATATATGTATTATTTTTTTCCATATTATTTTTTAAACTACTAAAATGAAAGGAGTTATTTTGTTAAACTGTAGAGTTAAACCAAAGTTTGATTAAACACAGGGTCCCTTAATGCAATTCGAATGCATAAATAAATGGAAAAGACCCATGAGTCACAAGCTACTGGCAACGTTTAATTAAAGTATATTTTTTACAGTGTACATAAGCAATCTAATCTAATGTGTTTTTGTGGAGTATCGGAAAGTGACCAAAAGTAGAAAAGATAAAAACATCCCAGACCTCATTTAGACCCATATTAAACACTATCCACATGTCATTGAATGTATTTACATGTAAAATAAAACCAGAGGACATGAGTATTAATAGATCTTTGCTAATGAGGTTAAAGTGTTCATCTTGATGCTAGAATGACTTTGTTGTACACAGAAATTGATTATGGAATGTAATTAACAGGTCATTTAAAAGGGGTTATTTTGAAACCAGAAGCCATTTGAGCATTCAGTTTCATATGATTTAGGGATTAGCAGATCTGTTTCTATCTACTAAAATTAAGGGAGACCAAATAGAGTTTTGTAATACCAGTTCAACATAGAAATAATACAGTATGTGTTGCCAAACAATAAACGTAAATAAAATAAGTATATTAGCAGAAATCTGAGAAATCTGTCGGAATCTGTAAATAAAGTACACGTGTATGTATGTAAAAGTACAAAATATGTTGATAGAATAATAAAATAACTATTCAAGGCATTTTAAAGACAGATATAAAATGTGTAGTGTAAAAAAACATATTTTGAGGGCATCTGACAATTGATGCCCTCAAAGCACCCAGAGGAAACCCACGTGAACACGGGAAGAACATGCAAACTCCACTCAGAAATGTCAACTGACCCAGCCGAGGCTCGAACCAGAGACCTTCTTGCTGTGAGGCGACAGCACTACCCACTTGTGCCACCGCGCCGCCCCCTTATATTTTAATATAATATAATATAATATAATATAATATAATATAATATAATGGTTTTGTTTTTTTTCTCATTTATAATTCATTTATTTTATTTTGTGAAATAGAAAAGCATTCACACTGAGGAAAAACAAGTAAAACCAACTTTCCGTGTATCAGAACTTCAGTTACTTCCAATTCCAAATTACTCTGAAGATGTCTGAATCATAAAGCGTATCATATCATACCATATCACACAGCGGTTAAGTCAAATGCAATTCTAAAGTAGTCCTCAGTATCGATTCACACCCTTCCTATTGTCTTGACTGTGACATTCACCTCACCTCTGAAAGATCCAACTGTCTCCGAATAGGAGAAACCGTAGGGTATAAAGACAGACAGACAGAAAAAAGGTCAGGCCGAGAGAAAACAGGATGACAGAAGGGGAGGCAGGGGGTTGGAAGGAAAGTACTTCACTTCTAGTCGGATTTGTGTGCAGATCTGAAGCTGAGCCAGAGGAAATCTGTGTAAAATTATGCTAATCCGTCTATATAATATGCAGGGAGCTGCTACAAAACAGTTTTTTTTTCCCCCTCCATAGAGGAGGAGGGGATTTATCTCACAAAAGGAGGCGGGTTACACCGGTGCTTAGAAATAATGCAACAGAAATGAAATGGAGATGTAGGATGTAGGTTGTCTTGTGAAAGATAGAGATTTGTTGGACATCTGAACAGCCCAGGCAGGACAGCGTGACGCTTCTCTGAAACCAACATTAACCAAAAGACAAACTCAAATGTGTGTGTGTGTGTGTGCGTGCCTGTGTGTGTGTAAAAATAAAAGTTAACAACACCAACCTGCATCAAGTTGTATCCAGAGATTTACTAAGTTTATTTTAAAAACTCACATTATTTGTTTATTTATTTGTTTAGTGTGTGTGTGTGTGTGTATGTAAAAATACAAGTTAACACCAACATGAATCAAGATGTATCCAGAGATTCACTGTAGCATTCATTTTCACACTCTATTTATTTATTTATTTGTGTGTGTGCGTGTGTGTGTGTGTGTGTGTGTGTGTGTGTGTGTGTGTGTGTGTAAAAATATAGTTAACGACACTAACATGCAGCAAGTCATATCCAGAGATTCACTGAAGAATGTATTTTGAAACTAACTTAATTTATTTGGTGTGTGTGTGCGTGCGTGTGTGTGTGTGTGCGTGCGTGCGTGTGTGTGTGTGTATGCGTGCGTGTGTTTGTGTGTGTGTCCTACATCAAAGACTGAAAAGAAGATGCTCACTTTTCCCAGTACGGTTACTATATTTATCTAATTCCACAGTAATAATAACTGACAGAGCAAAACCCTCTTGATGTATAGATGTCAAATCCAGATGAGGCATTTAACTGAAGTAATTTGCTGTCTTTAGGCAGAATTTAATCATTGAAGCTCAGACATGAATTCACCTACTGTATGAGCAAAGTGTCATTTATATTTTATTTGTTTTTAATAACTGACTGTGACTGAATAAAATAAAATTAAGTTAAACAAAAACGATTAATCTAAATATGTAACTATAGATAAATAAATAAATAAGTAGTCTCATTAACATATTGATTTCATGTTTTACAAATGCATAAATGTTTACAAAAACCCAGATAATATAATATAATATAATACAATGTAATGTAATGTAATGTAATATAATATAATATAATAATTTAAATACAAGAGGTCAGATATATACTAAAATCTACACAACGTGCATATATTTGCCATTTTTAAAGTAAATTAATTGCTCTTTACCTTATGGGATCACAAAATAAATTCACAAAGCATAACATCACATATTATTATGATTATATGGACATGTTTTATAGACAGACCAGTCAAGATTAACTCCAATTCATCATGCTTTGATATAACTAATGATATATGTGGTAATGATATATGTAACTAATGATATATGTGGTAAAATAGAAAAGTACACGATAAATCATAGTTATATTATATTTTATTATATTGTTCATTCATTCATTCATTTTCCTTTGGCTAAGTACCTTTATTCATCGGGGGTCGCCACAGGGGGATAAACCGTCAACTTATCCAGCATATGTTTTACACAGCGGATGCCCTTTCAGCTGCAACCCACCACTGGGAAACACCCATACACACTCATTCACACACATACACTATGGCCAATTTAGTTTATTCAATTCACCTATACTGCATGTCTTTGGACTGTGGGGAAAACCGGAGCACCCGGAGGAAACCCACGCCAACACGGGGAGAACATGCAAACTCCACACAGAAACGCCAACTGACCCAGCCGGGTCTCGAACCAGCGACCTTCTTGCTGTGAGGCGACAGTGCTAACCACTGAGCCACCGTGTCGCCTATATTATATTATATTATATTATATTATATTATATTATATTATATTATATTATATTATATTATATATTATTATGCAATATGTATCAAATCATTCACTAAATGAAATATTCAGTTATAACCCTAAAATACAAAGATAGTGATAAGCCATCATTTACAGTAATTCTCGAAACACTATCAGAGCTGCTGTTTTTAACATAAATTTGAAGTTAACAGGATATTATTTATGGTGTTTCTGAAAAACAAAAGCATTTGCTAAATGACATGTACAGAAAGTGAAAACAGATCCGCTGAAGTGCTCTGCAAAACAAATAAGAATTACAGCACTAATTCACTTAGAAAGTTTTAAGACCTTATCCCTGCTTTCAGATAAACAAGCAGAGAGGGAGTAAATCTACTAAAGTGAAAGCAGGGCAGTATTCTTCAAGCCTTAAATGATTATTAAAATGGACTCCATTGAAAAGGATTTTCTCTTTTTTTGTTATTCTAAAAAAAACAAAAAACAGTCTTAGTCTTATAATATCACTCCTTGGAAATATTGCTGCTCTACATCCAGAGTAAACTTTTCTTTTTTTGTTGTTTTTCTCCTCAGCAGGCTGCTTAACACGCTGCCAGAGTTATATAATTTTACAGCCAGAGTTATTAATAAAACAATACACTAATACAGCCCCGCTTTATTACCAGCAAGCATTGTTATGGTGCTGCGGTGACCTCAATTAAATTTAAAGGCCATTTTACTGGCTTAGGTTTTCTCTAGAGGTTTAATCTCTCAAGACCTGAATAACCCAAAGGCAGCGTGACTTTTAAGCTCTCTGTCTTTCTCAAAATGAAATCATTCATTTCAAGAAATAATTCGCTTTAGTTATTATCTATAATATTACATATAGTGGATTCAGTATAAATGTATTCTGAACACATTAAAGAACTGGTATAATAGTCCCCATTGCCTCTTTCTATGATGCGAGCAAATATTAAAAACAATCCTTTTCTTAACAGAATTGATGCTATCTGGGAGAATTATTGTCAAAATGATTATCAAAAATGGGATTGTGAATGAAAAAAACAGGTTTTAAAACAAGAAACCGTTGAGTTTACAATAACAGATCATCTAAAAGAGATTATGAAAAGCAGCCACCGACCAACCAGAGACTCCAGCGTTAAAGACATCACAATGGGATCATTGTAATGCTTGCTTTCAGATACTTAACTCAGGTTATAATGACTTCAGTGATGATCATCCTGAACATCTGTCCATATTAGTACACCGCACAATGGAATCGGCATCAAATACAAAAGTACGCGCAAACAACAGGGTATTATTCAGATTAAAGCTATGTGATACCACCATAGACAAATAACACTATTTGTTCAGTACAGGCATTTAAATTAATACCAGCATATAAACGACATAACACCAGGTGCTGATCAAAACAAATGTTTTCGGCATGAAGCAACTAAATCCTTCTCTCTAAAATAAACGTTTCAATTATTAAAATTAGTGTATGATCTGGGTCTTATATGGGTTTTTATAATGTGAATAACTAAAAGGAGGTCATGATTTGATCTCCAAACACACTAATGAGCAGATGCAGCTCTTCCTGCCACAAGGTCTCTGGCTATGTTAATACCGTGCATAATCTAACCGCAAACAAACATGGTGCATCTTGGTCTTTGCTTAACCCTTGTACATCCTTATGGAGATTTTTTGACTTTTCAGTTCTTTTTGTTGTGATCATTTTGACTGTGCTAAGGCAAACAGCTCAAATGTTGGCAAAAGGTCTTTTTTATTGATCTATTAATATTTAAGACTTTTTTTTTCCTTTCACAAATCTATTTCACCCCTACAATAAATTTTGTTTTTTGATCCTTAAAACAACATTTTATGTGTTAAAATCATTAAAACTAATGTTTTTATATCATGACTGCACTGTAAAAAATGATTAGTAACCCTTTGCCTTAAAAGCGACAAGTTGACTTTACATTGTAACTTGCAACTGCTAAGTTGATTTAATTTAAATATTTATGTGCATAGTTGATTTGCTTAATAAATTTAAGGCAAAGGGTTTACTCCCTTTTTTATGTAAACTGTAAACAACTGTTCCACACAATTCATTCATGTTGTCCCAACACAAATAGAGTAAGTTAACTTAACAAATGTAAGTGGATTGAACCTAAAACAATTAAGTTGTCCCAAATAAATCCCAAGAATTGTGTTGTCTCAGCTCATTTTAAATAAGTAGTTTGAACAAGCAGCAAAATATATATTTTTCTATTCAACTAATTGCTTTAAAAGCAACAGGTTTTACTCACTTTTTTTAAAGTCACCTACAGTAATCGCTTTTTTGTGATGGTGGTGAACAAATTGATGCACAAGGTTAAAAGTTTTAGTACTTTTAAGATCAAATACTAACATGCTAATTAATGATGTAGCAGAAAGGATTGATGCGTTGTTATTTACAGTAAACGTAACATGAAAACTAACTGACGTTTTTTTTTTTTTGATGGACAGAAAAGTGGCTGGAATAGCTCTCCAATGGTGATAATCATGAACAAGGTGCCTGCCAACTGAATGAAAGTCGCAGTACGTGTTTGCAGTGTAGGAAGCTTCATTGATAACAATATGGTCTAGTTTTGAGCAATTTTGTGCCTAGCCTTGAGCTGTTAAACACTTTATCTGGACATTTCCTACCTCCGGTCCACTTAGTTGTTCTTTTCTTGAGACAAGCATGTTTGCGGAGCCCAAACTACCTTTTCTTAGGTGAAAACATGAGTACAGGTTGTGAGAAATTGGGTCTGCTTTCAAACCCACAAGAGATCCCAATGGGTCATAGAACTTTTAATAGAATCTTTTTATTCCAAGTCCCTGATTGCAATTTCTATAAACAGCCTTTGAAGGACATGTCAATGACCAGTGATTTCAGTTTTATTTAGCTTTTGAACAAGCATAGCATACAGATTAGCTTGAAAATGTAGTTTATATAGTTTGCAGTGGTGGAAACATGCAAAAAACATGCAGTGGTGTTGGAAATCTCTCAAAATGAGAATTAGAACCCCAGCTGATCCCAATGGGTCAGTAAATAGTTTTAAGTGTTTAGGCCCATGCTCACAGACTTTTGCTCATGTTTAATCGCCAACACTTAAAGCCTTGTGACTAATCAAAAAGTGCCAATGTGAGCATGCACATAAAAAAGTGCAAAATTACAGGCATAAAAAAGTTTCTTTAAAAAAAAAACCTGGACTTGTTTTTTATGGGTTTTTGTTTTTGGGGGTTTTCTGACACACCAAGTTAAAAACTGAGATTGACACTTTTGTTCACATGCCTTTAGCTGCTGAAGTTACAGTTAGCATGATTGGTGGTGCTCATGCAGAAAATGATCTAGATGAGCACATAATCCTAACGACAAAGAAGATGCATCAAGGCAAGATGAATGTGGATCTTCTTGTTTTATTGAGCTGTGTGATAAACATGATAGCAACTACAAACATGAGGGAGTGATATTGCACATTCACTCTGCTCATCACCAGTAAGAATCTATTAGGTGTGAATACAAAAAAAACGTCTCGATAAACGCTGACCCAGTCAGGTGTGCACATTACAATTGCTACAAAATAATAATAATAATAATAACAACTTATATTTGTAGCATTACACATTCTGAATACTTTTGGTGTCATTTTCAGGACTATTCTTGGTACACAAATACTTTTCATAATGGTTTGTTTCATGAGCTGTTCATATTATGTTTGACAAAAATAGCTATTGTACAATATTTGAGTTCGGGTGATATTTGGTTAAATCAAATCTTTTTTATGATTCACTAGATCTTTTTGTAGCATTTTACAGTCTTTCCTATTAAGGGAGGACACATTTCTTACAATACCTCAGGTACCTAGAAGTCAAGAAGAACCTGTTCTCATATTAATTGATTAAATTTTATATTGAACATGTCCCTTCTGGTTAATTTGATCCATTTTTATCTTGTCTATTTAAAGTGGGCCTCCAGAAATGCTGGAGTTTGATCACGAGCTTTAGATATAGATGTGGAGAGCTGTCTACAACAATTACAACAGTATATCACAACTTCAATAATGTGAGATTCATCAGCTGTCAATCAAAGCCCCCGTGTCATAAGTTTAAGCCCATCATTCTAATGAACAGTGTTTGTGCATTACCTCTCTGACTGACTGATGTTAGCATACAGGAAGACATTAACTTTAAAAAAAAAAGAAATGGAATTCCCCCAAAAAGCACAATTTCCATTGAGCATGTAGCCTTTTCCAATTATCCATCTCCTGTGCGTGTTCCGCTTGGTTCTGTCAAAGCGTCCGAAATTAACGCCTGCCACCCCCCACCTCATGTCCCAGAGGGTCATGCCGTATTTACCCAGGGACTGATTGAGCTAATATCGAAATGTAATTTAGCGGGAGCCAAGACCTGCGAGCGCGTCTATCACAAGGCCCATTTAAACTAATGAAAGAGGAGGAAGGCTCCCTGCAGGAGGGAGACATGATTCAAGGCGACACTGCTGACAGTCAGCAAACAGACAATAGGGGTGATGATGATTAATCTTCACAAATTAAAGTTGATCTGAAATAAATAAAAAGTGTCACAGGGTGAGAGGAGATGAGATAATGAGGGAGAGGTGGAGATGTTCACAGTAAGGTGAAATGGGCCCATCTGCACTCAAAAAAAAATTGATAAGATGACTCTACCTGAGCAACATGTCACTCAAAGACAAAACTTGCAACAGTCTATGACACAAAGATTGGAGTGCCAGTCATTTATGGTCTAGAATATCTACTTTAGGGTTAATAATGATCACACTTCATTTTTTCCCCTCTCCTATCACTTCCTGTTGTCCTCAAACATTCCTGTCAAACAAAGGCAAAATGGCAAAAAAAAAAAAAACACACTTTTGGGTTGTAAAAAAAATCACTTCATGTTGTCCTTAAACATTCCTGTCAAACAATGGTAAAATGACTAAAATCAATAGCTTTTGGGTAGTAAACAATTTGGAAGAATTTAGCTCTTCCAATTGAATTTATGGCAAATAGCATGTATTTGCAATGTATTTGACATTAAAAACGCTCAATAAAAATGTCAATCCTCTGACAAATGCTATTATAACATTTAATGGCATGTTAATGACAAATTCAATTTGTGCTACTGTAGTTGAGGTCAAGACAAATATTAATGACACTGGTATAAACTTCATAATTATAAAGGTCTTTATGACAAGTTGTGTTGCCTTGATAACGTCAAGTTGTTTTGACAGACACTGACAAACATGTATTTTTTTTCTCTGTAATGTCAATTGGTCATGACAAAGACAAGTCATGATCCAATGATATATATGATATATTTGGTTTTGTCAAGTTGTCATAAAGACATTTCAAATAAAATCCTCTATGCATTTAAAATGACATAACTGAGTGTGTAACGAAGACTCAGAGGGTTGAGGATCCATATGCAGCTTTATTTACAGGTTAGTAACAAACAAACAGAGTCCGAAAGGCAAGCTAATGTCAGGACAGGCGGCTAACAATCAGAGTCCAGGAAGCAGGCTAAGGTCAAGGGGCAGGCGGCAAACAATCAGAGTACAAAATCAGGCAAGGGTAATAACAGAATGACAAACCAGGAAAAACGCTCGGTAATGATCACCAGGGCAAGTCAAGACTTCACATAGACTGATGGTAGAGAAGAAGAGTAAGAAATCTAGAGTTTCTAGAAGAGTAGAAATCAGTTCCAGGTAAGTGGGCTGCTGGGTAATGTAGTTCAAGTCTGTATGTGTCAGAATTCAGGTGAGAGTTCCCTCTGGTGATGCAGAGGAGGCAGATCTAGTGTCTCACTAGTAACAGAGTGAATGACTCTTGTCATAAGCACGTATAACATTTACTTCATATTTATGACATCATGTTTTGTCACGAGTATAAAAGTGTCCTAACAGTCTTATGAACACCCCATTCAAGTAAAGCGTTACCAAATTTTGTAACACTCCAAATGATTTATTCATGAAAAGAACTGATTAACTTTACAACAGAAACTTGAAGAGGTTGCAACTTGCTTGTTGGAGTAGAGCAACCTAAATGTATGCCTTTTACTCACACAAAGCCTTGTTTTGCAATGTTTTATGCAAAACTTCTTTTAAGGGTTTAATATCTGAAAACCATGAAAGATACTTTTGAATCAGTAAGCGATTCCATCACACTCATATCAAACCACCACATATAAACTATATCACTATTACACTTTTGAAACTGTGGATTTTAATGTTATTTCGCCACAAACGCTGTGACAGAGCTTATATCACACAGAACCAGGAACCTCGCTTAAAGTCTGTCACAGCATCCAGCACTAACTCTGCTGAACTTAGTAAAGCCTCCTCAGAAATGAATCCTGTGCATTTGCCGATTACATCTCCTGAAGCCGGCGGCATTGTACGAAAATTATATCTGCACAGGTGGGCTTACTTGAATCGAACGAAATGAAAAGGAAAGCTCTCATATTAAAGCCAAGACGTGGCTTCTTCTATTGAGAGGGATCGTTTTTTGGCATCTCTCATCCGGATGTTTGGTTTATTTTTTGACCTTGCATAGACCTTGCAGTGTCTCCTGTGTTTACGGAGAAAGTAATAGAGCGAAAGAGAGAGAGGGGGAAGAGCTAGTTTATTCTTGTCTGTACGGAGGTTTATAGAGTATCACACAGCCAGTGTGTGACAGGAAATGCTAGGAGCCATGGCAGACTTTTGGCGGTGATTGGGGCAGCTATTGAAGGCGCTGGAACAGACAGAAATTATTGCTTATGATGGACTGATGTTTCCGTCTGCACTCCATCATCAGCACTCTCTCTCTCTCTCTCTCACTCCATCTACTTTTTTTCTGTTATACACTTAAGCCAACTGGAGCCAGATATTTTGGTGGGCTTAAAAGCAGCATGCTCTCTCTAAACATTCTGCTTAAAAGGCCAAAAGCAATTAGCGATTCAGCACCTTGCATTACACAATGAAACAATTTGATTCTGCCTTGTTTCCTGTGCATATCCTAACTCATTTACACTCCCTTGCTTGAAGGACAAAGCGGACGAGCGTAGGGCTCCTCATTAGAGCAATATGTGTGACACCTTTTACAGTTGTCAATTCTGAGGGGAGGGAGCCGGTTTCTGATTGGCCCCTGGCGGTTGACATGTCACATCAATGAAAAACAGCACTCTGATTGGTCCCAGCCTGGGGAGAGAGACGCTCGCAGATCTGCATCAACTTTCCCTCTAAAAGACAAGTTAGACCAATAAATTAAAAATGAGAAGCAGTCAGAAGAGAAGAATTTCATAAACCCCACAGATTGAGATGGGGTGGATATGGAACGTATGAATTCGTTATTGGCTGTGAAAGCAATAGCAGCTGTATTGACATGCTTCCAATTCTGTTTGTTTTGTGTTTTGAACCGAACGCCGTTTTGCTGTTATTTCAGGAATTGGCTCCAGTTGTGGCATGTCTATGCAAAAATACAGCAAGCAAACAAAGATGACTGAGACAAAGACAGTGGGGAAAGGAGGGTGTTTAAAGTCTGAACAGTGAAGGTGTGGTGAAGGTTGAGGTAATTTCAAAGACTTTCTGATGTTTTTACACAGTATAGCAAAAGAAAGATTAATTTATAGGGATAGTTCGCCCAAAAAAATCTTTACTCATCCCTATAACATTTTTCCCATAAATTTTAAAAAGTGAATTTTAGACACCCCAGGCTCATTATTGATACGTACCCCTGTATACATTTCTGGAGAGTGCCAAATACGCCCCAGGAGGTACGTTTTTTTGCAGGTTTTGTTTTCGCGAATCCTCCAGAGGCCGCTGCGTATGCTTTTTCAGATCTCAAATTTCTCTCGCGAGTGCCATTCGCGCTAGCTTTTCTGTAGTAAATCCACAAGAATCCGCTTTCAACTGACTGATTTACTGACTGACCGATCGATTGACCGATTACCCAACCCACCCCCTTCCCTAAACCCAACAGATAGTGTTTTCAAAAGCACTGATTTACCCTCCCACCACCTTTCCTAAACCCAAGCGACAGTTTTTTCAAAAGCAATCCAGAAAAAGAAAAGCCCTCGTGGACGCCTGATTTTTACCACGTTTTTAGATCTTACCACGTTCTCACCCTGTTATTTACTTGTTTTACCTGCTTCCTGGAACACTACATAATTCATGCTCTCCAGAAATGTATACAGGGTCTACATTTTCACAATTAGCATGTGCTGATTTTAGAATATCCTTTAGCTCTTCTTGATTTTTTTTATTACAAATAAGGCTCCAAAAGGGTTTTTCAATGTTACAATACAATAACTATTTTGGTTCTATTTTTAGTGAAAATTTAGGTGAACAGTGAACCTGTTTTTTCTTAGCATTAAGAACGTTGTTGTTGTTTTTTTTAATTACAAAAACAACACCACTAATAACACTTCAAAATCTAATAACACTTCAAAATGAGGGTTCTTAGTTGGCATTGATGCAACTAACAACAAAACAAACTTTCTTGTGTGGCATTGATGTGAATACACCCTTTTGGAAACTTTATTTGTAAGAGTGAAACTTTTTTGACATGTTTGGACTACAGGTATATATGTATGTACATGTTTCCTATTTTAGCACTGGAATGGAAAGCAAAACTTGAACCACCAGTAACATAAGTGTATATTTATATACAAGTGTATATACCAAATACACACCACAAAAAAAAAAAAAAAAAAAAAAACTGGCACTGTATTTTAAATTATTACAAAACATAAAAAAACAAAAAGCTAATGTAATTGCATTTACCTGTCACCCTTGTCTATTGCATTTTATTATTTGCCTTGATTTTATCTAGCACTGTAAGATGTTATTAGAAGGATTCAGATCTATTTTTTTATCTGGAAGGACAAAATAAGTAACAACAGAGTAAGATGAGAGTTGACCAGGTCTGGAACCTGTGTTAGTGTGTGCGTGTGCGTGTGCGTGTGTGTGTGTGTGTGTGTGTGTGTACGTGTGCGTGTGCGTGGCATTCGCTTATGAGGGGCTGCTACTTATGTTTTGATTTTACCATTTAAACTATTGAAATGCTTTTTTTTCTCTGCCTCATTCTTTCAAATGCCTATAGGGAGTCATTCTACCTTGTTACACTGTGCTTCATGTCTCTGTCGACTGTTTTAAGCCACTTCAGGGTTATCACTGGTGGTGCAAACCCAACCAAAAAAATGACCCTAAATTCCAATAAAGAATCTTTATCTTTAAAAGTGCAGCTATGTTCAATTCATGACTGAATTATTCTTTTGCATTTAATCTTTTCTTTTGAATCTTAAGTTAAATCCATTAATCCAGTTCACCAGAACAGTCGTCATGGTTCAGTTTTGGTCTTTCATCACACACAGCTGTTAAATGGATTGGGAATTGAGCAAAAAAAATAAAAAGTAGCATGAACTATTTTTAAAAGTACTGATATGGTCCATTTTTAAAGATATACGCATTCTTTACAATGAAATGGCTAGTATATTCTTTAGAATTTCATATTTTTCGTGCAATAGACAAAAAGCTAAGATTGTGACAATAAAGACTTCTTTTACTCTCTAAAAAAAAAAAAAAGGCAACCAAACATTCCAGCATTACTGATGCCTTCTGCACGCTACATTTAGTTCAGACCACTTCCAAAAATCACCACGAAATTGTTCAAATGCTCCCTTCTTCCAAAAACTACACAACCATTCACAACGCCCAGGATACCTTGAAACACAAAGCATGTAATGATTACTCCCATCCCCAACTATATGATGCTGGAAAGTGGTTGTTTTGTTTGTCACATGCATCAAGGTCTTTTAAGAGATGAGACAGAGTCAAGCTGAGAGTTGCTTATTGGTGGGTTGCTGCCTCAAAAGCATTTTGAACATTTCTAAAATAAGGAAATTGCTGTCGCCTCGGAAGATTTTTTTATTTATTGTGAAGTTGAGAGGGATAGGGAGGAGAAAAAGGATATGAACTCAAGGTGAGAGACTAGAGGAGAAATTGTCATGGGAGTGCAAGATTATCAGAAGATCAGAAGGGTGAGAGAGACGAGCTGTAACAGGCATTTTAAAGCAGATATTTGTTCAGGGGAGGCCACAGACCGAAAAACAGTGCCCTTGAGAGAAAGAAAGCGAGAAAAGGATGGGGGGATAGAGGGAGAAATGAGAGAAAAGGAAAGAAGCATGGGTCATGTAGGATCAGGGTACATTGGAGGGCTTGTTGAAACAAGTGTCATAGGTTCAAAACCCTCAGCACTTAAGAAAGACGGTTGCCAAACAATGTCAGCGAGTGGAGTGACAAACACAACACTCACTGCTAACAACATTAATTTGACCTCAGTCATAAATGACAAATTGCAGTTGTCTCTATAGACAACTCTATAACAGACTGTTATGTTGTAAGAAAGTAAGAAAGCAAAGTAGAAATAAAATTGCTTGTTCACTGCTGAACACACATTCCTTCGACAAGCTTTTTTACAAAACCTTTTAACTATCATAAATTCCATTTTCCTTCAGTTTTGATTTTTCACCACCTCAACCATTCTTACCCTCTCACTGTCGCACTATAGACCTGCTATCCACCTGCTATGGAAGACTAATCAGAAGGGCGTTCTACTAAGAGGCAATCTTGTCAACCAGGTGGCAAAAGGTCAACCTGACAAAATACAAGGGTAGATTATTCTCCATCATACGCACTGAGTTGTGTTGTAATCTCTATCATCTGCCGCACGATTACAGGACAAAAATCATATGTGTAATCATAAAATCAATGTGTAAAAATCATATTCTGATGACCTGAGCACACTGCACAGTGATCCAATTCTAATATTCACCACTAACTCACACAGAGAACATTTTGGAAGTACGCCTGAATGCCAACATACTGGTACTGGAAATGTTTACATGATAAAGATTTTTTGCACACAGATGAGAGCACTATCAAAGCAATGCCCATTCACACTGGTTTACAAATGCAAAGAAAAACACTGTACTATTCATACCAGGCCAGTATATATATAATATTAAAATATTATTATATATCATTAATCAAAATTAACCAATGTCCACTGCCTTGTCTTATTGCAGGAACGCAATTGTCTTCCTGATCATAAAATGCAAAAATAAAAATAATAATAAAAAAAACGGGTATAATTTAGTCTAACTTATATTAAGGTAAACAAGTATGGCACTGGTTCTTTTAACCGTAAAAGAGAAGTATAATCACTGTATTTTACCAATGTCTCAGCACAGTCAAATAGTCTATACAGACATTAACACAACAATGGTCATATGCTTTTGTCTAAAAGTGTTTTGTAATCTTTTCTTTTCCAGCATGCTGTTGATATTACATGTGGGAGGAAAAAGGAATGAGATAAATTCCTTCTTTTTTCTTACTGCACACACAAACAGTGCAAACACCCTCCAGTGCAAGGTTTGAATAGCAGCATTCTAAATCAAACTAGAAATCACAGTCTCTGTGGTCCATGCTCCAACGCTTTCACTGAGAACTCATAGATTATACACTATTGGCATGAACGCCAGTGCCAAAACCACTCCATTGGCATAATCAAGCAATAGTATAGCCTAAATCTTCTAGGGCCTTGGGCCCGGTGGATTGATCTATTTCACATTGGCAGCAAACACACTGACATCGATATAAAACCACTGAGTATGAATGACCTGCTGAATCCATCTGATTCCAACGTCTCCAGTCTCATTGCAGAGCTGCTCTCATTAATTCATACTCAATACAGCTGTGTCAAGTTTACTGACATTAAACTCTCGTTAAATGGCTGATAAATGTCAGCATTGTAAAACTGAGAAATAGTTTTGATTGGAAAATCAATCAAAGATCCATAAGGTTATGGTGGAATGCTGGTTAACACGAGGCCAAGGAGTGATTAGTGAGAGATGCAATGCATTGTGGGACAATATCTGGCTGTGATGCTTATAAAAGAGCTGTCAGGCGTAGGCCAAATGGTTTAACAATACAATGGCATTAGTGTTGTCTTTACAATTCATGAATTATTGAAGGCTATGAAGGTTGCATAGATTCTCAACTGATTGTTCAAGCAAATGCAACCTTCAGGAAGAAAACCTAATTCTGTTGGCCAACGATAAATTGTGGCAACAAAGACAAAACACAAATCCTCCACAAATTGCTTATTGTTAGGATTAGTCATCATTTCTCTGGTTCTCAAGGATCTTTTGGGATAATTTGGAGGCTGTTCCATATAAACAAAAGGCCTCCAGTGAAGTGTGCTCGGACATTGGGGCATTTGGACCTTGGGACATTGGGGACAGGTGGAAATGGATGGACAAAAGAGCCCTCAGTCCTTCAGGGACATGAGGGATTAGCAATAGGGGCCTTGGTATGAAGGGAGAGATTTTCGGGTGAAAGAATATGTTAATGTGAGAGGTTAAATGCAAAGATGATGACAGGAAGCACTTGACTTCTGAACCCACAATCGCGCTGCCCTCAAGCAGCACCCGAATTCACTATTCATTGGCCGAAGCTCTCTTGTCTGTCAAAAGTTCTGCTCGGTGAGATTGGACGGATTAAGCATATGCTGATTAGTCTTAATTAACATTTAAATGCTTGTAAGAATGTCCTGTTCTAGACAAGATTGGAGAGGCCTGGTTTATGCTAATTCGCCGTGTGGAGAGTCTATGGGCCTTTGGTTTTGAGAAGGGGATTAACGGACACCTGATTATGACAAATGAAAGGTCAAGTGGAGCTCTGATGAATGCCAGCCACTGGTTTGCATTTATATTCCTTACCCTAGTTTGAAACTTTTGACTCAAAGAACTTACCAAAGTTAGAGGAAAAAGTGTGTGATCTCTTTGGATTTACCTGGATTTCAGCATAACTTCTTTCATGACATTTGACAAAACCATAACATTTGACAAAAACAGACAGAGCCGAGGAAACACTTTCATGTCTTAAAGCATGTGGAAAAGTATGTGAACTTTTGGATTTAATAACTGATTGACCCTCCTTTTGCAGCAATAACTTCCACCAAACATATCCTGTAATTGTGAACCAATGCTGTCAAGGGGAAATTTTTCTCCATTCCTCTTCACAGAACTGTTTCAGTTCAGCAACATTGTTGGGATGTTTGATGTGAATTATTTTCTTGAGGTCATGCCAAAATACCTCAATCGAGTTGTGGTCAAGACTCTGATTGGGTCTCTCAAGAAAACTTAATTCTTTCTGTTGTTGATTTACTCTCATGCTTTGGGTTTAAAAAAATAAAACAAGAGTAAATCAACTTCTCTTGAGCTTCACCCGGCAGACACATGACCTTATGTTTTCTTGAAAATGGTCCTGATAAACTTGGAAATTCGTGGAAGCTATCCAGGCTACCTAAAGTACATAGCAAAGAGGCCACACACTTTGATGGCCCTTCCAGCATAGTTTACAGTTGGGAGTGAATGTGTTGTGCACTTTTCCAAACAACTTAACTTTGGGTTTAGTGGTCCACATGCAGAAAGCTTTGCCAAACATTCTGTGGAACTGTTTAATCTTGGGTGTTCCTATTGCAAATGGGAAGCTAAAATTGTTTTGTTTTGATACAGAGCCAGACCATATATCTTTAGCCCGGTTTCCACCTAATGTACACTTGTTTCAGTGATCTGATCACTGTGGTCAGCCAAGATTCATCATTTCCAATTGGTATTAAGACATTGTTTATTATTCACGTTGTTTGCATTTTTTTTACAATCTGCAGGAGTGCTCGGTGTAACACAAATACTACTGATGAACAATCCAATGTTACGTTCCTTAAGCACAAGCAGGAACGTAAGCAAATGATAAGCATGTGGATGGCAGCTCTTGAACTAAATCACTGTTTTTTGTGGTCTTCAAACACATTTGACCACACTATAAAAGTAATACAATGACATATGTTTTTTAACTACCTCTGGAAATGGTTGAAAGTGGACTTTTTAAACCCCAACTATCATTACCTCTCCGCACTCGAGATCAGACTCATGCAAATTAATCTTAAAAGCAGACCTAAACAGGGTTTTTGATTGGAGAAGCCATTAGCCTAGAAAAGTGATAGAAAAGGATGGTCCTGGAGCACCACATTCCTACAGAATTTAGCTCCATCAATAATCAAACACACATACCTTTAATTTTCAAGAAATCCCTTAGAATTTTAAGACCTTTTGTGTGTTTGATTACATATGGACATAAACTCTGTATGACAGTGGCCCTCAGGGACCAAATATCATGCCACCTTGCAATATGAATATTTAAAAAATCAATAAAGAGACACACACAAAAATTGACTTACTTGAGAATCAGAATAAATTGACAAATGCAGAAATTCAAGCAAATACAAATGGTTAATGATTTTACCGGAAACACTTTCACAAAAAGCAAGAAACATTACAGACATTAACAAAGGCGAATATGGTCTACCAATGCTAGTATTAAAGCAAAAACACTGATCAACTGAAACGAACTAGACTCCAACACTGGTCCTGTAAAGATACGTCTATATCTCCTCCATGCAACAAACGACATGGTCTGCTCATTAAAAGCCCTAAAACTGAATAAATTCTCTCTGAAACACAGCCCCATTGCATCACTGTCCAACCAGCTGGCTGTGTTTTGAATTGTTTTATAAAGAGCGGTATGCAGATAATGAGCATGTTACTTTAGCCTTCAACCACACTAGCAGCACAGGATGACAAGACCAAGAGCTTTCTGATGAAAGAGCCATGAAGAGCATTTCTACAGCCTGTGACAGAACCGGATGACACTTCAATGTGATCACACACATTAACTCCTCATGTCTGAAGTAGGAGGGGGAGAGAGAGAGAGATAGAGCTACACCAGTCCGCCTCATATGTTTGATCAATCCATAAGCAGCATCATCACAGATCTCTGTTTATTTTTTCCTCTCTTCAAACGACGAGTACAGAAATCAGAAAGGTCTATTTTCAAAGTGATAAAAGATTAAAAACTTGCTTTCGAACTTACTCCCTTGCAATTTGTCTCAAGTACCAAGGCCCGAAAATGTACAGCTTGATCAACAAGCATTCAGGATAACGTGAAGATAGAGAGAGAGAAAAAAAAAGCTGGGGGAAAAAAAGCCTTTTTGACCTCATGCAAATTGCAAGCTTCCACTTCTATCACTGATGACCCTAAATACATTTCAATTCATTATGAAAGAACTCAGTTTCCCTCCTCTACTCCCACTTCCATCCAAGACTCTATCTCTCCAAGTCCTTCAATAATTAACATTGCTGCAAACTCAGTCGTCTCACAAAGCTGTGAATAATAGGAGACATTTGCATTCCCTTTCACTCACACACACACACACACACACGCACACACCCGAGCGCGTTCACTCAGGAGAACTAAAGGTTGATTAATTCAGCAGGCCTGAGTGTCTAGAGCAGATGCTCAGGTGGCTAACGAAGGCAAGCTCATTCATATGGAAGACAGGACTGCTCACAAAGAAATAGCGGGAGAAGTGTTCCACTTACAGAGCTCCTCATTTTTTACCCCAATTCCACAGAATGTTCACCATTAACTACAGGAAAAGGTAAATTGAAGGTATTTCACTTCTTTTAAAAAATGCAAAGACAGGCAAGAAAATGTTAAAGCTTTATAAACTTAAAGAGCACTTGTGAGATCCGAAAATCTTTGATGTGAGGCCTTTGTACTGAAATTTGAGGCAAATCTTACAAAAAGACACTATGATAATCTTTTTCACGCGTTCCCAGTAGCACAATGCTAACAGCAAACTTCACTCGGAGAACCCTTATCCCTCATATCTTTAAAGTCTGACACACACCCGACGGTTCTTAAAATGACTCGCATCTAAAAACCATAAAGCACAAAAATGACACACCCACACTCTCCATCAAGAACACAGAGATTTTTATGGCAAGTGAGGTGACAAATGAAACATTATTTGTACTATTTTAGTGTCAGAGGCAGGCGAGAATTCCTCTCTCCTCTAACCTATAACTAGTGCCACGATCGGCTTATAAATCAATCAAAAACCTGTACGCCGCATTTATGATGGCTGCTGCGCTGACACTTCGGCACACGCTCTACATCACGTGCCGTGAGGAGAAATGCATGATGTGTCCGAGGCAGGAAATATGTAGCCGGACTGCTTTCCGGACTCGCAGCTGCTCCTGCTCCTGACAGAGCATAAGTCATAGAGTTTGACTGGCTCACCGCTAGCAGAGATTACATTTGAAGGGGCCGAGAAGGCTGAAAGATGGCTTGACTGTCAGCGTTTCAATCTGCACACGCTAGGATAATTTGTTCACAAAATTTAAGAGTCCCTGGGAGAGGTGGGGTGCCAATGCATTGGGAAGAGCAAATGGTACTAATTCATCTGCGATAAACTGTCCTGGCTGGGAATAGAGAGAGTGGTGATGCCGATATGACACAATGTCGCTGGTAAGGTCACCTCCTCAATGAATGACGTTGAGAAAGGAACATGTATGTTTGATCTGTTAAACGAGATTGAGAAATAAGCATACTACTAACACATCTGACTAATTTTTCCATAAAGTTGACACTATCGGAAGCAAATTTTAAAAATAGAACAACATTAAACTCCACGTGAAACCAAAATTTAGTGTTCATTTTGCTAGTGGAGACCATTAATATTTAGGCGAACAATTAATCAGTGCAAGACAATTTGCTTTTGTGTTTGGAGTGGTCGTCCTTCTCTGTTGATGTCAGTTTGACAACTTCAGCCACAATATTCTTAACCATGCCCCACATGAACATAAAGCACATCATATCAAAGCCAAACATCCGCAAATCTCGAAAACTAAGACAGATGATTGATTTAAGGTTACATTTCTACAAGTAGCAATTATTGGGCCCAAACCATTGTTGAAAATATATTATAATTCTGAACTTCCCTCAGTTCAAAAGGCAGAGAATTCCAGAGGGCAGGAACAGAAAGAGAAAGCCCTGTCACCCATAGATCTTAGACCTTTGATGAACAATCACCATGTTTGACTGAGAGAAAGGGAATCTACAATTGGGAGTGTATAGACGTAACAATCATGTAAGATAAGATAATAACTGTAAAATAAACATGTACTTAATTTTAAGCATAAAGGGCTGATAAACATCACACAATCATCTGTAATGTGACAACTGCTTATAAATTTTGACCAAAAGAAGGTACTTTGAGGTTGCATAGCCAGAGTAAGGTGATAATAGCAAACAAGAGTGCCATGACATCAATAGGCTAAAGTATTTTCAGATTGGTGTCAGTCATCAATCAATCAATCAATCAAACAACCAACCAACCAACCAACCAACCAATCAACCAATACAGCTATATGTTCGTGTGTTTGTGTTCATGCTTAGGCCACTAACAAGTCTAGCAGGATTTTTTCATCCCTCAAATGAAAGGTGTTTACACAATAGAATGGACACTGAATGCAAGTTTCTTAAAATGCACATAAAGGCTGTTGAGCTTAACTTTATTCAGAAGCACGAGTGGTCTATCTAACATAAGAGGAAAAGAAATTTGTTTTAGGGGAAGAGCAAGTAATTAAATTAACACAGTGTTCTAACCAGGCATGACGTGACAGGATTCCAGTGACAGGCAATTTGTCTTACCACTACAAATGTGAAAAAGGGGCATGACATGACGCAATCAATCACAAAACACAGCCAATCCGAAGAGTTATCTCTGTTGTTGGCTCTCTCTTTCACTCCTTTAACATACATAAGAGAAAATGGCACAATTAACATTGGACAACATGTTTCGCCTTGTGCAACTGTGGAGACAAAAATCGAGAAACTGACAAAGGGTAGTATTAATACTTGTTAGGTTAAAACCATGATTAACATAGTATTTATTATTATTATTATTAGTAGTAGTAGTAGAGTAGTAGTAGTACTAGTGGTAGTAGTGATAGTAGTATTAATTGCCTAACACCAAAGTCTTTAGATAAAATCAAAGATGGTGCACTCATATCGCACTGAATAGGAGACGGTGCAACGCTTAGTAATTTTCATCTTCTACATAAAAGAACCAATAACTAATTGGTAAAAGTCACCACAACACTGCATTGGCATTGACATATTCAATGCCCTGAAACAGGACTGCACATGTGCATTGGCTAGACCAACCAGGAATATTGACTTTGTAATGCTGACTGAGCTTTTATTTATTTACGTATCATTTAAGAATTTTATGTGAGATTTTGTTTTTGATTTGAGATGTAGAGTGCGGCAAAGAGATTGAAAGAGATTGTATTACTTAATTTTCACTGCATCTTAACTACGCATCAGCTCATCATGCAGATCTCACCTGAAGCCTCTGAACAAAACCAGTTTATCTTACTCCCAAAGGACAGACCTGACTCGAAGACAATATGGCGTAAATGTTAAATATGTATAATTAGGTGTACAAGTCTTCAGATGTGTTTGATCGCTGCTTACAGCAGATGGTGCGCAGACATACCTATAACACTGTATGTTCTCAACAGACGCAATCTGTCTCAGAAACAGGTGTTTCGCCTCTTTTTTGTCTCCTTTCCTCTTTTTATAGAGCGACATCCCCAACCGAAGACTAGTCTCAGTTGACTCCGCATGTTGCCGTTTCACGCTTGCTCCTTAAGAGGCCATTTTAGCCGGTCCTTGAAGACTGAGCGACACGTCCCCCTTTTGCTACACCAATAAGTGCTATTTGTTTATTTTTAGGCTGTATCCTGCTGACCCAGGAGAGGCTTTTAGCACATTTCCTTGCTTTTCCACCCCCTCCCTCACTCTTTTTTCCCCCCTGTATTGTTTTGAGCATTTTTTTCCCCCTCTCGTCTTTTGTATTGAACGAGTTTGCTGGAGGGAGAGAGAGTTGGCAGGAGAACAAACGAATCTGTCTGCGACTCCCTCACTTTCGCTCAATCTGTTGCTCTCTCTCTCCCACCTCCTTCCACCGCTCGTTCTCTCTCTAAGCAGCACAGGTGTTGCTGTGGCAATGATGGCAGCCTTTGTCTGGCACCGTGAACTTTGTTATTGCATCTACACACTCGAACATCCCAGATCAGACAGACACACAGACGAACGCATGTACGCACACACGCGCACCAATCCGTTGTATCAGTGTCCTCGGCGTTTCATCATCAAAGCAGCGTGTGGCCGGCGGTTTGAGGAGCAGAATATGAAACGGATAAAACAAATCGTTTGATGTCGGAAAGACAGGCATGCCGTCAGAAAGTACTTAAGCTCTTCCTCCCAACGGAGCGCACAAATTCCTCTCTTTCTTTCCTCATTAAGTTTCCTCCGTCTTCACGCTTCTTTTGTCTTCCCCGTCAGGGCAGTTTCAGAAAGCTTGCATCATTGTTTATGATGCTTTACTGTCAGGAGATTAATGAAATAATAAATATTGACTTACTTAAACATTCTGTCAAAGGATAAGGTGTGTGATCTTTGTGTGTGCATAAGGGCTCGTGAATTTCAATTCTGATCTTTGCCCGAGGAAACCTGTTACTGATGTGACTTCAATACTGGCATATTTTTCTAGAAATCCCTATAGAAGAGATAAAAATGGCATGTTTTTGAAACCCGTTCGTTGATTTAGGAAGGCGAGCAGTTTGCTTACTGTTGTGTTGACAAATAAGGTTTATATTCTAGTAGTGTTTACACATGTGGACTTCTGAGGAAAGGCGGCAAAGTCCTTGCTTTTAGTCTGCGTTTTTAATGTTTCTGTTTAAATATGGAAACACTTTTCACTTAAATAGCAGCACTCAAACTAACAATTAACTAACCTTTATCTATCCTGCTGTAGGGCAATACCTTTTCAGAGAGAATACTTCCTCATACATGAGATGCACGATTCAGAATAAACTGTGAATAACAACTTTGCTCCTAATATTATTAGCATTATTTTAAATTAGAGTTTTAATAAATCATTCAATAAATCACTCAGAAAGACTTTCATTCATTCACTCAAACAATCATTCATCGAACAGGCATTTTTTAAAGAATCTAATAAATAAATTCTACAATGACATGTTAATGGTTGGGCGACACGGTGGCTCAGTGGTTAGCACTGTTGCCTCACAGCAAGAAGGTCGCTGGTTCGAGTCCCAGCTGGGTCAGCTGGCATTTCTGTGTGGAGTTTGCATGTTCTCACCGTGTTGGCGTGGGTTTCCTCCAGGTGCTCCGGTTTCCCCCACAGTCCAAAGACATGCGATATAGGTGAATAAACTATATTGGCAAAGTGAATGTGTGTGTATGGATGTTTCCCAGTACTGGGTTGCAGCTGGAAGGGCATTCGCTGTGTAAAACATATGCTGGATAAGTTGGCAGTTCATTCCGCTGTGGCGACCCCTGATGAATAAAGAGACCAAGCCGAAGAAAATGAATGAATAAATTAATGTTAATGATTTCTTTTCACCATATTGGCATAATGTAATTCCATAATGTAATACATTTAAAACAGCAATTTGCTTTCAGATGTTGATTTTGATTTAATTGATTTGTTTATAATATCATAATATTTCAACTAACTGTTATCCCAGTACTACTAGGGAAATCTCAATGTTTGGAACAGAAATAATACTGTTTGAAAAAAAACCCAAAAAAACTAATGATTGAAGCTTTAACCATACATGATCCTCTCTCTGAATCAAATGGAGATTTCAAGTGCCGCTGTGATCATCAAATGGTTAACAAACACATGCAAACCACATTTTGAATTAAGATCACATGGTTGGATTGTTTTAATGATTAATTGTGTAGCTCTGCAACAGTGTCTGCAACCTCTCACTTGCACATTTCAGTGTATTGTTTTTGCTCTTCTTCCAGTTATTTTCTCATCCAAAATATTTGAAGTAGGTCCTGCCTCTCATGTCTCCTCAGATAAAACACCACAGATGAGATCATATCTCAAAGCAATCACACTCATTGTCACCGTTCTGCCACACATCAACAGCAAAGAAGAGTCAAGCAGCCTTTAAAGTGTAAATATAACAGAACGACCTTTGTTTAGTCAAATATATGAATATGCGTTCATATATTTTGAAGATGAAAGACTCAATATCTAACATGTGTCCGACCTCGTCCTTTTGAGCCTTTGATGCGCTTCCGAGAACCATGTTTTGAAGGCATTCTTATGCTAACTTTAAAAAGCGTCTATTACCATGTGATTGATCACCCGATGATATGACACGGATGAAAGGTGTTTACAATTCAAAAATAAGGTCAAAGCAAGTGCAAATAAGATGGTTTTTCGTTTCCCCGGCCGTTTTATTTCTTGTTATGATCTCAAGGTCTTTCATTCATTTGCCTTATTTACTAACGCCGGACTCGCATTAAATTGTCAGACTAAACAATGACATGCCTTTGAAAGGTTTCTGTGAAAATCAGTCAAAACATATTATAACTGAAACTACATCCTAACACAACAGATGGCAAGGTGTCTGAAGAAGCTTTGGGACATATAGTGTACTCAAACGAATAAAGAAACATTTCACAGGCAATTGGATATTTAAAAAAATAATGCCCACATGTCACTGAGTGCCGACACACAAGGGTGCCATTATTATGGAACATGATGTGTGACATCACAAATGATGAAGAAAATTCAGACCCAGAACAATAACATAACTATGATGTCATCAATTAATCACAGCTACAACACTGACACAGTTACTGTATAATTAGACGCCTGAAGGGGATCATTGGTGAACAATGGAACACTTGGATGTTTTTTTTTTCTCTACCTCACAATGGAAGGATGAAACAAATCGCTCGGATGTCAACTGAACGAGAGAGTTAATAATTCATTTGTCTAGATGGGTGGGGGGTGGGGGAGGGTTAGAGAGAGAAAGAGAGAGAGAGAAACTCTTTTGAAGAAGGGGTACAGATGGTCATCAGATGGGGCTGAGAGTCGGAGAGTGTGGCACGGTGCTTTGACATCACCTGGGTGCACAGACTCCATATGCCACTAGACCTGACAACCTGCCACACATACACACACGCACGCACACACGCACACACACACACACACACACACACACACACACACACACACACACACGCACACGCACAAACCTGTTTGTGAACTCATTCATGTTTAACACCTCTTCATGCATACTAATCATGTTTAAAATGAGCATGCTGTACCATCACGTTGTTTTATTTTAAAATCTGAATGATAAAGATAGTGTTCTAAAAATTTTGAAGCAACTATGAATACGGTTTGGTTGTGTTGAGCAAAAAAATTTTCAAATGTTATATAATCCATACTTGTTATAACCATAGCCTTAAAGTACATTTTGCAACTCCTCCCAAAGGCTGGTGACTTAAGAAATATCTAAACAGATTTAAACCATTCTCATTACAAACATGGGACGATGTTTGGTGTATGTTGATTTTTCAAATACACATATGTGACTCAAACTCAATGTAATGTAATGTAATATAATATAGTGGCGGCACGGTGGCTCAGTAGTTAGTACTGTCGCCTCACAGCAAGAAGGTCGCTGGTTCGAGTCCTGATTGGGCCAGTTGGCATTTCTGTGTGGAGTTTGCATGTTTTCCCTATGTTCCGGTGGGTTTCCTCCGGGTACTCCGGTTTCCCCCCACAGTCCAAAGACATGCGCTATAAGTGAATTGGGTAAACTAAATTTGGCTATAGTGTATGAGTGTCTGTGAATGCAAAAGTGTATGGGTGTTTCCCAGTACTGGGTTATGGCTGGAAGGGCATCCGCTGCGTAAAACATATGCTGGAATAGTTGGCGGTTCATTCCGCTGTGGCGACTACTGATAAATAAGGGACTTAGCTAAAGCAAAATAAATGAATGAATTAATATATAATATAATCAGGGCTTGACATTAACACCAGCCAAATGCATGTAGATTTCAGCTGTGGCGCGTTAGACAGACACCCCCACTAGCCATTTTGGCTGGTTGAAAATAATTTTTTAATTGCCCTAAAGATTATAATTTTAGTTTAAGACAGTTTGTCAATGTGCGTGCAAATGTGCTCTTAGAATTGAGAAGCAGCACAACTGATATCTGTTTGCGCAAGCAGGTTAATACCGAATGAGAGGATGATTAGGCGCACGGTGAGACACAGGCGATCCTCGCTCACGGACGTTGTGAGCGAGGCACAGCTGATGTGATGTGCGCGAGTATTTAAAGCTCCCATTTCCTTGCGCAAAACAACCATGCCTGGAAATGCAACTGGTGCGATCGTTTCTCTTTGAAATAGATTGGAAAAAAGCGGTGCTGGTGCAGCCACAGTCCTGCTGCATTCAAGAGATCTACAGATTTTTTGTATGCAGCAGCTGTTGCCGCTTTCGCTTATACCATTCTTTGAACAGATTATTACTGGGCCTACCGTTAACTGTGTGCACAAGATCATCCTTTCACTATCACACACAAAATGTTTTTCACCTGCTTTCTTTTGCTTGCAGTTATTTTTGTTAATATGGTTTAATTATCATCCTTTACAATAACATTGGTTTACTAGGAGATAACTCTCCATTTATCTATAGTTACCTGATGATCTGGGACCTTTAACCTGAACAAACTACTGTGTATAGGTTTAGATAAATGAGAATCTTTTTTTTAAGTGAAGTTTATTTATAAACTAATTTCGAGAGGATCACATGCTTATGATTGCTTGCGCCTGGTCCCGCATAATTCAATTTATGATTCACCAATCAGACGATTCCTAAGCCACTATAAATACCCTAAGTTCCATACACTGTAAAAAGTGCTACACCCACAAAGTAGGTTTTATATAATTTAAATAAGTATAATCTAGTTTATTTTATTAGTTTTATACAAAAAAATATGAATATGCTTCCTCTTTACTTAAAATATATATTTTTTTTATGTAACAGTATAATTTGAATAAAATGATTGCAATTTATTTGAGTAGTTATTTGTAAATGGTTATTGTGTACAATAAATGTTTTAAAATTGAGTTGACTCAGACAATTTATTAGAGCAGCTTTCGATGTGGCAGGGTTGTTCATCAAACGTAATTTTAATAATTCGGCATTATTCATTTTTCACTGATGGGCACATTGCAGGCAGATGCACATCTTTCTCGGTCGGCACTAGCTGTTGGCTGCAGGATCTCATTAACACGGTAAGTTTATTTTTTTCCCCCGAATGATTGGTGATGTAAAGCCACGCAAAACCGCTGACTCTGAGGTTAGTTTTGCAAATTGTACAGTAACATTAGTTAGACCGCGCACATGGCAAGCTAAGACGGCTGAACAGTGTTAAGTGTGGTCATAACGTCTGTTCGCTCCAACGGATCTCATTAGCACGGTAAGTTTCAAATTTAACTGAATGATTGGTAATGTAAAGCCACCCAAAACCGCGGACTCCGCTAGGCAGGCGAGGTTTTGCAAATTGTACAGTAACATTAGCCTGCCCGCACATATGGCACGCTAAGATGGCTGAACAGTAGCGCGGTCATAAGCAGTGGACTAGTATCTAATGAATAAGCACTAGTATCTAATGAATAAGCACTAGTACTTAATGTAATAGATACTAGTATCTAAAAAATAAGCACTAGTAACATGAAAATAGCTACTAGTACGGGTTATAGATTAAATGTCAAAACGGCTTGCCATAGATGGAGGTGTGAGTGAGGCTGCCGTTGGATGCAGACCTGTTAGCGCTTGCTAACATCATCGCAACTCTTACCACATTGAGGATGGATAATTTAGTAAATGCAGATACGCATGTAATAATGAATTCAATAGCTTGTGTGTGCAAATAAAGAGAAAGTAAGGCGTGTTTTATGGTCATAGGAAAGCTAGCCGTGTCCCTTTATATCAGAGATCATGTTAGTATTGCATTACTTAAGTAAATTGTACGATTTCATTTCAATGCTGCATAGTAAATGAATTACAGATTTTTGGTTGAAATCCTTTAAAACTACTAAAGTTACATTTGCCAGAAACATTTTTACTTTATACTAACATGCATTTTCTTGGTCTTTAGATGCTCAATTGCATTACCTGGGGTCTTCAATCTTTACATACAGGTAAGAAAAGCTTTAGAATAGATACAATTACAGTTATAACTATTTCCAGGTAAGTAAAACATAATATGAAATATAGCAAACAGTAGTCTGGCTTCTATAGATTTACATTTGATTTTTGAAGATGTTTTTATGTTTACCAATCACTTGAGTCAACATTTATGTCACAGTTGGACAGGCAAACCACAAAGATGTTGTCACTTTTCAATGCAAAAGGAGGAGCCGTTTGTCAAAGAATCAAGTCCCAAATGATGACACTCATCCAGGTAAGAGAGAAAAAATGATTATTGAAATTAATAACTGGATTCATATTGTTGAATACAGCCTACTTGAAAAGATAAATCTCAATTTTATGAACTGTTCCCCTTGACTTTAAATTAACAACATGCACCTATATTTTTCTTTTTGAGATGCTGGTGATTGTGAGATCTTGTAGTACCATGGTGTATAGTAGGACCTTTTACAGGAATTGAATGAATAGTTGAAATACAGAGACTGTGGTTTGTGCTGTTGTCATCCAGCTGTAAATTTTGATCAGATTTTACTTTTTGACAGGATCCATCTGCCTCTGTGGAGAAAAGGAGAGAGGTGGTTCTGAGATGCCTGATTGAGTACATGGGAGAGAGACAGGAAGACCTCATCAGTGTCTACCATGTATGTATTGAGCTTAGAGCTATTTCTCTATTTTTCTGTCTATTTGTATTTATATTGTGATGATAGGGGGTAATTGTTGCTCTTGAAAGATAGGTTAATAAACATTAAAACGTTAGTTCACCCAAAACTGAATATTCTGTCATCATTTACTCACACTTCACTTGTTTCAAAGCTTTATGAGTTTCTTTCTTCTGTTGAACACAAAAGAAATCATTTTGAAAAATCTGAAAACCTATAAACATTGACTTCAATTGTATTTGTTTTTCCTACTATGGAAGTCAATGGTTACAGGTTTTCAACTTTCTTCAATATGTCTTGTTTTGAGTTCAACTTAATAAAGAAACTCATAAAGGTTTGGAACCACTTGAGGGTGAGTAATTTTAAATTTTTGGGTGAACTATCCCTTTAATGCAATTATCAAATAAGTACAGGGAAGGAAAATTCCCTTTTTTGTTATTGTAATGCAGCCTTTGAACGAGAAAAAGACAACACACTTGCTAGTTCATGATAGCATTGAAAATCCCACTTTGTGTCTTTGCTTCATTTTGGTCTCATGCTGTAGTCACAGAGTCGGCCAAGTATCTACCACCATAAGCACCAAAGTACAATTTAGAATTTTTGTCTGATCTTTCTTCTATCTGTCTGTTAAATTCATCTTATCACCTGTCCGACCAAACTCGGATTTTTATTTTATTTTTTTGTCTCCACCAATAGAGTTGTGAGGAAACAGAGGTCCACGTTGAGCTTGGCAGCTGCCCACTGAAGATTTACATGTGCCATCAGCCTGACATGATTGGTATCATCATAGAAGGACAGCCCGTGGTCAGAGTTTTGCCAAACCTGGCAAAAGCATGCTGCCTCCTGTTTGGACTGACATATGCCATTGACCTCAAGTATCCCTCAAAACTGATGTATACTTTTGAGATTTACCAGAGGCTGTTTGTGGGATTGGATCCCATGCGTCCTAAGTCATCACCCAAGTATGCAAAACTCCTCACCAAGTTGTCTTAGGTGGAATTCTCAGTGGGATATGGCATTTTCTGAAGAAGAAGAAAAAAAATTACTTTTGTTTTTTTTTACAATTACTTGGCTAGTTTACCAAATACCAACTGAAACTTACTGTAATCAGAAAATTTGATAATCTTCAGGGTGATAAAAGTATTTCTTTCAGAATTTTATTTTTTACTCACTGGACAGTTACAGTTTTCTCTGGTAATATAATTTCCTAATTTCCATTGTTATTTTCCTCTGTGTTTATTCTTCAGTGCCTTAAATTCATGTGTACTTTGGATTGTGTTCTTTGTCAGTCATTACCTTTTGAGGTATATACTCAGCAGTGTTTTGGCACAATTTGGGAGTTCTTAAAAATCATAGTTGTTCAAATTATCGAAATAATGTAATAATTTTTGACATTGAAGTTCCAGTCTGATACAATGTGATGTCTCACATTTAACTTTAAACATTAGGCAATTTGGATATTTCACATGACTGTTCAGAACAAGTTGAAAATGTATGCATAAAAAAAAAATTGTGTGAATTTGAGGCCACATTTATGGCCTTTTTTGGCAGTCACTGTTAAAAATGACAATGGTTGACATTCAATAAATGTTATGGTCTTCAATCCATCTTCCCATATTTTTCTTCTTAAATTAAACTTGTAATTGTTATTGACAGGAAAGTATGTTTATCTGTTGTTAGTTCAGATCACTGTATAGTGCTTAGAATATATAAATGATTATTTGTTTGAGGTTATAACCAGAACTCAATTTAAATAAGTTAATTTACTAAATGATTAGGTTAATTTTACTAATAACATACATTTCTTAAAACCTAATTAAAATGAGTACAGGTTACATATTGCAACCCATAAATAAGTTACCTGTACCAAAAAAAGTATGTTTATCTTACGGAGTAACTTTAGAACTATTAGTTATCTCAACTTAATTTTGTTGCGTTTATTTTAAGTAATTTTACAGTGTTTATTTTACTTAAATAAGCCTTGAAGTTGACTCAACTTAAACCATCCAATGCAGCCACTTGCCTCACTTTTTATAAGTTAGATCTAGGTATTACTTTTTACAGTGTATAACAGCCATCTTTGTTTTGAAGAATGCTTCCCGCTATAAAAAACGCTCCAGCTCCAAAAAGCTTGTATAGCATGGCACCATTTAGCCTGTCGGTATGGAAAGAACCAACCAAACAACTTCAGCCAGAGCACCGCTCTCCCCGAGACTGCAGCTGCGGCTCAGCGCCATCCAGCCCCGGCATGACGACAATCGAGCTGGCGATCCAAGCCATTGCAATGAAGCCTAAAGCCCCGGTCAGATTACACGATTTTTATTGTCGGTTACGAAAGTCACTATGTCAGATTATGCGATTTGTCTTGATAAAATCTTGACTTGTCGTGGGTAACGATTGTGCCAGACTACACGTTCCTTCACGATCAGTCATCCCTTGACGTCTACGACGAGCGTTATTTCCCAAAGCAGTCACAAGTGTTGCTTTAACAATATTTAAAGCTTACTTTCGTTTTCTCGTCGGCAGTCACGCCAGGTTGCAAAAAGTAAATGCAGAAGACCAGGGTGATGGAGTAAGCTTTATTATGAAAAGTTTTGTGTAGGCTATGTTAAACAAGCATAGAAAAAATAGCCTTTGGTTATAGGCGTGTACGATAAATGACTATAATGTTTATATTTTATAGGCTATAGTTTATAACCGATTGTGTAAAAATATGGAATGAAATATTTACAGCTACAGATTGTATATCGATTTTCTAACAAATATAATACACTACTCCTATAATGTAGTTAAAGCTTACATCAATATCAAGATTTTATTATTATTTTGCCGTCTGTAATATAATTTTAATAATCAAGCGCAATTGTCGGGTGCTGGAAATCTTTGAAAATGTTTTAATTATAATGTAGGCTATAGCCTATTTTCAAGGTTTGAAAAATGCCTTTATTTTGGATAAAGGGCTTGGAAAATGAATTGTGTCGCTTTGATAAGTTATCTTTATAAATAGTCATTTAATAAATAAAATAAAAACATATTTATGCTTTGCATGAAATGAAAACTCGGCTGGAGCCTGCGCATGTGCCTGCAGCGTGACCCACGTGTGAACCACAATCACCGGTCTTTTAAACGTGTGGATTGTGCGCATTTTGAGCAGTGGGAAAAGACAAAATGCATGGAGGTTATTACTTCGTGAGCACTGGACCGAAGAAATATTAAGCGGTTATTAAGCGGGCCTCAAATCTGCGAGAGCCTCGTGCAAGTATGCAGAAATAATTAGCAGATTTAACGTTATGGAGATTGCGTTGAACATGCTTACGGGTCACTTCTGCGTGAAGTGTTCAGGTACGAAATCTTTTATTTAATGTTTGCATTTGCTTTTTCACACTTATCCGCGACATGATTTGTGTTGATCGCGCTGTTTATTGATATTTGTTATTTATGCACCAGATTTCCCCTTTTTAAAGATTTCGTGCTACAATGTAGCCTACACAGAGCGATCATGACAGTGCTGAGGAAACACTTTTTAACAGGATAAATGCTGTCTTTGGGGTTTCTCATGAAAATAATGTCAAACAAAATCACAGCTATGTAGCTATAAAATAACCAGCCTTTGTATTTAATGTATTTTAAATGTATATTTCCCTCCCAGGCAAACTAAATTGTGGCCAGTATTACTTACTAAACCCTGGCCTGAACTCGAAACTGAACTGAAAGCCAAATGACATGAAAAGAAAAGCACATCCGCACTGAGGAAAAATCAGATGCTCAAGACATAATTTTTTAAATAAAAATGTAGCAAAAATATGACAGGTACAACAATTACAGTGGATCATTAATTAAATCCTTATTTTACACAGAACGGAACAAATCATCCGCCCGCACAGTTGTGTAAGACTGCACGAACAAAAAATATACATTTCATATATTTTTCTTGGGAAAAATATCTTCTTGAAACGAATTTCGTTTGGTATAAATTGTATCTTAATTATTTGATGTATTATTTGATGGTCACTTATCTACAAAATAAACAAGAAGAAGTGCTCAACACAAGGTCCCTTATATGCTGCATCGCCAAAACACCAAGATTATGTGCCAAGATGCAATATGTAAATCGTTATGTTCTGTTTATTAAACATTTATTTCTGAAATGTTACTGAAGTGGTTTATGTTTAACTGAAATGTTTAGTTCTTGATATAACATATGGATATTATGTAATGTAAGTCAGTAATTGTAAAGCGGCATCATAATGAACAAATATGCGCTAGTCATTTGCTAATAGGAAGTTTAAAATGGTCACGTCCATAATGCAAAATTATGGTTGTTTAGAGCAAAGACCTGAGATGAATTGTCGATAATTATTAGCATGGACATATTTTGGCTTTGTATATAAAGTGTCATTTTATTTGTGATAATAGTTATTACACAATATAAACTTTCTCATTAAATCGTTACGGACTTGACACGTGATTGAAGCTTCCTGATGTCTTAAATATGTAGCTCATAAATTAAAAAGGCAGTGATGTTATGAAAAAGTGAGTGTAATTATCTCTACTACAAACCCCAATCCTTCTGCAGAATGCTTACTGTTAACATAAAGCATGGAAAAAGTGAGTCTTTAACCCCTTTTTTGACAGCATGAAGTGTGGTTGGATGAAAATGAAATTTACCATTGGCACAATCCTCATATTTCATGGATAAACAAAGCAATTTCCTTAAAAATTCGGCAAGAGCACATCATAACAATAAAATATAGACCTTAATCAGCATATTTAAATTGGTTTTGTTACTTTGGTAAAAACTTTATTTTTTCATGATAAGGTTGACATTTTCATGGAATTGTTCATGTATATTTTCCTGCTATGGGTTGCTAATTAAACAATCCCTGGCCTGAACTTGCCGCGAGTGAGACAGAGAATTAAATCCTTATTTTCCCACGGAGCGGAACAAATCGTCACCGCACAGTTGAGTAGTGGAGGGGCACAAACAAAAATACAATTCGTATATTTTTCTTGGAAAAAAATATATTTTTGAAACGAATTTCGTTTGCTATACAATTTGTGTCTTAATTCTAATGTATTTTTTGTCGGTCAGTTAACTACTAGATAAAAAAGAATAACGAATAACTTTTGAGGTGATGTGCTTCAAAACAAGTCCGCTATATGCTTCAGCGCCAAAACACGAGTTGCCGTGAGATTGTGTTGATATGTTAAATAAAATAATGATCTAGCCTAAATAAAATTAAAATGAAATATTCACAGTTTCAGAGAGGCCTATTTTACTGTTTTCATTGTTAATGACAAATTTGAATAAGCAGGAAATGCTTTTGCAATGTATTCGCAGCACTGCATAGATATACTAAATGTCGCCTGGCCTATTGTTGTCTATTGGAAGGAATGCGTCAAGAGCCGCCATTTTAGTACAGGGTAGCGCTCCTTTGAAATGAATGCGGGACCAAGGTGCAGTGGAGGACTGTGGCCATCCAGAGCCAGAGATATACACATATGTACATATATCTATGATCGGGAATTTTCCCCCGTGGTCAGTACGCAAAAAAAAAAAAAAAAAAGAAATTTCATTACGAAAATTATACTTTTACATCACTTTTCTACATCGATGGATCAGTGACCGCACGGGCATTGCCGATAAAGAGTGTGTTTGTGTGCATGGAAATGTATTATCCTCCCTCCGTGTTAAATTTGATCTAATCCGTGTCCTGAAACACACACCCTCTCCTGCTTTCACTTCTCATTCTAACGGAGGGAGCGATTCGTTTGTGAATGAATCCCCATTATGAACGACTCGTTCACTTAGCCGACAATATTACAAGTTTCTGGCACCGCAGCGTCTCGTTGTCATATTTCATTTACATTGTTTGCTGATTTTATCCAACAGAACTAGCATAAGCCTAGAATTCAGTGCAAGTTGGTGCTACTTTGCCTTATGATCAGTGCAGTAAGAGACTGTATTATCATCAATAACGTTACTTGTTGAGCACAAAAGTTTGTAACATGTAAAAAACGAAATCTTACCTATGAAATGTTCTGCCTTTGTGCTTTGTTTTCTTTGTTTGCTCGTTACTACACCCGTAAGCAGCTCTAAAGTCCAGCATCTTCACATTGGCACACTGTCTTGACTAGTGCTGTTGAATGATGTTTGTCCTGGGAGCCCTGTACAAATGTGGCGGCGCTATTGACGCATGCTGAGGGTCCGTATGCGATATCTAGTGTATATATCTATGGCAGCACTGAACATGTTCCCAGATTACCTCAGAAGAACAAACTCTGTTGGAAGGATGAGAGAACTCAGAATCTGTTTGTGAGAATGGAGATGTCTGAATATTTGTGCCAGTCTGTCAAATAAAAATGCTTAAAACACCTTAATATTTTAGAAAAATAGTTATAGTTTGCATAACCAATCATTTATCTTATCCACCCGTGACCCACCCATAAATAAATATGCAGCCTATTTTTTGATTACCTGACCAGCTCATTAAGGGCAGCACCCCCTGAGATAACAAGAAATTATGTGCTCCTATTGGCCAGTGTCACCCAGGTGACGGAACTCGTCGTGAAGAATGGGAAAAAAAATTAAACATGCTAGACTTTCTGCAATGGTGTCGTGAGGCGTCGCAGACATGGAATCGGTTGTCGTGAACTGTGCCACGTAACACGAGAAGAAACGATTGAATCTTGTGTCACGACGCCCATTTGTCGTTTACGAATCAACACAACACCCTATGTCAAAGAAATCGTGCCGAAATCGTGTAATCTGACCGGGGCTTTACTCTCACCGCTCTCCTAGCGGTCCACCCGGGGTAACGTACATAGCATGCTTTAAGGGGAAGCCTTGCAAAAAATAACTACTCTCCAACAAAGACTAAACATTTTATAAACCTTTTGAAAGACGAGACTCGCGTGACTAGAATGATCTCAACCAAAGAAACTCACCTCTCAAGCCTCCCGCCTGTCCACAGATCCATAACATTCTAACAGCTTGAAGTTATTTGACCGTAAGGGTCCAGGCAATCCAATCCGTTAAACATTAGTCCACAGCATATTCATACGTTGATAACATCCATGGAATGCACTGCTATCATCCAAACTAGTCGCTGGAGTGCGTTCAGTAGAGTAGCGTCTTCAGACATAAACACTAGCGATTTGGTCAACAAAATGGCCGCCGACCTTTTGCACTTTTGATTGACACTTCATTGAGCCAATAGCTGAAAGGAGAAGTGTCACCATCCAAGCTCCCAAAACTGGAGATAGTCCCGCCCTCTCTCTTGACAGTTCATGAATGGACCCAGTTGCAAAAGACCTTGTGAATGAATTGGGCCAGATATGCTCGTGATTTTAATCATGTTAAGATTCCAAAAGTAATGTTATTTAATCATGGATTAAAGTAAAGCCCATAACAAACATTTCATTCACAGTTTCTACTAAGTGGTGACATAGTTCGTTTTTAAAGTTCAGGGTTAGATGTTGGCAGTTGATCTATTTATTTAAAAAAAATAATAATAAAATCTGATAGTCATGTAACTTCTGAAAAGATTATTACCCAGCTAGTGAAAAACATTCAACATATTGAACATAGAATCCAATCGTAATATGCCATAGTGACTCATATGTCCTTACACAAAGTGTCATATATGCAAGTTTACAGGAGGGAGCCCCGGGCTCGAGGATCTTATGAGCTCAGGGCTCTCTCCCGGGACAGCATGCCAAACAAGCTTTATAATCAATCATCAGCTGTGAACTCTTAAAATGTCAGTTGTTGTTTTTTTTAAGAACATTTTTGTTGAATAAAAAGTGTATGTATAGCTATATTTAGCTTGTTTTGACACATTATTTAAAATTTGTGGCAAGGAAATAATTAGTTTGGTGTGGCCAGAGAAAAAAAATGGTGAGTGTTGAGCTCTAAAAAGTAATGTGAAAAAAAAGTAAAATTAACGAGGAGGCATGTGGACGTAACACATTTGTTTTTTTTGCATGCCAAAGTAAAATTTATGCATATGACATATTTTACCAACAACAAAATTGTGGCTAGTGAAAATGGCAAGTGGCTAGTAATATTGGAAAACTACTAGCCACAGTGGCTGGTGATCAAATAAGTTAATGTCAAGCCCTGAATATAATATAATATAATATAATATAATATAATATAATATAATATAATATAATATAATATAATATAATATAATAGGATAGGATGACGAGTGGTAATATTAATCAATATCATCAGATATCATACATTATTGTTTTTCCAATTATACATTAAAATATATTACTTCAATGAATCATAAAACCATATTACCATATTCAACCCGCTACTACTTTTGGCATCAACACATTTTTAAAAGGTAAACTGTTTGGTAATAAACAAAAATACTAGTGATCAAATGTGAGGGAGACAGACATGAAAACAAAACATTGGAGCTTAATATTATATTTCATCCATTTGCTTTTTTGAATTCACATGATATCGAAAGCTACATGATTCGCCTAAATCTGAATAAAAGTCACATTACCGGAATGGTTTTGTGTAAAACTTGTGGAATATAACAGGTTCATCTGAAGACTAAATATTAAAATATATTTCCGGATGATGTAACATAATCCTGCCTTTCCAGAGTGTTAGTTTGAAAAGTAGATAATCTTGGATGGCATACTTCATGGATGAAGCCAGTAGAGCGTGAACATAAAATGAGAGAGTGCTCCTAATACACACAAACACACACACACACACACACACACACACACACACACACACACACACAAGAATATACAGTCTTTACAGTATCATTACGTATATGGGAGGTCCCCATAAAAATAATTGTACAAGTGTGTGTGTGTGTGTG
>CAIGQV010016298.1:167738-180359 GCA_903798115.1 Danio jaintianensis | reverse complement strand
CACACACACACACACGCACACGCACACACACACACGCACGCACGCGCACACAAACACACACACACAAACATTCAGGAAAAACATTATTGATGACACAGTCTGCGAGAGATAAGCATCATTACCCCGGTGCAAAGCAGAGGGCATGAAAGAGAGAGAGGGGGGAAAAAAGAGAGTGAGAAAAAAACAGTTTTGAGCTTCTTCATTTTTTCATTTTAAAAGTCATGATGTGTAGCATGCGCCTTAATTAAATTGCAAGTATCATCGCCATGAACCAAACACTTGTATAAAAACAACCATGGAAAAATATTTCCATTATAGTCAGAATGCATACTCTACATCACATGATGGCTAAATATATATATATATATATATATATATGATTTTAAAATAAATACAGAATATTTGTGCAAAATTTATATTTTAATTTACATATACATAGTAGTCAACATTTGAAGTGCATCAAAAAATGTTAACAAAATTGTCCAGAGACAAGAATGGGTGTTTGATGAAAACTTTGATTAAAGTTATTGATCCACTTCAAATGTTGACTACTTTACATACATATATGAATGCAGTGATACACAATTCTGTTTAAATGATTTAAAAATCGAATACAGAAAATTAGCACATAATTTATAACCACAACTTAAATTCTATAAAAAACATGCAGAATTAATCCAATCATTTTTCTCTCTCTGGCCAGATTTTAACAGTTTAACAATACATTATATTTGTGTGTTGTGTGGTGGTATATCAGCAGGTTTAATCCTTTTCATAGACCAATTAACACCAGCAGCAAGCAGGTGGTTCACGTGACTTGCTGAGTTCCACTTCACCTACTTATAGTAAATTTTTTTGGAAACTTTTTGGAAAATACATAGTAGATACTTCTGAGTGTGTAGAAGAGTAGCTTTAAGACATACCATCTCTGTGTAAAACTGTCTTTAATGCACACATTATTGCATGTCTGTACATCCCTTCACTGTAAACTAGCCTGTCAATCATCTTACCACAGTTACTACCCTTCACTCTATTAGAGGAAAAGTAGCAGCACACTAATCTGCCAGTTGTGGGTCTTTTATGATAAGAAATATTCTCATATTTTTTGCATAATGACGCAATTAAGATTTAATGGTCAAATGAATCTTTACAAATGCTCCCACTGTTGGTGTAGATGAAATGGGCCATAACACTTAAAGCAACGCTATGTAGTTTTTCGACCCATAATAATGTCTCTAAAATTCTTTCAATGGTAGAATATAACTTAACTGAATGAATTCTACTGCTTTGTCAAACATGACATATTTTACTCATACTGGGTGGAGTTAGCAACAGCTAACTACAAGATGAAACAATCTAATATGCAAAACTCAAAACCAACACCATGGCAGAGCCTGCACGGAAACCACTATCGATATCAGATGGGTTTACATTCTATCCACTTGTTTTATTCTAATGAAAAGGCTCTATTACTTTACAGCCTTATAAACGTATGGCAATGCCCTGATGTATAGGCTAATAGGGCATTATGTGTACTGTAACACAAGCTACCTGGTGGGAGGACATGGTTTCCAAACAAGGATTCTGCAATCACAAGAAATCCGTGAGCAAAAAGGTTGCATAGTGTTGCTTTAAATGTTCATGTTCAATGATGATTCAGCTCAAACGTCTTTATCTAAATGTCTCTACTTAAAGGGATAGATCACTCAAAAATGAAAATTATGTCATTATTTACTCACCCTCTTATTGTTCCAAACCTGTTTGAGTTTCTTTATTCTGTTAACACAAAGGAATATATTTTGTAGAAAGCTGAAAACCTGTAACTACCAACTTCTATAGTATTTCCATTTCCTACTATGAAAGTCAATGGTTAAAGGTTTGAGCTTCTTAAACATTTTTTGTGTTCAACAGAATAAAGAACTGAAAGTTTTGAAAGCACTTGAGGGTGAGTATATAGTGAGTTCACTTTCATTTTTGGTTGAACTATCCCTTTTACCACCAGTCATGCACATCTGCCATGTTTGTCATTTTTTAACATTTCTTTTAAAATTTGCATCTGTAGTCCTGCGCTGAATCCTCCAGCAAAATGCAATAGACTGTGGGCAATATTAGACATTACACAGAGATCCACACTTCTAAAATCTAACCGGGAAATAGACCATCAGGGTAAAATGTTATGCTTTGGAATACTTATTTCTAATCTCACATATTTTGGATATATATTATACAAGTTGGGATGCAAGGATGAAATTCATTCTTTATAAATGAATCATTGAATTATTGGCAAACAATTCCTTCAAAAACAGATTTATTCAGAAACTAACCACTGAGATGCACAAACATTCTGCTCCAGCTCTGACTGACTCAATATTAACTTCTTGTTTGTTAAACTGTTGCATAAAATCAATAACACATTACTGATGGCAATCAGCACACTTGCTTGAGTGATATTGCTTAATGATAAAAAAAAATACAGTTTTTCCCTTTTTTTTCATTAACAACTTGAATTGTAGGCACATTTTGACTGCATTCTAATAGCCCACATAACCATGTGAATGAAAAGTGAATTGAAAAATAACAAAGATAATATCATCACATACTACAAATAAAGTAAAATAAAATAAAAATGTTCATATTGCATCAGCCAAAAACAACACTATCCACAACATGTGCATGCTTTCTTTCATTTCTCATATCTAGTTTTCTGTCAGGGGCAGCATGGTGGCTCAGTGGTTAGCACGGAGCGCCTCACAGCAATAAGGTTGCTGGTTCGAGTCCCAGCTGGGCCAGTTGGCATTTCTGTGTGGAGTTAGCATGTCCAAAGACATGCGATATAGGTGAATTGGGTAAACAGAATTGGCCGTAGTGTATGAGTGTATGGGTGTTTCCCAGTACTGGGTTACAGCTGGAAGGGCATCCGCTGGGTAAAACATATGCTGCAATAGTTTTCGGTTCATTCCACTGTGGCAACCCCTGATAAATAAGGGACTAAGCTGAAGAAAAATTAATTAATGAGTTTTCTATCCAACATTCTATCAAAATTCACATAAAAAATGTGTGCATTCACATATAGGCAGGTGAAAAATCTCTTATCAGGCAAGAGGCACATAATTTGTGGTGCAATTCCTTTCTACAGCACAATGAGGGTCCAGTTATGTGTCCAAGTTTTACACTTAGGGTCAGGGAGCCCGAAGACAGTATAAGCAACAGTAATATTGATGTTTTCTTTAGCAAGAACCCTTAATGATCTCACACACTCCAACACACACACTCAAACTACACCCATCCCCGCCTACCAGCTTCCCTCGAGGGAGAACCTAACAATGGGAGTCAATACTACATTTTGACACCTTAGACTTTAAAAAATGACCTGACAGGTGAGTGTGTCCATGAGTAAACAGTAAGAATCCTCTTGTGTGTGTGTGTGTTGTTTCCTCTGAGATGAAATGCTGAGCATGCACAGATCATAAGATGTGAACTGTACAGTATAAAACAGGGAGAGATAATAAATAATGAGTGAATAGAATAAAAGAGGACGGAAACGAGTCACAAAAAGGAAGTGCTGGAGTGGCAAAAAGGCGAATTGGCATAAAACCCTCTCAGAACACTATACAGTACATATCCATTTGAAAAATAGCCTAGCAAAAGAGATGACAAAAAGAAGAGAGAAGAAGTGCTAAAAGCGTTTTTGAGGGGTGAAAAGGAGGGCGCAATGATTCCCTGTAAAACAGGAAGTTGAAGACCGTCTGACACGTCCATCCCGCAGCCGCTATGAGAGCCGTAGATCACTCATCAAGCCGGAGTGCATGCGTGACACCATCTGAAATATGAAGAGCCGTTTGGTTTGACATCTGGAGTAAATCTGCGGCTCAGCGCTCAATTCTGACACACTAAAGCCACAGCGCCATTTTACGATGACAACAGAATATTAAATTTATATCTCCCACCCTTCCCCTTCCTCCCTCCTTTGCTCTGTCTGTTTCTCACCTCCTCTTCTCCCTCACGGCCTCCCTCATTTGCTTGTGCGGAGGAGGTTTAATACACTGCAGCTTTGCGGTTGTCCTGAGGTTAAATGAATATTAGAAAATGAGAACAATGTAGAAATGGTTCCTAGCAAGAACGCTGGGTTTGAGGGAAAACTGAGCAATTCCAGTGTTATAGATGTGACATTTGCAGAAACAATTCAAAACGTAAATTAACAGAGAAAATACATGTTAACATTATATTGAAACATCTGTTTATATTTTTAAAAACAACTAACCACAGAGTTATGGGATCAGAAAAAATATCAATCTGTAAACATTTTTTTTAGATTTTAAATGAGGCAAATAAACATGCGTTAAAGTCTGTGAGTTTACAACACACTTTGTAGAACTTCTGTGAATTAAACTGCACAACCCAAAAGAAACAATGCTAATCAAAAGGATAAGAGTTGGCTCACTATAGAACAAAAATTATTGATTTTATTTGACATTTTTGCATTTATGAGGAAAAAGCTTCTTTATAGATGTGACACCTCTCCGTTATGGATGTGACTTTGGTAAATCAAATATAATAGCTTAAAAATACTCAAAAATATCTGTCAATGTTTTAAGTACTGTAAAATACTTGCTTACACAAAAAATGTAGAAACGGTTTGACTATTTTGGTGAAACTGTAATCTTTTTCATGGCAAGGTTGACATTTGCATGGAATTGCTCTTCTAATGGATTTTAGCTGGTTTTATATGATACCTTTGTATTACTTATTTCTTACTCCCCGAGGTCTACTTATCTTAGTAAAGTTTTGTTTTTAATAAAAACAGTCATAATTTAACTTCTCATGACTATTTTCCACTATTTTTTTAAGTCTCCATGTGACATTCTCCGCATATGCCAAATGACATTCAGAGAACTGCTTTGCTCACACATGGTTTGCAGGTTTGTTGTCAGTGCCAATATTTCGCACAGCTCCATCCTTCAAAAACTGCCTCTTTGCTGAGCATACATTACTGTACATTTTCTGACGGGTTCACAAAACAGTTGTGCTGAAATGTGCCACACAAACTGTGAAGGCTGGGCAGGATTGTTCTGAGAGTCCTGAAACACTAAGTAGAATGATAGTCACATATTGTAAAAATGTTGATACTGTAAATAAACACAAGTCTTGGACAACATGGCAGTCTATTATGTGCTAATAAATGAAATGGAATAAAATAAATGTTAACCAAAATAAAATAAAGAAAAAAAGTTTTATTTCAGCTATAGTTTTCAAGCATATAAACTTGGGATTCTGAAAATATACAAAAAACCAACAAATTGTAAACATCCATGTGCAAACGTATTTAACTCCCCAAAATGTAAATTTGACCTTTAAAAATTTACCTCCAGTAAATGTCGCCCTCTAAAGTGCCATTTACACTAATGCATTTACATGTTAACATAAAAAAAAAAATAAAAAAAATGAAACTATGCAAAATATGCACACATACCCAGTGAGTGTGAAAGGTCATGTATCATGCATTTTATGCTGTACTGTGTAATGTGGATGGAGAAAATAAAAATATTTCTAAAGTGCAGTAAAAACGCCAATATGGACGAGATTTTCATTCTAAAATTCTCCTTTTACAACCAAAAACACACTAGCGCAAAAGCAGCCTAAGTGCTTTCAAGCTTATGCCACCTCTCTACTGGAATCCTGGGCCATTCATCACTTGAAGAATTTCTGGATGACTGATCACCTTTAGTTTTAACATTGCCACTGCTTTCTCCAATAGTTCCATCAAATATTTTAATGAGATTTAAACATGCACACTCAACCGGCAACTTAAAAACATTACAGAATGATCTCTGAACCAAACCTCAGAAGATCTGGATGTTTTCTTCCTAAAGATCCTATCAAGTGTCAGTCTTTGCACCATAGGTATCACAGTCCCAAAATGGCCTGACTTTCACTTCTTGCTACAGCAAAGCATTCCAATAACAAGATGACATTCTACTTTGATGATGGTTTTCTATCTTTTAAAAGGCTGGCCAATTTTACTGATCATTGGGTGCAAAAATCTCTAGTTTGGTCAAGTGAAGTCAATCCATATACTTCCAGAACTCCACAGGTCTTTACAATTGAGTTTTAGCATATACAAGTCAGCCTTTAATGTTCTTCATTGTCAGGACAAGAGTACTGTTCAGCAAGATATCCTGACATGAAGGCCATGCTGGTCTAGTGTTGTTCTTATAGTCTGCATTGAAATTCCTCCTTTCATCAGTCATCTTGTAAAAGTCTTTGGAAGTAAATTGAGGGCAAACATTTTATTCCCTTTTATCATATTGTGCTTTTTCTTCATCCTCAAAGGTTTTCTGGTAAAATACATTTCTGAATTTCGAATAAAGCTGCTTTCTGGGTCTTAAGGAACTGTTAGTGCCTTGTTGGCGGCATTGATTTTCTAATGTAATAATATAACTTTCTTGATTCTACATACAATTCCTTTAAATAGCACCACAAGTTTTGAAATAAATTATAAAAAAGCTGCATCATGACATGATTGCTGTCATTAGACAATAATTTATATAATTTAATCATTTAGACAAACAGTAATTTACAAAGGTCTGCACAAACTATTCAAAAGAATGCCACAGAGCATGAGCTTACAGTACCAATACTGGGCCACAGACTGCATTTGCTTTTTCAATCTCCACTTTCACACAATAGGGCTGCACGGTGGCTCAGTGGTTAGCACTGTCGCCTCACAGCAAGAAGGTCGCTCGTTCGAGTCCTGGCTGGGCCAGTTGGCATTTCTTTGTGGAGTTTACGTGTTCTCCCCATGTTCACGTGGGTTTCCTCCGGGTGCTCCTGTTTCCCCCACAGTCCAAAGACATGCGCTATAGGTAAATTGAATAAAAATAAATTGGCCGTAGTGTATGAGTGTGTGTGTGTGTGTGTGTGTGTGTGTGTGTGTGTGTGTGTGTGTGAATGTGAGTGTGTATGGGTGTTTCACAGTACTGGATTGCGGCTGGAGGGGCATCCACTGCGTAAAACATATGCTGCAATAATTGGCGGTTCATTCCGCTGTGGCGACTTCTGAAATAGAGACTAAGCTGAAGGAAAATTTATGAATGGATGAATTTTCACACAATATCATACCACCTACACCAAATTTCCACCCTTAATATAATAGGGAATTTATTAAATTATAGAATATAAGTGAAGTAAAATTGTAGATTTAGCCTGGATTATATCAATCACCCCTCCTTTAACAATAAGGATATATTAAACGACATGAATGCTGAAAGCCGTCAGTATTTAATTGAAATTTAATAGATTTATCAAGCTCATAATCTCATTAAATGCCACTAAATCTCAGTTTATTAACAGCAGAGGCGTTACATGTCTCTCATGTGTGCAAAATTAGGCGGGGTGAATTATGAGGTGGTTAAATACAGGCTAGCTGAGTCAGGGTAGCTGTAATAGACAAGGCCTCTCGGCACCGGTATCTACAGCTACAGAAGAGAACCAAAATGGAAAACATTATGAATAGAAAAGAATGAGGAAAAAGAAACACCTCAAGTTGCTAAAGAAGAGAATCTGAGGGAGGAAAAGAAAAGGAACTATTATTTACTGTGAAAAGTTTTCTTCAACCCATATTGATTGGTTTCAGGATCACCCGTTAAGCTGATAATAATTGAAAAAAGCTCACGGCGCTCTGTTGGGATGTTAAAGGAAGAGAGAGGGAGATGGAAAGAGTGTTTTTGATCCGAGGCTGTTCACCAGACTGAAGAAATGGGCCCTTGGAGTCCCACAGAACTGACTGGAGCGCGCACACACACGCACTAAAACACAGACAGACAGAGCGTCACACTTCAGACATGCTTTAACACACACATTCTCTCTACTGAAATGTAACTGCTTCTTTCCTTAATGGAATAGTTCACCGAAAAAGGAAAACTCCATCACTTCAGAAGACGTGGAATATGGTGCAGGCATCGTATGGAGTGCTTTTCTTATACTTCTGATACTTTGAGCCTGATAGCCCCTTTCCCATTTTGCTTTTATTTTTGCATTCACAACATTGTACAAAGCGACTTACAAATGAGAAATACAAAAGAAGCGCTGAAATATGAAGTTTCAAAGTAGTACAGACTACAGCACAGAGAGAAAAAAATGAGAGACAGTGCATTAAAAGACAACGCATTAGCAGGATTCAGTCAAGCGCTCATGGAAGAGATGTATATTTAGACATGTCTTACAAGTTGCAAGGAGCCTGTCTGTTAAAGAGGTTTGGGAAGATCATTGCACCAGGAAGTTCTATGTGATCATTTTTGTTTCCTTTATAAAATGAGTTACTGATTATTTACACAACTTTTGAAATGTTTGGGGTCAGAAGTAAAATATATAATTCACAATACATTTCATTTATTTTCCTTCGGCTTAGTCCCTTTATTCATCAGCGGTCGCAACAGCGGAATGAACCGCCAACTTATCCAGCATATGTTTTACACAGCGGATGCCCTTCCAACTGCATTCACAATATATAAAGTTAAGAATTCTTTTAAGCAAATGCTGTTATTTTCATTAAAAATGGGTGGTTTCCACAAAAAAAAGTTTATTTTTTTTTACCAGTGATAAGAAACATTACTTTACCTACTGTTTTAGTTGAAACCAGAGAACTAAGACACCGAACAGAGACCAAGCCAAGACCAAGAACAGAGACCAAATAAAGACCACAGAGCTAAGACCAACACCAGAGAATCAAGACCAAATCAAGACCATGACCAGCAAATAGGGACCAAGAGCAGAGAATTAAGAACATGACAAGAAACGAGAGACCAAATCAAGACCAGATTACTAAGACCAAGATCAGTGAACCAAGACCAAGTCAAGACTAAGACCAGCAAACCGAGACCAATTCCGAACGAGGACCAGTGAACTAAGACCAAGATCAGTGAACTGAGACCAAATCAAGACCAGAGAACTAAGACCAAGATCAGTGAACCAAGACCAACAAACTGAGACCAATTCAGGACCAAAAATAAAAATCCAAGATCAGTGAACTGAGACAAAATCAAGACCAGAGAACTAAGACCAATACAAGTGAACTAAGACCAAGACCAGAAAACTGAAACCATGTCAAGACCATGACCAGCTAACTGAGACCAAGTCAAGAACAAAACCAGAGAACTAAGGCCAAGACCAACAAATCGTGACCAAGTTAAGACCAGAAAACCAAGACCAACACCAATGAACTAAGACCATGACCAACTAATTGAGACCAAGTCAAGACCAAAATTAGAGAACTAAGACCAAGACTAACAAATCGAAACCAAGTCAAGAGCAAAGAACTAAGACCAACACCAGAGAAACTAGTCCAAAACCAAAAAACTGAGACCAAGTCAAGACTAAGACCAGAGAATCAAGACAAAGTCAAGAACAAGACAAAGTCAAGACTATCTTAAAAGCGGTTTGAGAAAGAAATGCTCTTTTACTGATTCTAACAAATCCACAGTAGTTTTTGTCTGTTTGGCAATCCAAACAAAAAACTAAATCTGCTTCTGTCATTAACACTTTTATTTGTCTCCTTTCACATGCATTATTTAAACCATGCAAGATAATTTTCACAGTATTAGAAATGTCAGAAATGTCAGAAAAGGCCCATACATACACACACTCACCCATAAACCTTCCCCTCAGCAAAAATAGTGGACAAAAGAGAGACTAAACCCTAAGTGTAAATGTGTCTCCCCCATGTACTTGTGATCTGATCGACCTTTAGATGCTCTGAATACCACCAGGTATTAACAGGACCAGTGACTATAGTGTCAGAATTAACCAGTGAGTCAAACACCTAGCTAAAGGATGTTTGTTATCAGGTTTATTCCGTAGCACCAGTGCATCCAGAAAAAATGAGAAAATAAATGAAAGAATGAAATAACTAACTGATTCGTTTATTAAAAGAGAATAAGAAAGCTTACAGTCTGAGGCTTACATGTCCAATATCACACAATGTTCTTCTGCATGGAAAGTGTCTGTCCTCTGGTAAAATGGTGCTAATCCAGTTCACACTTCTGAGAAAGAGCATGACTCTTCCATATTCAAGGAAGAGAGGATTTGATTTGCATCAATTCATTTTCATATCTTCTCTTTCCCCCCAGCACATGCGTTAGAGCACATGTACGCCTGTAAAATCGCCACATCTGAGCAGTAAACCATCAACTCGAAGCGGGATTAAGGATCGATGGAGCTATATTCTAGTGACGTCATTACACTTCAACACCTCCTCATATTTCCCCCTCTCCATCTTGTAATATATGGATTTTTAATCCACTGAGGTGTCGATCCATTGTTTTTTTGATCTAATCTAATATGGCCACCACTATATAGAGATATAAAAAATAGATCATTATTCATTAACTACCACATACTTCTCATAGAGCCCCACACACACCCTTGTAATGGTATTAATGGATAAAAGATTTAATAATAAAATATAATATTACATATGCAATTCCAAACACTTTATATTTTAGTCTCTTATATGCTAACCAAGGCTGTATGTCAAAATCAAATGTAAATGTAATTGATTTTGGTGATCGCAAACCTGCATTTTCAGCATTCGTTACATGGTCAATTAAACAGTGAAAACTGCCATAAAATGTAATAAAAACAGTAAAAAAAAGAAAGAAAGAAAAATAACTTTTAATGTTCTTGAAAACCACCTCTTATGTTATGCGTTTAATGAAAAATACAGTATTTCTAAAATTCAATATTTTCTTATATATGATTACATACGATATGTATAATTCAGGTAATTTATTAGTGCCATAGCTGATTTTTCTACCACCAGTCTTTGTTGTAATAAATAGGTTTGCTGATGTTTTTTATTTTTTTATTATCATACTGTAAGTGATAAAAAGTTAAGACAATGTTTCTTTCTGAAACCTGTGATACTTTAATTAATAAAGATGTATATAATTTATTTACATAATATTTATATAAAGCTGATGATTTGGTGCTTAAGACATTGCTATACTGATAAATAGAAAGTTAATTTACAGTATTTCAAATGTATGCATGTACACAAAAAAGCTCAATCAAGGACACTCTCCACAGAGTTTACCTTCTAAATTATAATATAATATAATATCATATAATATAATATAATACAATACAATATAATACAATATAAATCAAGTGCAGTCCCCAAATTTAAGATATAAATTTCCATTAATTATAACACTCCTTCTGCTATTTATACTGTGGTAGGTCTTTGTATGCAAGTCCAAACAAGCTAGCCTATTTAACTGTGTTTTGTGTAAGGCTCACTATAAAATGCTTCAGGGCTTTGACAGACAGAGAATTTGCCTTGCTCTCTGAGCTTGACTAGTGGTCATCACTCTTGTGGTCTAAGGCTTATACAGACAGAGAGAGAGAGAGAGAGAGAGAGAAAGAGAGAGAGAGAGAGAAAGAAAGAGGAGGAGTGTGACCTTGATGACAGCAGTAAATTCGGACAGGAATGTCAACAGTCCCAAGACATATTAGTGTCACGCCAGTGTGCCCATAAGTTTACCTCTGCCAATTACACAGCGGCCATAAGATCACAAGAGCCAATCAGAGAGCCTGACCCTTACTTAAATCATGGCTGCCAAAACCATTTTACCCATCCAATGACTGAAAAATTTTATGCTGGACACCATAGGCTTCACATATTATTTTCCCACTGAACTGTTTAAAGGGATATTTCCACCAAAAATCTAAATTTACTAATTATTTACTCACCCTGAATTTAAATTGAAGCTCTAATTACAAATCAACAAAGAAGTAAAGGTTGGAAGGGTTGTTCTGTTTCTATTTTTGAGGCACTGCAAAGTTACTCTACTCACTTTTTTTTCTGTCCATTTAAAACGTAAATACATTTATACATCTTGTATAATTTGAATGCTTCTTCTAGTTACATCAAAGTCAGTTTGTAGTGATATATAGTGATATAAATATGGCAGATTCAATTATTCATGTCCAAATGTACAGTACACACTGACAGTGACTTGCAATGTTGAAGCAACTGGAAGTAATTCATTCTTTAATGCGTTTTAGTCACAAATCTCATTAAAAGACTTTTTTTTATCTAGTTACATTAACTTAATTTCTCTCTTCAAACTGTTACTTTTTAGTTGGCCAAGGCAAGTTAGGGTAATTAGGCAAGTCATTGTACAACAGTGGTTTGTTCTGTAGCCAATTGAAAAAATAATATTGCTTAAGAGGGCTAATAATATTGACCTTAAAATGTTTTTTTTTTTTTTTTAATGTAAAACTGGTTTTATTCATTCATTCATTTTCTTTTCGGCATAGTCGCTTTATTAATCTGGGGTCACCACAGTGGAATGAACCGCCTAAAACTGGTTTTATTCCAACCAAAATAAAACAAATAAGACTTTCTCCAGAAGAAAAAATATTATCGGAAATACTGTGAAAAATTCCTTACTTTGTTAAACATTATTTGGGAAATATTTGAAAAAGAAAAAAAATATATATAGAAGGGCTAATAATTTTGTACATGTACGACCAAATAAAAGACTGACGAATACAAGACTTTTAGGACTGACCAAAAAATATGGGGTGGGGGGTGGGGGGGGGGGGGGGGGGGGGGGGGGG
>CAIGQV010016298.1:146841-167638 GCA_903798115.1 Danio jaintianensis | reverse complement strand
GGGGGGGGGGGGGGTAAAGGCTTTAATGCAATTGAACTTCAACAATGTTGTATGAATGTGTGTACATGTGCTGGTATTTTTATCGGTTGAGAACTCACAAAGAGCTTGTAAAATGTGTAAAGGAATCAAAACAGCTCCACGAGTTCTGCAAAAACACACAAACAAAGATCTGCTGCAAGGACACACATATTGAACTGTAATGGGCAACTATCACAATCTATCACGACTATGATGAAAAAAAATAAAAACAGGCATGTGTGAACATTCTATCCTTTTAATGGTACACTAGAGTTCGTTTTAGGGGCAGTCGTGGCCTGGTGGTTAGAGTGTTGGACTCGTGATCCGAAGGTTGCTGGTTCGATACTCGGTACCAGCGGGAATTGGGGGTGGGGGGAGTGAATGACCAGCACTCTCCACCACCCTCAATACCACGACTGAGGTGAGTCCCTTGAGCAAGGCACCGTTCCCCCCAACTGCTCCCCGGGCGCCGCAGCATGGCTGCCCACTGCTCCGGGTGTGTTCACTAACTGTGTGTGTGTGCACTTGGATGGGTTAAATGCAGAGCACAAATTCCAAGTATGGGACACCATACTTGGCCACACTACACTTCACTTCACTTCTTAATCGAACCAAACTGCCCAAGTGTGAACACACCGTAAGTTACTATTAAAAGTTCACAGTGGTTTTATAGATCTTGTTTGTTTTTTTTCCCTCATATACCACAATTCAAAAGGATTAATATATATTTTAAAGAAATTAATCATTTAATTTGATCAAAGGAAATAAACATTATTGTATTTATTATTTCAAATAAATGTTATTCTTGTATAACTTTATATTCTTGGCTTATTACAATGGGGAGATGAAAATTATGCTAGGGTGTGACATAAAAATGTTAAAAGATTAATCGTTAGAATACATTTCAATAGTAACTTTATTACTTTTTTTATAACCAAATCCATGTAAGCTTAGAAAAAGCAGAAGAAACTTTTGAATGGGAGTTTTTATTTTCAGGTTCACTTTTAATTGCCCATTTTCTTGATGCAATGATTTTGAGGGCTTTATGAAGGTAAATTTACAGTAAATTTTAAGTCAAAATATATGTGAAGTTTATTTCTAAACTAATTTCGAGAGAATCACATGCTTATGATTGACCACGGCTGTTCCCGCATTAGCTAACACATGATTCAATAATCAGATGATTCCTAAGTCACCATAAATAACCAGTTTTCATACCTCAGTCATCTTCGTTTTGAAGAATCCCTCCCTTCCACCCTTATTCTTCCTCCCTTCTCCTAGATAGGGCGGCACAGCGGCCCAGTGGTTAGCACTGTCACCTCACAGCAAGAATGTCACTGGTTCAAGTCCTTACCAGGCCAGTCGATGTTTCTGTGTAGAGTTTACATGTTCTCCCCGTGCTCGCGTGGGTTTCCCCTGGGTTCCCTGGTTTCCTCCAACCATCTAAAGACATGCAACATAAGTGAATTGACTAAAATAAAATTGGCACCATAGATGAGCTCTTAGTCAGCAGAATTTCTCTTCATAGCAATCCCTAATTTGTGATTTGCCATAAATAAGCAGGGGAGTTCTCGAGATCTACCTGAGCTCAAACTCCCCTCTTGCCCTGCAAACAGGAGGGAGCCCCGGGCTCGAGGATCTTATGAGCTCAGGGATCTCTCCTGGGACAGCATACCAAACAAGCTTTATAATCAATCAGCACATCAATATGTTCTCTAAATGTAAATTCATATGAAACACAAAACCTCTATCAAAGCTTGAAACTCTTCTGATTTTGATTACTTTTTGGTTCATTAAAAAAATAAAAATAAAGTTTAAAAAATAAAGTCTAAAACTATGATCTTCCTCTGTATTTTCCTCTCTTATTTTCAATCCAAACTTGTATTATCTTAAATCAATATACAATAACTTGAGAAGCAAATTGACAATGTAAAAAGTGTAGTTTTTGAAAAGACCAATCAAAATAGTGGCAAATTTAACATCTACCGATGGGCTCAGAAAAAAAAAAAAAACATTTAAACAGAAAATAAATGCTCTCAGAAACCCTGAAATCTCCCCGTGATCTGGAAAAGTAGGCCAGTTCTGAGGTTTGCTAAGTGCAACAGTGTCAAGAAAAAAAGAAACTGAAATAAAACAGAAAACAATTTTCACCTTTGAAACAGAATGCCGTCACTCTGTGTTGTTTAAGAGCTTTTGTGAGTGTGTACCGGTAACTCTTCGGGTTCCTGGAAGCCTGATCCATAGGTGTAGGATCCTGTGTGATCTTTGATGGTTTGATGGTCAGTGTGTGTGGCTGAGAGGAAGACGCTCGATCAATGAAGCTCTGAGATCTTCAACATGTTGAAATCCTAGCCCTCAGCCCTGAACACTCTTTATCAAACAGACTTCCATTCACTCTTTCGCTCCATCCTTTCCTCTGCTTGTTCCACACTCCCCATCCCGTTGTCTCGAAGGGATTTCTTTCATTTAATTCTGTGCTGCAGCAGTCCTGGGCTGAGTTTAAAGGGCTGGGATAACTGTTAGGACTGATCAATACAGCCTGGCACCAACATCAGCTCTGTGGAGACAACACACACACACAGAGAAAGGACACAACAATCTTTTATCAATACTACAGCATCTGACTCCAGATTCAAGGCAACTTCAGCACTACCTCAGTCACTAATTATGCCCTTCTCACAGTCTTCACGATTTCAAATAAATAAGTAAACAAATAAATGTATGATTTATTTTTCCACTGCTGAATAGCACGCGTCTGAACTTGTCTAAAAAATGAATTTAGCATTAGACACACGAGTAGCACTTTATTTTGCAGTTCAATTCAGCATGTACAAAATACATATGTAATGTAATATTTATAATATTTCGGTAATTACTACGCATTGACACTAAATCTGCCACTGAAAACCAAACTGAACCCATGTAGTTACCATGTAGTTGCTACTTTTTTTTTTAACCATTACTATTGGTCACTGGACTTTTAAGGATACTGTAAGCTTGTGTAAGACAAAAATATATAAAAAAAAAAAATATATATATATATATATATATATAATTTATATATGAGGCGACACGGTGGCTCAGTGGTTAGCACTATCACCTCACAGCAAGAAGGTCGCTGGTTCGATTCCCGGCTGGGTCAGTTAGCGTTTCTGTGTGGAGTTTGCATGTTCTCCCCGTGTTGGCGTGGGTTTCCTCCGGGTGCTCCGGTTTCCCCCACAGTCCAAAGACTTGCAGTAAAGGTGAATTGAATAAACTAAATTGGCCTTAGTGTATGTGTGTGAATGAGTGTGTATGGGTGTTTCCCAGTACTGGGTTGGAGCTGGAAGGGCATCGGCTGTGTAAAACATATGCTGGATAAGTTGGCGGTTTATTCCACTGTGGCGACCCCTGATGAACAAAAGAGACTAAGCCGAATGAATGCATGCATTCATTCATTCATTCCTTCGGCTTAGTCCCTTTTTGCATTCATTCATTCATTCATTCATTCATTCATTCATTCTTTCATTCCTTCGGCTTAGTCCCTTTTGTTCATCAGGGGTCGCCACAGTGGAATAAACCGCCAACTTATTCATACATACCACACACACACACATACATATATACACACACACACATACATACCACACACACACACACACATCTGATTGATTGAAAATGGCAAATATAAAAGTATTTTACCATTTATTTATTTATGTATATATTATAAAATTATACTACATTGATTTTGATTGAAAAAAAAAAAAAAAACACCAGAGAAAAAAAACTATTGGTGTCGTGATTATTTTTGCAGATTTCCATTTCATTAACAAATCAATTCTCTAATAAAGAGATTTTGTGTGCCACTGATGTGTAGTATCAAGCACTGATGGAGTAGGGCACTTCAGAGCAAATACTCCATTTCTCCCTCTTGAATTCAGGCCGTGAAGAGCAACAGGATGAGCTTTACACACATGCCGCAAACAGCGTGTGTGTAGGAGGGGAAACTCAAACAGCCAAATGGCTTCATCAATAGCGCTGATGGGCAAAGGGAAATCGAGAGCCCTATCGTCTGCGAGCGCGACACACATCACCTATTAATAACCCGCATCACACACACACACACACACAACAAGCCACATGCACAAACCACAAACACACGACTCATAATCGCACTCGCTGATAACGGTGCCAATGACAAGCCAGAGAGCCACCTCATATCTCAGAGACCCACGCCACTTAATGTGAAGTGTGTGCCTTGGTCCATCTGCACAGATTTATTTACAAGGGGTTTTCCCTCCCTAACACTCACATGAGGTCGTTTTTCCCGTCTTTAGAGAAATGAAGGGGATGGGAGAACAGAACAAGTGCGCTAATGGATTCATGAGGTCAGGCTGAAACAGCAGACCAGGACAAACAGACGCAAGCCTCTGAGGAACAGCTGGACAAAACAAGCAGCTCCACAATGACAGCATTTCACTCTAGGCATCTGTCTAACAGAGCGAATTAATTTGATAGAGCGTTTGCTCTCTGAGACAGTGAGAGCTTCAACTGAAAGCATCTATCTGAGAGTGTACATCCGTGACAAACAGACTGTTAGATGACAGCATCGCTAACAATTTGCAGAGTGGCTATTACGAGGCGTGATGCTCCGTTGTTGCTTAATGCAACAGTGAATGCCACTTTTTGTTTTTGTGCACTGTGTATAATATTACTGCTGTGAATGTCTAAAATCAGTTAACAAAAAATAAACAGTTTGTCGATGTCATGAAGGCTGTGCAAGCTATTAATATAAACCCATAGCAACATAATCATTTCAAAGCGATAGTTAACCCAAAAAATAATAATAATAATTTTGTCATCATTAACTCGTGACTTTCTTTCTTCTGCGGAAGATAAAAGATGTTTTTCCGCCTAAACGTTTTCTAATAGCGTAGCTTGTGTGTTGGTGTTTTCTGTTCATTTTGCTTTCAGATTTCATTATGGGACTATATATCTAACAGCTAATAATACTGAAAGGTTAAAGAACGTGGTTAATGGTATAATTCAATAAACTTTAACTGACAGTTTTAGCAATTGTAAATAATAAACAGTATTGTCTTGAATGGAAAAAAGCAACAACTTACTAATAGAAATTGCGATACAATAACTGGGGAAGCAACCATTGCAGTGCACTTAATCATTGTATTTTACTGCATCCCGAATATAAACTACACAGCTTTGCTCATAAAACTAAGCATTTAAATAGCTTACAGATGTCACTTAATAACCAGCAATATTTATATTTCATATAAGTAGTCTGATATACGAATACAATAATCCGTTACATTTGTGTAGTTTTTCCTTCTTAATTATAAGATCCATATTGTTCTATATACTATATGTGACATTATATTTTATTATTAATATTATTATTATTTCATTTGCCTATATTTCTATTACCTTTATATTCAGCTTTAATAAACGATTCCACACAAAAACTAAAATAAAAATCCTATCCTGTATCAATTTCCAGTGGATAAATCACACTTTTCTTATTTGACTTTGAAATGCATCATTACAAAAGTAAAACGACTTGTAATCCCATCATTCGTTCACACTGTATAATCTAACTGCATTGTCTAATTTGACATTTTCTCCTTTAATCAGCAATGTTTCTTGTAAATTGTCCTAAGTCTGAGAGAAAAAGATTATTTGAAAACATTATTGTCACTATCATTTCCGGCAGGTGTACAGTAATTACACTGTGGACTATAACGCACTACATTTGCAGCAACCCAAGTGGAATTTCATTGCAATCAACAAAAATGAAACTTTTTTCCACCCCTTCCCAAAACATCCCAGAATTTCCCGTCTCCATGGAAACAATCTTGCAGTGCATACCTTGCCCCCTTTTTGATACCTTCTCTCTACTTTCCTTACCATTGTATCATGAAGACACACTACGTAGACCTTCTCCCTCATTTTTCCTCTCTTTTTTTTTCCTTCCCGATTTAATGATCTGACCAATTAAGGCTGTAGTATCTCATGGATGCTTGGCAGGGTCGTAATTGGAAGAGCTCTGAGTTTCTTTTTAATCATTAGCTTTAAGAAACTGTCTGTGCATTCACAATTAATCCTTTCTGAGAAGAAGAGAGCAGCAGAGGTAGAGAGGGAGAGGTCGGGCGGCGCTACATGCACTGAATGTATTTCGCAGCGGGGTCTCCGGTGGTCATGTAGTATAGTCCATACTAACGTAGCAGCTCCTCTGAGCTCAAATGTAGGACATTACTGCCACCTACTGCCGAGGAGAGGAACTGAGACCAAGGGGAGCAAAGAGAAGTTGTGGTTAAGAATCAAGTAGCTGGAGATTTAAAGGACAAATGTGACTTTTTTTCCATCCGCAGTGCTAAAATTACCTGAAAGTAACAACAGATGAAAATTGCAATGAAGAGATATAATAATATTCTCATGCAGAACGACACCGTAGAGACATGAAGCCAGTGATTTTATGTTTTTGAAAGCAGGGACATGTGGTGCTGAAGCTTGAGAACATCTATAATTATTCTAGAACACTGTAGAAATACTGCAGCCCACAATGCATGAGACTTTGATGGCAACTTCAGGTCAGCACAGTGTGTAACCCACACAAAAATCAGACCAATAGAGACGCTAACTTGCCCAACCTGAATAAGAAATCAAGACATCGGGACTGCCTGGAAAGGTTGAAGGTGACTAAATGTGAGTCATTTAGCTGGTGCTCATATCAAACATATTTTTTAATGCTTTACTGCTGTGGGGAGAAAAAAAATAAATGTGTATTGATTTGGTGCAATCGTGGCAGATCAAGGTTTGAGCGTCCAGTCTTTGGGTACCGGCCAATATATTTAACCCACCAGGACACACAAACTTCAAATCTCTCACAACATATACATCCTACCTGTACATGAAGAGTTCAGATGCAAAAACCTCTAAACGCAGTCTGAAATTTTCTTTTCAAATGAGCATTTTTAATGAGGCTCCATAGGTTCAGTAATTTCACTTTAATGGCAAAGAATAAGCTCTTTTCATGGTCTTTAAAGTGAAGTAACTCAACATAAACTAAGAAGGCTGGGAAAAATGCACTGATGCTCAGCACTTAGAGGTTATTCCATCTAAACTTTTCGCATGTCCCAAGGTGATGGGACTTCGGTGATCTGGTGGACTCTGTTGAGTGAGATGTTCAAACAACTAACCTTAATAAAGCTGAATACAAATGAAGAAATGTCTCGGATACTGCCGTAACCCTCGTTCTTCAAAAGAGGGAATGAAGACGTTATGTTGGAACAACATTATGGGGAATCATCATAATGTTCCTGACCTGAAAGAGAACTGGTACCATTTGAACTAAATGTGCGAGCCTTGAATGTGAGGGTAAAAAAAAAAAATACTGGAGAAACGACAAGCTGAAAGTTCAGCTTTAGGTTAAAGGTTCAGATTTATAATCACTATGCCACACAAAATAAATAATGACTATGCCACACAAACCTAACATCTAATACATTACACATAAAAATGTCCTGAGGTAATGAGACTTCATTAACTTCAGGTAATGAGACATCTCAGAGTCTAACAGATCACCAAAGGAGACAACATCTCAAATCAAATCAACGAATGAATGAATGAATGAATGAATGAATGAACGAGTAAAAAAAATTATGGTGCTTTATTACAGGGTGAAAAACCTTAGAGCAACCTGGTAATGATTTAGTGCAAGCATGGTAGATTATGGATTGAATAATCAACCTTTGGCTAACAGTCCAGGATTTCAACTACTAGGCCACATAGACCTCACAACACGTATAGTGTATAACACCTCCATATGTCCCAAGGTAATAGGACTTTGAACAAGACATTTCATTCAATTGTCCACCAGATCACAGTGTCTCACACATATTGTCACTGTCTGACACTGGATGGCAAAGAAAAGAAACCATGTGAAACTGCAATTAATATCTTCTGTGGACTTCATACTGGAACCTGATATTTTTGTGAAACTACAAGATATAGATGCTCTCCGAAAAAATTTATTTTCAACAATCAGACCTGGAAATATTACTCCTCACAAAACTGTAAAACACAGATGAAGATTAATATGGAGCTTTCTCGTCAGCAAGCAGACACAATTGAAAATCAACTCAAAATAAAAATAAAAAAAACTTAATAAATGATTTACTTTTTTTAACTGAAGAAAATTAACAGCTGTTCATTCATTTAATTTTCCTTTGGCTTAGTCCCATTTATCAGGCGTCGCCACAGCGGAATGAACCGCCACTAACACCTGTTGGGAAAACCTAAAATCATTGGCTTGATGGGGTTTTAAAAAAAAAAAAAAAAAAAAAAAAAAAAAAAAAGAGAATTAAAAAAAAAAATATTTAATTGGTTTTTTTTAAAATTTTTTTTTTTGTTTTTTATTAAAAAATCAAGTCACTATTCGAAAAAAATAAAAAATTATCTAAATTTTTTAAGTTAAATAAAAAACTTTTTTTTTTTTTTTACTTGAAAAAAAAAAATTCATTTTTACTTTAAAATGAAAAAAAAATTGTTAATTATTTTAATATTTTAATTATTTAATTAGTATTGTTAATTACAATGCTAAATTTAATGTGGGTTTGGGTGGTGGACTTGAACACATTCCTGGTCCCCAATGCACAGGGCAATGCTGACACCAGAATAAAAACATTTATGAATTATGTAAGACACACATGCTTGCACTCTGTCACTGACCACATATAAATAGTCCATTTTCACTTGGCAAAATGAGGGAATTTGGCATTTTCAGATTCCCTCTAGCATTATTACAGACTTTATTCAACATTATATACAGTAGTTTAATGCAATACTGTCACTGAAGCTTTCATTAGTTCTCCCACTAAGCATGTCAAAATGACTGCTCCCAAAACTTTAAAGGGGTTAGTACATCCACATATTTAAATTCTGTCTCCATTTAAACTGCATCTAAATGGCTTTGTTTACTACAGTATGTGCGTCTAAATCTCTCAACAAATAAAACCATTGTGTCTTCACAGAAGACTTCTGGATCTGGATTAGACGCTCAATTGATTCTTTTTTACGATGCTTTTATGACCTTTTTTGGATCCATTTAAGTCAGTTCCCCTAAAGCTTAAATGAAGCAACAGAAATCTCTTGGGTTTTCTAATAAATAAATAAACAAACTCTGTGTTTGAAAGATTAAGTGAGTAGAGTGAGAGGAGTACATGGTTGTGAATTATATATATAAACACAGTAAGCTGAGTCTTAGATAAAACTCTATATTCCAATTGATATCGTTTACATCCAGATACATCTCCTACATCATCTAAAGCATACAAGACTGCTGGGTGTCTCATTAATCATTTTAGGCATCAGATTGGTGTAGACGTTACAGAGGACTAGAAAAAAAGTTTATGTAACATTACGTCATGTCTAGATGAGGGCCACAGAATTAGGGCTGCATGATATTAGAAAAATCTGATATGTTGTTTTTCTGCGATATATATAGTGATTAGGGATGCAACGATTAACCGATTTCACCAATAACCGCGCTTTAATTCCTTACAGTTAATAAATCGTAAAGGCACGGAAGGAAACTGCTGCAACTAAACAAAGTTATTCCAATTGTGCGCTAGTTTAAAGTTCCTGAGTGATATTAGTATTTTATACAGATAATAATAACAACATTAATATTATTATAAATTATAGAAATATATTTATTTATTTTCTCTGTACTGTATAATTCATTTTCCAAAGGAAGCTATACTGTTTATTTTAGCTTTTTCAATTTCACTGTCTCTACTCTGGTCCAAAAAGAAAGGAAAAAATACCAAATGAAAATACCAAACAATTTTGTAATATAGTTGATCAAAAGTGCCTTCTTAAACAGAGGTTCAGCAGCCTTTGACTACATTTGCTGTCTTTAAAAGGTTTTTATATAATACTTATATAAATACTAATATGTAGTTTAGATTTACATTAGACAAATACTATTTTATTTATTTATTCATTGATCTGTCATTTATTTTCAGTGTAAATTTTTTTTTTTTAGTCTATTGTTTATTTTTTATTATTATGTGCTGTATTAATTGGTTACTAAGCAGCAATGAAAATAAGGCGTTTGATTTTCTGAACTAGTAGTGTTTTGAAATTAATGAATGCATAATAATCGTGATAACCGTAACATCGTGATTATTCCTCAATCGTACAACCAAAATCTATAATCGTTGCATCCCTAATAGTGAAATGAATACAATTTCACCATATAGACTGATAATATAGATATAGATTGACTGGGGTGATTTTGTAAAGGTGTGAATCATGTATAAAAATATAATAAACAAATTGCAAGCAAGAATAATTACAATAGACCAAAGAAAAAACTAAAATAAACCATGCTTTATGGTTTTTCTGGAGAGTCTTTATTATTGAATAATGAAATGTAAAATGAAACTCTATAGTCTTCATTGTATTCATAATTCCGTAAAATTATTCTTCATTAATGTTACAAATGTACGTTAATGTTGTACGTTATTGTGCCTGCATGCTTTACACGCTCTTGAAATGCCTTTGAAACACAAGCAAATGATAAAGTTTCACTCAATTATGGTTATACTTTGAGAATACATGATATTGTGGAGTCATTGCAATTGTTGATCAACTATTATCCCGAATCAACATTGCATATCCTGCGATGTGACTATTGCGGACACACACATTGCGATATCGATGCTGAAATTATATATATTGTGCAACCCTACATAGAATGCTGGGAAGGGCTGAGAATGGCCAGCCTGATCTCATGAGGAAAGTTTAGTTTAGTGGCTAATTCAGTTTAGTCATACGAAAATGTACGATTTTAAAAAGGAGGCGTGGCACCCAACCCAGCCCCTAAACCCAACCATCATTGGGGAATGAGCAAATCATACTAAATTGTACGAATTCATACAAATTAGCCACCAAATCAAAAAGTTACGAATTGCAGTGAGATTGTTGGAATGGCGGTTGGGATAGGGCCTTTACCTGTCACCGTCAAAGAGTCTTACTACAGACAAAGAAGACAACACATGACACGGGGGAAATCACTTCATTTCCAAGTCTTAGAACTTGAGCAAAGGTGAGATCTACAGCGCTGCCAAAAAACCAGCATGCTTCCGTTTACACACTTTTACAGTTGGGTTTTTCGTTTCAGGCTGTTTTTGGAAGAAGCAATCTCTGATAACGATCCACACTTGGAAAATCATTTCAGTACAAAAAGAAATGACAAGCCCCTGGCATTTCTCAAAAACAAAAAACAAAAAAACAAAACACAAAGCCATTTGTACTAAATGCATTCTGAAAGCTACATTCATTAGTTTCTGCCCTTATTTTACTTGCAAATGAGCTTCCAGTCTAAATCTAAATGGCCATGTCATTACTTGACTGTTTGTTCAATTTAATATTCTTTCTCTTTTTGACATCCTAAGTAGCCACGTCGGCTGTGAGCCAGCAACGTAAACACATAATGATTATTAGCATACTGTGAGCGGTGCTTTCCACATCCAGACTCCCCAGGTCCATCTGCCTAGCACTGTCCATCATCACGCTCCTGCCCGAAGCCACAATTATGACTATACAGTGGTTAATAAACTCAAGCACTGAATAAGAAATGTACAATTAGATGAGACATATGCGATCCGGAGGCATGCTGTATTCATGAGCTGCATGACCTCTGATGAGTGTCAGCTAAAACCTAGCCTAAAAGGTCATCGAATACATGGAGAAGTTTTCTTCTGAGAACAGTTGTTTATAGATTTTTGACTACAGAAACAGAACTGGTTTTAAAACTTGATGTGGCACAACATCAAGTACAGCTCAATTTGCATTTGTTAATTAAATTTGATGATAACTACTATACCATTTTTCTGCTTGCCCATAGTGCACGTAGCATTATTTATTAAATAGCAATTTTAAAATGAACTGCTGGATGCAGCCGGGGATTTAATAAACTTACAAGCAATGCTCATTTGTGGTCTTTACAACTGACCACGACTACCTGCTTAATGTATTTAAAGTTTTTGGTATTCAAGTACTGTAGGTGTGATAGCAACATGAGTGAGAACCTTTGATTACCTAATGGGATGACATATCGTTTGTACAAATGCAATTTAATTTTAAAAGCTTAATTTACAGAGCTTATTTGCACATTTTGATTTATTACTTTGCACTTTAAAAAGCTAAATGTCTGTTCAGTATTCCCTATGATACAGATGTAAACAGTTTCCAATTAATGCCTGTTCAGTAATCCCCCTCATGTAAACAGCTTCTATGTACGTGACAAAAAAACTGTTTAAATAAATACATATACTCCTACAGTTACCAACCAAATAAATGAACACGTTTACACTCACCGGCCACTTTATTAGGTACACCTTACTAGTACCGGCATGGACCCACTTTTGCCTTCAGAACTGCCTTAATCCTTCGTGGCATAGATTCAACAAGATACTGGAAATATTCCTCAGAGATTTTGGTCCATATTGACATGATAGCATCACGCAGTTGCTGCAGATTTGTTGGCTGCACATCCACGATGCGAATCTCCCATTCCACCATATCCAAAAGGTGCTCTATTGGATTGAGGTCTGGTGACTGTGGAGGCCATTTGAGTATAGTGAACTCACTGTCAAGTTTAAGAAACCAGTCTGAGATGATTTGCGCTTTATGACATGGCGCATTATCCTGCTGGAAGTAGCCATTAGAAGATGGGTACACTGTGGTCAAAGGGATGGACATGGTCAGCAACGATATACTCAGGTAGGCTGTGACGTTGACACGATGCTCAATTGGTACTAATGGGCCCAAAGTGTGCCAAAAAAATATCCCCCACACCATTACACCACCACCACCAGCCTAAACCATCTTCTATTGTCCAATTTTGGTGAGCCTGTGTGAATTGTAGCCTCAGTCTCCTGTTCTTAGCTGACAGGAGTGGCATCCGGTGTGGTCTTCTGCTGCTGTAGCCCATCCGCCTCAAGGTTTGATGTGTTGTGCATTCAGAGATGCTCTTCTGCATACCTCGGTTGTAACGAGTAGTTATTTAAGTTACTGTTGCCTTTCTATCAGCTTGAACCAGTCTGGCCATTCTCCTCTGACCTCTGGCATCAACAAGGCATTTGCGCCCACAGAACTACCGCTCATTGGATAATTTCTCTTTTTTGGACCATTCTCTGTAAACCCTAGAGATGGTTGTGCGTGAAAATCCCAGTAGATCAGCAGTTTCTGAAATAACTCAGACCAGCCCGTCTGGCACCAACAACCATGCAACGTTCAAAGTCACTTAAATCACCTTTCTTCCCCATTCTGATGCTCAGTTTGAACTAAGAAAAACTAAGCTAAATTTAATGTAATTATTATTATTTTTTATCTTACCTTGGCCACTAGTCTTTGTGCACAATGGTATGTTCATGAGACTCACAACTCCACAAGAAAAGGGTGACAACCTCACAAGAATAGCCATACCAGTGCATAATTTTGATAAAACAAAAATAATAAAACATGAAGTATGTAACTTAGAAATGATAATTTGTTGCTCCACGCCAAAAAAGTATCCTTGTATTTCTCTGCACTCAGTCCAGTTGTTTTTAAAGTTTTTTTTTAAACAAAACATATCCTAAACCAACAAAACACCCAGTATATATGACAATATATATGCCCCAGTTCATGATGCTTGTGCATATTTTTAAAAGGTTCTTTCATAATGGCTGTTATTCACTACAATAATATCTGCATGTGTTATCAGGACATTTCAGCATTGGAACAACACCCTGGTGTGTAAACGATGACTTACTTTTTGGGGGTAACCGATCCCTTTAAAGCCACTGAGCTTTGGCATCTTTTAGACCTGCACACTTTCTTCCTGTAGCCAAAACCACAAGTGTGAGTATCGGGAGAGGCCCTATGATTAGCACCCACTTACCAAAACATTATGGATGGCTGCCCAGTTGGAAAGGTCAGCTTTAACCAACACAATTTTTAGGCAGGTCTGCATAAGATGGTGGAGATTTAGACCAGTAGACCGACATAGCTGTTCATCAGCCAGCTTAGCAAGTTAGTAAACCAGCATGGTCTCTCATTAAGCCAGCTGAACTATGATACTCTAGCTAAGCTATTAAAACGTTAGATAAGGACACCAGTATATTCTTTAAAGACAGGACAAACATCATTTAATTGATTTTAAAGGGCTCCTATTTTACCCCTTTTACACGATACAAGATAAATCTTTAGTGTCTCCAGAATGTTTCAGCTCAAAATACCAATCAAATCAATTATTATACCTTGCTGAATATGTAAATTTTGGAGTAAAATTACATTGTAGCTGTTTTGGTGCCTGCGCCTATAAATGCAAATGAGATGGTTCTCCCTGCCAACCATTCCCACGTGCGTGTCTGTTTCTACTGCGTTACGTCAGATAAACATAAGTCAGTGACAGAGACAGCAATGAAACGAATGAAGAATATATTCGGTTCAGATTCAAAACGTATTCTTTAAGTGTATTTTGATCACAGTATGGTTGAATCTTTTAATCTCAGTTTCTTTGCCAATCCTGTTCTGTGGATGTGTATACGCGTTACTACGGAGACATGTTAATACTAGGGATGTCCAGATCTGATGATGCGATCAGAAATCGGGCGCGATCACGTGGTTTCAGACTCGATCGGAATCAGACGTTACCTCCCGATCAGGGTTCAAATAAATATGTATATATGTGTAATATATAGCCACTCATATTACACATTTTATAACACATTATTCTCATTATTTTAGAACACATCAACACAGAGTTAGACCTCTTTCTTGACTGACTCACAGAAACAGCAACGCGTGCGGCATGACATCACTTTGTTGCAGAGACGCTATTGGTTAAATGCCGGCAAAGAACACGGAAGCAGCTTGAAGCGGAATGTGGGAGTATGTCTGCGGTCTGGAGGTATTATAAAGTTGATGACGACAACATTGCCATAGCAAACTGTGAGATATGTAAACTTGGGATTGCCTGTCTGGTATTTTAAGTTGAGGTGCTATTTGTTTTTATATTAGATTAACATTAAAGTCCATTAACTTTACATTAAAGTCCAAAAGATTGTTATTTACTTTTATGTATTTATGATTTATGTTAATAATTACTTGATTGTTCAAGCTACCTCACAGAAGTGCTCTATTTGTCAAACAGAGTTGTTGAATGTTAAAATAAGGTGAATTCAATTAAAAATAAGGAACATCCTGGATCTGTTTCTTTGCTCTTCTTTAATTCTTTTTTTATGTATTATAGAAGTATCGGAACGAGTTTCGGTATTGTAGATACTGAAAATCAAATGACTCGGACTGGAAGGCAAAAAACCCTGATCGGGACATCCCTAGTTAATACGCGCTCCTGTCAATCAATTCGGTGGGCAGGGAAAACTGCACTCCTACATCATGTTCGGTGGGCCTCAAAATCACTTGGATTTGGATTCTATTTTAACGTTAGGAAATTTAAAAAAGAGACTTGTGTTTAAATCACTCCAATATAACTGTGGACACACTATACCTACACACAGTTCTGTCCAAACAGCTTACAAAAGTTGATTTTGCATCATAGGTGCCCTTTAAGCTAAATGTACAATAACACAACACCCTCATAACATGCAAATACAATTTAGATCATTCCTACAGCCCTACAGGTGACATTTTAATGCCGAAATAAATGAATAGCTCAGTGTCTCCATTAGATTTTATTTTGGCCAATCTAAGATGCATTATCTCAGTTCATTTCAATCAGAGGCTCTCCATTATGACTTTAGGCTAATTAGCAAACAAGCTTCAAACATGGCTAGAAATAAGCTCCACACATTAACACACACACACACAACCCGAGAGATTTCCACAGCTTTTCTCACACTCTAATCAACAAAAGAGTCCTCGATCTTTGTCTCTCTAAGGGAGCCATCTTTTTGGCTTTCAGTGGGTAGTCTATCTAAATAGCACCCTATTGTCTTTAATTCCATTTTGATCCATAGGGAGGGAGGGGTCTTAAATAAGCTCTTTCAACCCTAAATGGCAGTGCGAGCCCTCTGTCTCATGGACAATTAGTTGGGCACAACAGCCCACATTACAGAGGGACAGGAAACAAGCATGTGCCATTATCGAATTGAATCTCATGACACAAAATGAAGCTAAACTCTTAGGCATAGAGTTCAATGGGGAGACAGCAGATGTCCTAATTAAACTGACACCCTGTCTAAATTATCCGTGCGGGGACGGATTGAATCATCGTCGGCGCACACAAACTAGCACGTCTCCACAGGTGATGAGGGACTACACGAGAAGGCGTCGTCTCCGCGGACTCAACATACAGAGAACATGGAGTCAGAACTCAAATGTGGATTTGCTAATGAGGGTTTTATGTCTCAGGTGTGCAGACCACCTACGTCCGTATTAGACATTGACCGGAGAGAGAACAAATGCTGCCCAAAGAATATGAAGCCCAACTCCTACGGACCAAAAGACAAATAGCTTCAAAATATCACCAGGGAGATATTTTTTGGGGGCAAATCTTTTTGGGAAATCAAACTAAATCAATGGAAAGAACACAATCAGAAATAGACAGCAAAACAGGTCATAGCTCTGATGAAATCGGTGTCAGATATTCAGATCTTCCTGTTTGAACACTTTACATTTGAAAAGGCAACAACATTGTAAGACATTTAAGCAAACATTGTCTAAAAAAGAAAAGTAGCATACTTCCTTATGTTCTTCTTTAAACGTCCCGTGAAAGTAAAATAATTTTTTTTTTTAGATGTTAGTAAGAATATTGTTTTAATGACATCTACTGTATAAGCTAGTGTACTCCAAAACAGTGACAAAATTCTTGTTAAGAAGATATAAACATACAAAGCTTGCAGTTTGTCACTTCTGCCTAAATTGATTAACGATCTTTTTTACATCACCTCATACTTCAGTTTCTCGTCAAATCTTGACCAATCAAATGCACTTCAGTATCTGACATGCTTCGCCCCTTCATAACGCTTCTCATTTGCTTTTCATTTCATGCGTTTGAGCTCAACCACTCACACTGGCAGAGCTGTGAGAAAACAAAACGCTATTGGCGGTTTGTTTGTTTTTTTCAAAGGGGAGGAGCACCTCAATGCCCAGACTCTCTTCACATTTCGGTTGAGATTACATTAAACATCGAATAAAAAAAATGGTAAAAAGTGCACATTTCAAAGCACTTCATGAGACCTTTAAAATGATACTTCAATTATACTTTAAGTTTACTGACAGAAAAGTACATTTGGCTTATACTTGTACTCTATTTTGATTAAAAACTTTTAAATAATTTAGGTATTTTTAAATTATATCGATGTACTTTAAAATTATAATTAAATGGATAGTTCATCTGAAACTATCATCATTTACTCACCCTTTACTTGTTCTCAACCTGTTTGACTTTCATTCTTCTTTTGAACACCAAAGAAGATATTTTGAAAGCTGGAAACCTGTAACTTCCATAGAATTTGTCTTTTCCTACTATGGGTGTCACGGTCACACAAGGAAGTGTAAACTTCAAGGGTGTTTATTCAAGTGATATGCACAATAGTAGTTAGGTGAAGTAGGTGAATGGTGTTGGGGAAGGTGAGCGATCTCTCACACACACAGTTCATCAGCTCAGTTCAAAGGCCATTCCACATAAGCAAAGACACTTCCCTTATATTGGTGCATTGGCATTCACAGGTAAAGGACATCCATGGAAGAGCGCAGGAGAAGATGAGTGAACCATGCGTGTCTGATTCCAGCCGCTGACTGAATGAGTGAGGTGAGTATATATGCTGTGTGGTGATTGCAGGTGATGGTGATTAGTATTCAGGTGAGGGTTCACAGGTGTGGTGCGTGGTGGATGGTGACAGAATGGTGACTGGGAGTGGGAGAACGAGCAGCAGGTGTGACAATGGGAGATAACAGTTACAGGTTTTCAGCTTTCTTCAAAATATCTTCTTTGGTGTTCAACAGAATAAAGAAACTCAAAGGTTTGGTACCACGTGTGTCACGGTTCCAGGGAGAGAGAGATGAGGGTAAACGTAATGTTTATTCAAAATAATAATAAACAATAAGAAGGTTCAGATCAAGCATCATCATTACCAAAATAACAAACAAACAAAACAGGTATAAACTTAGCTTCAGAATATAAGATGATTTCGGATGAAGGCAGGATTGAGGAATAAAGACGATATTGGATGAAAGCAGGATTGAAGAATAAAGATGATCTTGGATGAAGGCAGGATTGAGGAAAGGGATTGAGTCCGGTATCTAGCGAGAAGATCTGACAATGAGTGAGACTGAGTCCTGGGTTTATATAGAGGTGAACGGTGATTGAATGCAGGTGCAGGTGATCAGAAGGCTGGTGATTGTGAACGAGTGGGTGTGGTGAAGGAATCTGACGGTCCGGATGTGTTTCTGACAACGTGAGGGTAACTAAACAGTGAGTAATTGTCCATTTTTTTGGACTTCAATTTTGAACTATTCCTTTAATTATTCTAAGTATACTTGGACTCGTTGACAGTATCCCAATAAATACATTGTTTTAATTCAGCGTTGCATTCCGTAAAAAAATTATACAACTTATAAATGTAAATAAATTAAGTCAATTATATGATATTAATGTGACTTAAAGATACCCTACATATAATCAGCAGGGGAAAAAACAACAAACAAAATAGTACTAAGTGTATTCTTCAATAGACTTTCAGAAATTGTTCTGTTTGTATTGTTTTGTAAACTCTCAGTCTGCAAGTTCACAAGTATAATTGCAGTACACTGAAAAAAATGATTCATTGGATTTACAAGATTTTTTAAGGTAAGTGGTTGCAAACAATTTATTTGGGCTGAATTTAAACTAACAAATTAAGGTAAACGTTGCTAAATTGAATTTGTTTGTTTAAATTCAGCCAATAAAAAATTGTTTGCAACAATTTTGCTCAAATATTTTTTTTCAGTGTATAAAAATACATATGATATGAATATGAAATATGAATAAACTAGTCATGACAACTAAAAAGTGTGGACAAACAGCTACTTTTCCAAAATAGATTACTATTTATCCACCTTCCAAAAATTTCTTTTTTTCTGCTTGTTCAAACTACTTATTTAAAATGAGCTTAAACAACACAATTCTTAAGGTTTTTGGGGGGGGGACAACTTATTTGTTTTATGTTCAATCAACTTACATTTGTAAAAACTATTAAATTAATCAGCTCATTTTAACTTAATCGATTTGTGTTGGGACAACATGAAAGAATTGTGTGGAACCCAGCATTTTTTTTTTTCATTCATTCATTCATTTTCCTTCGGCTTAGTCCCTTTATTCATCAGGGGTCGCCACAGTGGAATGAACCGCCAACTTATCCAGCATATGTTTTACACAGCGGATGCCCTTCCAGCTGCAACCCAGTACTGGGAAACACCCATACACTCTCACATTCACACACATACACTATGGCCAATTCAATTCGGAGCACCCGGAGAAAACCCACGCCAACACGGGGAGAACATGCAAACTCCACACAGAAATGTCAACTGACCCAGCCAGGACTCGAACCAGCAACCTTCTTGCTGTGAGGCGACAGTGCTACTGAGCCACCTTTTTCACAGTGAACTATTAGGACGAGAAAATGAACATTTGTGTACTCTTTTGAAGCAAGTCACCATTTTTTTCTTAAGCTGTGTGCTAGAACCCTCTCTCTCTCTCTGTTTATAGTATCTTTAGATGAAGTATTGCTGAGTGTGAACAGCAGAGAGAGGACTGTTATTAAGACCTGTCTGCTTTTATTACAGTGGCTCAGGAGGCACACGTGGGACAGGTTATAGCCAACCTGAATGGCTGTGATAAATTCAGGCCTGAGCACAGGAGACAGATTAAATTCAGTCAGGGCCCAGTCGATGGCTCTGTATTAAACGACAGCGGAAGAGAAGGATAAAACAGAATGTCACCAACATGGTTATTAACTGGAATCAGTCTCTGTGAACGACTCAGACATTTAGCATATACTGATAATGGAACATACGAGAGAGAGATGACGGGAGAATGCGTGGGCGAATGAGTATAGAAATGAACGATAAGTCACATGTTATAGGGGAAGTAACGTATGCATGGTTTAGAAGTTAATAACAAAGCCAGCTATAAGAAGTAATGCTGTCAGCACACATGCTCTTGATATGTCGGGCGATATTAAAACAAGTCTGACCTGCTATTTGTTTTGATTTCGCTCTCCTTTTGTCACTGTGTTTCATTCACAACGATTTCCTGTCCACGCCAACATTCTGGTGTTGTTATGAACAATTCATGATTACATGTTATTCCAAAGACGAACAACTAAAACAAGAACAGGAACACAAAAAAATTTGATTAGTAACTACAGATGTTATCATGTTTGTTTGTTTTTCTAAAACTTTTTTAATATATGATTTAGAGGTAAAACTGTTACGCAATTTAATGTGGACTTTATATTATAGCAAGTAGCAAAAACAATGAGGACAAGATTCTATAATATATTCATTCATTTTCTTTTCGGCTTAGTCCCTTTATTAATCTGGGGTCGCCACAGCGGGATGAACCGCCAACTTATCCAGCATATGTTTTACGCAGCGGATGCCCTTCCAGCTGCAACCCATCACTGGGAAACATTTATACAGACTCATTCACACACATACACTACGGACAATTTTAGCTTACCCAATTCACCTATACCGCATGTCTTTGGACTTGTGGGGGAAA
>CAIGQV010016298.1:101705-141641 GCA_903798115.1 Danio jaintianensis | reverse complement strand
ACACACACACACACACACACACACACCACACACACACACACACACACGCTGCAGATGCAGACACACAACACTCCACATCACCAGAACTCCCCCCAGGAGAACCTGACAGAAGACAAGAGAAGATAGCTGCTATACTGAGACGAATGAGGGAGGGACTGAAGGGCAAACTAGAGGATGAGTAAACAGAAAAGATAATGTGGAAAACACTAACTTAAAAAGTACTGTCTTTTTTACAAGCTAAAATTCAGTAGTTCCTACTGAGTTGTAATACACAATAAAAATGTAATGACAAATTCAAAACAACGCATTTTTTTAATGTTGCTATAACTTATTTTTATATTTTTAGTCAGTTTGATTGAATTAAGTTTAGATGACTAGAAAGGTAAATTTGATTCAACTAAAAAGGTTAAGTCAGCAAGGAATTTTTTAACAGTGTATAGAGAAGTTTAGGTTGACACGAGACAATTCATATGTTCACATACAACACGAAACAAGTTTTTTACATTCAGTACTACACTAAAATAAATTATTTTTGCTGCTTGTTCAAACTACTTATTTAAAATGAGCTGAAACAACACAATTCATGGTGGTTTTGGGACAACCTAACTGTTTTACATTTAATTCACTTAAATTTGTAAAAACTAATAAGTTAACTTAATTCCTTCAAGTTGGCCCAACACAAATCGATTGTGTGGAAGCGAGAACTTTTCTTTTTTTTTTGTATGAATAAAATGGGTTCTTGAACATGAAAAATGTGGGCTGGGACCTGATTTTGTCAAGTGAGAATTAACTGGATCATTGTCACTTGCTATTTCTGTGATTTTCATGTGAGTGACAGGTTTTCCCTTCCGGCGCCGGTATCTTCATCAGAGAAAAAGAAAAGATGTCACTGCAAGAGGGAGTAAGTTATTTTGTTAAAATATTAAAAGAAGGGCACATTTTAAATAACGGTCTTCACTAATTAAGTATTAACTATAATAAATACTGCATAATATTATATAAAACAAGAACTTTAAAACTGATTTCACTGTAACTTCAACCAATCCCCATTGTAACTGCATGAAAAAGAGTGACAATTGCATTTAAAAGGGATTTTTTTGTGTGATGCATAGTAGATGTCACAAATACAAAAGGGCATGAAGGAGAGTAAAAGATGACAGAATTTTCACTTTTGGAGGAAGTATCCCTCTAAAAGGACAAAATAGTCATAAACTGGGATGAGAGGGTACCAGATAGACAACGAAATGAATGGAAAGGATGAAAATGATCTGATAATAATAAAAAAAAGAAAAAAAAAAGAGCACAAACAGAATTGTCCTCATCGTTCAGTTCTTGGCAGCACATTCCCTCAGGTTACTAGAGAACCAGAAAAGAGAGAGAAACAGACAATTGCAGACACTAAAGCTAATATAATATTTTGCTTTTCTTTTGTTTTTATTGTCAGACATTTTTCCCTTCCCCCTGTTTTTTTTTCTTTTGTACACTGAATAGGAGCTGCACCTTTGACAGACATTGATTTTTGGAAGAACAGACAGATGAGACCCACTGCAGGAATGCAGCCAGGAAAGCGAGAGAGGAAAAGGATATGAGAGACAAGAAGGAGAGAGAAAGAGACAGATTTCGTTTGGTGAAAGCAAGACGAATCATCCAGAAGTGGAGGATCGTTAATGCTAGGCACCGGCGTATAAACACAAGGATAACACTGAGGTGAAAGGTAAAACAAGGTCATCTCTATTTATTCTTAAGTGACTATAAAGGGCATTTTGGGCTTGGAAATTGATGCATCAGCTAGAAAAAGGGTCTTCAAGGCCAAGAACCACTGGAGGATAGAGAATATACAGAGAGCATGTTGCAAACTGACCAATAATATCCTAAATACAACATTGCATAAATGTATGTGGGTCAAAGACAAGATTTTAGCATCTAATTAAAATAAATAGTGAAGTAAGCAAATAAAGTGTCCAAAGTTTCAACTACTTTATGCAAAAAAATAAAAATAAAATGTCAAAATATTTTAATGCTGCATAATCATTCAGCAATCAGCATATATATTTACATTATGTAAATAGAAAATAACATACCTTTTCTTTCCAGTACTTATTTAAAAATACAAAAGACTAAGTCATCATCCTAAATATTCTAATATCTATTTGCTGACAAAAGAGTAAAACGCCAGTAATCTGCAAGATAAGGTTAACAAATAATCAGTATTTTCGGGTTTCACTGTGATTCTTAATCATAAATCATAGTAAAAATATATTATGTTCATTTTTTGCTCTAGATAGAAACATATTTCAAAATAAAATAAACAGGAAACAATCTAATTGTTTTTAAAAATGCTAAATGCATGTAAAAACAGATCTCTGTCACTGCAAATCTGCGAAGTGTTTAGTTTTGAATCAAATCAAGCGTTTACATGTCCTCTCGATCAAACTAGAACAGTTTTAAAACTTCTCTTACAATCATATTGAAATTTCATTCAGATCGAGCTCAACTGGGTTGACAAAAAAGTTACATCAAGGCTTTTAAGTACAGTATATTCATTAAAAAAACAAATGTGATGCTTCATGCTATTTAGTTCATATTCAAAATATATTCTTTATACTTGTAGATACACATTATTTTTAATTCTCAAAATATGTATTTATAATTACCTTCAAAGAAACAACACCAGAATTTATTTATTTGTTTGTTTGTTTTCCACTATTGGCATTAGGTTGCTGTTGTCTGTCTGCCTGAGCAAAACACTGCAACCATATTTTCTGTGGTTGTTTGTTGTTACATTGTTATCAGGGCATGACTAGATTAGATTAGTTTAAAGTTTAGTTTAAAGCTTTATTAATCCCCTTGGGGCAATTCATTCTGACATGGTATGGTGCTTCACATATAACACAAGTGACACACTAAACAGAATAAATTCCAACACTTAACATCAATTACACAAACAAAAACAAAAAATGATAAATAATAATAATATTAATGATAATAATAAGCGACACGGTGGCTCAGTGGTTAGCACTGTCGCCTCACAGCAAGAAAGTTGCGGCTGGGTCAGTTGGCATTTCAGTGTGGAGTTTGCATGTTCTCCCAGTGTTGGCGTGGGTTTCCTCCGGGTGCTCCGGTTTCCCACACAGTTCAAAGACATGCGCTATAGGTGAATTGAATAAACTAAATTGGCCGTAGTGTATGTGTGTGAATGAGTGTGTATGGGTGTTTCCCAGTGCTGGGTTGCACCTGGAAGGGCATACACTGTGTAAAACATGTGCTGGATAAGTTGGTGGTTCATTCTGCTGTGGCGACCCCTGATGAATAAATGGACTAAGCCAAAGGAAAATAAATGAATAATAATAATAATAATAATAATAATAATAATAATAATAATCCATCGATCAACTACATTTATAACTAGAGGTGTGAACCTATACTGGTCTCACGGTTCGGTTCGGTTACAATTATCATGCCATCTACTCGGTTCAATTCGATATCTTGGTGCATCACGGTGCATTGACAATGCTTTCCATACACAATTTTATATTTTACTTCACAGCACAAGAATTATTGTATTAAAATGTATAATTTTTTATATGTATAACATTTTATATGTATTTGTAATACAATTTTGTTCTTTAATACAATTTTGTCCTAATTACCTGCTCAAAGAAAACACTCTGCATCAAATAAAACTCAAATCCATGCACAGAACAACATGAGCATTTAAAGCAAATAAATTGTCGAGCGAGTTGTTAAACGCCTATGATTGGTCACGCGCTCAACAGAAAGGGCTGCGATTGGCTCTAACGCTCTGGCGCTGTTCACCGATGAGTGACACTGATAAACGGATGCGTGATATAGATGATAGACGCGGTGGAGAAAACTCGCTCGTGTCTGGATCCAGAAGTATCGCTGTAACAGCTGAGAGGAGAGGAAACGTCACGCCAGCAGGTCAAAGGTAAAGTGAGAGAGAGAGAGAAATGCAGTTTACTTTCATTTTCTCCACAGCTGTACTATAGGGGCTTCTGCTGTAACTTCAGTGTCAGTTAATGACTGTCCAGCAAAGTTTCTGCGTTTTAATTACTCGCACTCGCCTCCCTCACCATAGTACTCTACCACGACATAGCGCATATGAGATAAATGACGTCAATACGTAATAACCGGTTAGGATCTATTACTGAACCAATATCGAAATGTCCGCGTCTGCATCGCGGTGCACCGAAGAAACAATTCATTTTGACACCCCTATTTATAACGTAACCTAATTGCTACAGGCACAAAAGTAAATTTATAGCAATTTGTGGAATATCTAATTGTCCTTAGACGTCGCCCAAGGGCCATGCACTCAAAATAATAGTTTAAGAGGTGTGTGCAGGGGTGTAGCGGACATTTTAAAAGTGGGGGGGACAGCTGAATGAGATCCAAAAGTTTACGTTCATATAATTATTAATCACCTGTTTCTAAATGGTCTGGCTCTAAAAGTGAGGGGGGCGTATCCCCCCCCGTCCACCCCGGTTGCTATGCCCCTGGGTGTGTGCGTATGTCATCCTCAACACCTGCTGTTCATAATAGAATGCAAGACTTCACAGAGAAACTCCTAGAATTTGGGGAGTTTAGATGCTAACTGTCCAGGGTTTTCGGGTACCACCTTCAATATATACATAAAATCCCATATTACTTCAAAAAGTATTAACATGTCCTACAACAAGGCCCTAAGCTGAAGCTGTGATTCTTTCTTTGTAGACTAAGAAACAAAATGTTTGCCAAAACCTATAAATATGAAGTAATACATCATAAACACATGATCTGATAATAAAGTGACCTGCAGAAGTCAAACACACACACACACACACACTATTTATTTACACACCAAAAGGGCATCAGGGATGAATAATTGTCCCGTTATCAAGTGCTGATTTTATCGCTTTATTGCTCACCAACCTAGGAAAGGGGCCAAACATTTTTTTTCAACAATCCTTCTTTTGGCTACACATTATAGTTCGAAATCTTACGAGAAGCTGAAGACTGTCCAAGTTTCTCATCTCTGAAGACCTACTGAACCTGTTCCAACACTTTTCCGCTCAAGTCACCCAGTTACTTTCAGAAACTCAAATTAAAATCCAGCTCCGCACAACCTGCCAGCGACACACACACACACACACACACACACACACACACACACCATTCTGCCACTGTCATCTCAGGATCGATTGGTCATATGGCAATTTTGCAGCTTCCTCTAATCTCCACACGCCTGCTCTGACACACATATAGCACAAACACACCATTTCTGTTTATGCTCAATTGTCCTTTTTTTCCACACACAAAAGTAGAGCAAGCACCTTACAGCTGTGAAGAAAATGTAGTAATGAGTCCATCTGGATAACAGACACAAGGCTGCGGGGTGAACGAGGATGCTTGAGTGTGTGAGCCAACACACACAATCAAGGACGCGCACAAAAACACACACTACGGTGTATCAAACACCCATAGGTTTGCTTGAGAGCACGCGTACTCACGTATCAATCACACGAACACGTCTGTAATAGTCCAGACAAACAAATGTCAGAGCTGACAGGAGCGTGGTCAGGTTACACATCCATCAGACAGATAATGCACTGCTTCACGGATCAGATACCTGCATGAGAGGTCTTCAATGCTTCCTCAAACTGGAAATCTGTAAGAATTTAGGTTTTACCATGGATTCTTGATGTTAAAGGGGGTGTGATTCACATTTTGTTGGTATTTTGTAGTTGTATTTTGTAATTATGAATGAAAATAAAGTAAACACAGCAATACTGTACGTATAATTATAAATACATATTAGTGCTGTCAAAAGATAAACTGCCATTAATCGCATCCAAAATAAAAGCTTGTATTTATATTATTTGTGTATGTATGTGTACTACTGTGCATACAGAGCTCAACATATATGAGTACACCCTTCAAAAATCTCTAATTTAAATTAATATTTTCTAAAGGAAGCTTTATAATATTATATTTGTGCATATACATTAGATTAGTCAGTACTGAAGCCAAATCTGGAGCTAATCAACAAAATAGCATTTGAATGGTCCAAAATTAGTCATTTATATTTTAGGGCAATTTTTGGGAAACATAATTTTATGTTCGGGAAAAATATCAAATAAAATTTTTTAAAAGAGCAAAACTCATTCATTCATTCATTCATTTTCTTTTCGGCTTAGTCCCTTTATTAATCAGGGGTCGCCACAGCGGAATGAACCGCCAACTTATCCAGCATATGTTTTACGCAGCGGATGCCCTTCCAGCTGCAACCCATCCCTGGGAAACATCCATACACACTCATTCACACACATACACTACGGACAATTTTAGCCTACCCAATTCACCTATACCACATGTTTTTGGACTTGTGGGGGAAACCGGAGCACCCGGAGGAAACCCACGCGAACACGGGGAGAACATGCAAACTCCACACAGAAACGCCAACTGACCCAGCCGAGGCTCGAACCAGCGACCTTCTTGCTGTGAGGCGAACGTGCTACCCACTGCGCCACCGTGACGCCCAGAGCAAAACTCAAGAGAAACAAAATATGTATAAAATTTTGTTGAAGTTTGGTATTTTTTATTTTTTTCCCCAATATTTTGCATGCATTTAAATGTGTTATCTTTATTCATTCATTTTCTTTTCGGCTTAGTCCCTTTATTAATCTGGGGTCGCCACAGCAGAATGAACCACCAACTTATCCATAATATGTTTTACGCAGCGGATGCCCTTCCAGCCACAACCCATCACTGGGAGACACCCATACACTCTTATTCACACATTTACACTACGGACAATTTAGCTTACCCAATTCACCCACAGCGCATGTTTTGGACTGTGGGGGAAACCGGAGCACCCGGAGGAAACCCACGCAAACAAGGGGAGAACATGCAAACTCCACACAGAAATGCCAACTGACCCAGCCGAGGCTCGAACCAGCGACCTACTTGCTGTGAGGCGACAGCGCTACCCACCGCGTCGCCCAATGTACTATCTTTCTATTTCTAAAGATGTTCGGTGATTAAAATATTATTTTAATAAATATACCCTTTTAATAAATCTGTTTTGTTCAAATGCACCAAAATATATTACCTATATTCACTGAGAAATGGATAGAAAATGTTCATATATACAGTTGAAATCAGAATTATTAAACCCCCTTTGAAATCTTTTTTTCTTTTTTAAATATTTCCCAAATGATGTTTAACAGAGCAAGGAACTTTTCACAGTATGTCTGATAATATTTTTTCTTCTGGAGAAAGTCTTATTTGTTTTATTTCGGCTAGAATAAAAGCAGTTTTGGGTTTTTTTAAAAACCATTTTAAGGTCAAAATTATTAGCTCCTTTAAGCTATATTTTTTTTCAATAGTTTACAGAACAAAACAGAAACAGAAATTGTTGAAAAAATTAAACAGGGGGGCTAATAATTCAGGGGGTTTAATAATTCTGACTTCAACTGTATATACATATATATATATATATTTTTTGTTTTTGTTTGAGAAAATATTTATTTTTATATTTATTTACATTATTTAAATAATTATTTATTCTATTTTATACATTTTATTTATTATGTATTATTTCAATCTAATACAAATTATATATAAATATATGTAAATATTTTGGTTTTGCATTTTTATATATACAGTAGCCTTGGTGAGCATACATCTCCATAATTTCCATATCATCATCCGGGTTTATTCTATGGTTCTGTTTTAGATTAACGCTTTATGTTTTTAAAAAATGTTGTATATTTATGTGGCAAATAAGTCTTGATAACTATGTGTAAGAATATGTAAAAGTATGGTGTTTGGAGTAAAAATGCACCTCTACTTTTGAGGCTGAACTAAGGCACAACAATTGATCTGAAAATAAACAGCTTCTCCATTTATTGAAATGACATGGTTAGATTCTGGTGGTTATATGGTTTAACAAGCTTTTTAATATGCACAACTTTGAAATATTTATAAAGAGTCAATATGTTTATAAATAAATATTTTTATTAATCATCATTATCAATAGTCGTTTTGGATAAAAGCATCTGCTAAATGAGTAAATGTAATCTTTTTATTTGTTTATTTATTTATTGATTGATTGATTTATTGCCAGAACAGTAAATCCATATTATTTTAAATTGTGACTGTGTGTCCTTTATTTTTTCAAGAATCAAAATGGTCAGAATTAGTCATACAAAAAAAAACACTTGTGACAACTAGCACAAACTTCCTCAACATGCCAGATTACAACAAGTGCTGGAGAAAATAAGCCTTTACATAACTGGACTTTTGACTCCTGTCCTGACCCTATAAATACAGAGACACCACCCTTGCAAAAAAAGCGTCCCCTTTATGACCACCACTAGCCTCGACCTCCCATAAATCTCCCTATATTGCGCTGTTTAACATCTGAGACATGCTAGGGGTTTTTCTGTCAACGGATGACAGATTGCAGGCTAGGCTGAGGCAGCAGGAGACTTCAAGCAAGTAAAAAATATTATCCCCTTTTTTAAGCTTTTCAAAATAGTCAGGTAGTCAGGAAACAGCAAACTCTGTGGCTTGTAAATATGAATCAAATTTATCCATTTAAATAACCGACTGATCCACAAAAAAGGATTAAAAAAAAAAAAAAATTCACATACATAAGTCAATTTCATCTCTGTACAAGCAGAGACAAACATGAGACACAAAGCTTCCTTCACAGAGACCCAGAGGGAGCTGAGAGAACAGTTTTGCATAAGCCAGCAGAGCCACAGCTCCCATGTGGCATTGACAGAGCGCCATCTGCTGGTGACAGCAAACAAGCCATGACCTCCCATCAGTCACAGAGACTGCCGCTGATTGCTAATTAGCGATTTGTGGAAACAATGCAACGGCTGATTGGTTTATCATACCAACATATGTCCCCTTTATCATTTTTTTCTCTCTAGCAGTTTTTTTTCTCTCCATTAGGCTACTTTTTAAAATCAGTACTCAACCTATTTATATAGCTACAATGTTTTTTTCCAAGTATAATCCTAGTATAGCATACTGCATCGAAGGGTTAACTGGCTAAATACTGTATAACCAACTTCTAACTAACTAATAAGCAATACCAAGTTTCTGAGAGTTTGCTGCTTTCTTACCCAAACCCACGAGTGCCCCAAGTGTAAATGACAGGTAGCCTAAATGACAGTAAAACAGGCTCATTCTCGACCATCTCGCCCTTTCACTAACAAATAATTTATTCCAACTGTTCTTACGTGTGTGGATTAGCAAGTAAATTTGTTCTTACCTCAGTTTCTAACACTCATTGAAAACGGTAACCGTTGACGTTATTAATTAGTAAAACGTGCGTCAGCAAGGCCTCCAGCTTCGAAATATTATGTGTGGAACTGTCGGTGAGTTGGATATATCTAGTCTGAGTTAACTGGATAAACATTAGTTACAGTTAAATTGTCAAAATAAGATTGTTTGCTGGTTTTAACAACTCTCCCTGATAAGTTAACAGTTCATACATTGCGTACTGTGCGTATGGTGCTTATAGTGTATAGTGCTTGAAAATGATTGGATTAAAAATAATGGAATAATTTAACTAATAATTAAAAACAATAGTATGTATATTGTTTAGAAATTGTTAACATCAGAAAATTGCCATCATCAGTCATAACATATGACTCTAAAATCCAACACACTACACACTAAAGTCATAAACAGCAATTGTGTAAAATCTTCATATTGCCTCTATCCTTCAAAGCACTCAAGTTTTACTCATTTTTAGTAAGATATTTTGTTTTATAGGCCTATATTTTCTTACAAGTCATAAAAATTTATATATTTATGGTTTTATAAACTTTTTTCTTACTTATATTTGTATGTACATGTAAAAAAATGTAAAATTAACGTATTATATGTGCTTTTTTTTTTTTTTACATAAATATATCTAATACACTGAATAACAATGTAACATTATTTCACCCATTTTTACTTCTTCCCTGCATTTTTATTATTATATATTACACAGAATAACCATGGAACTTTGTCACCCATTTTTACTTGTTTCCTTCAGTTTATTTATTTATTTATTTATTTATTTATTTATTTATTTATTATTGAAGTACTACACTTGCGTTTTGTAAATTTAATTTGAGAAATCTTGTCTTTAAACCATATTGTATATACACAACATAAAAAAACAGGTAGAGGTATGCAAAAAAACATTAATACTTAAAATAACAATTCATATCATTTTAAAACATACTTTCAGATTTTATTACTCAATTTGTTTGTTTTTGGTGTTTTTGTTACTTTTTATTTACATTATTACAATTTATCATCTTTTCCACAACCCTTTGTCACCTTGTCCTTTTTACCTAGCATACAATCTCAAATAAATAAATAAATAAATAAATAAATACACACATATAGAGAACAACTGGCCTCTTTCCTCCTGACATCCAATTACAAGTCGATGCACTAAGACACATGTTAAAACCAGATGTAAACAGCAATCTATTTTGGCTGACACTGAGACAGATGTTAATGGCAGGTGTAAACAGGGCTTCTGTCGGCCTCTCACTGTCCCCATTTTTGCTGCCTCCACCGTCTCCCTCTCCTTCCCTGTCTTTTTTTCCTTCTCACACCCTCTCTAGGGAGAACATGCATGTGTGGAGTGCTTTGATATGAGAACTCATTTCCCTAGTTCCAGTCAGCACAGGGAGACATATATCCTCCCTAATATGTACTGTGTGTTATCCTCCAAGGGCCCCCTGTAGGCCTCCATGGTCATTTCCATAGTGAATTCATCAAACATGACAGAGAAAAGGAAAGGATAAAGTAAATTCATTAGCCACATACGATGACAAATACCTCGCCTCTCTGAAAGACAAGGAAATTCACATAGAAAGCCCAGATGTGTCTGACTGAATTGAATGAGATTTGTTTTCCCTTATTGATTGTGATACTTTGTGAACATTATTGGATAGAATTTTTGCATGAAAACTCCCTTAAGCTTGTCGTGGCAAATTATCTGTTAGCTTCTCAAACCCACAATACTTTAAAAAAATAAAATTTTCAATTCATATCAGCTGATTCTCCACCATTATTTCCTAATTTGTTTATCAGTAATATGCATACATTATGGTCATAAGAACACGTAGTTGTATGTATATGATGTTTTCCTCAGTGGCTAATAACAATTTAGTCATTGTTTCTATTAGTTTTGCTTTTTTTTTGTTTTTGTTTTTACTTTTTAAGCAACAAAAATAGCCCTGAAGATTCTATATATATATATATATATATATATATATATATATATATATATATATATATATATATATATAAATATACACTGACCAATATGACAGAAGACACATCTTAAATGGGGAAAAGGTTAATATAGGTTAATATAGAAATAAATACACACATTTTATGTATCCAGGTTAATTTAGAAATGTTAAAATAATAAAATACACAATACAACAAGGTTACATATATTTTATTAAAATACAAACAGTAATATTCTAAAATAGTTTCAACCAATTTTCACAAAATCTGAAGCAGCATAACAGTTTTCAACACAGATGATGATAATAATATATGATAATAATAAAATATGATAATAATAATAATAATAAATGTTTCATGTGCTCAAATCATCATCATGTGACAAGACTAGAGTAATGATGCTAAACAATAATCTATACATTTCATTTTAAATTGCATTCAATAGGAAAACAGTTATTTTAAATCGTAATGATATTTCACAATTTTACTGTTTTTACTGTATTTTTTAAATGCAGACCTGATAAGCAGAATAAACATTCATTCATTTATTTTATTTTCAGCTTAGTCCCTTTATTAATCTGGGGTCACCACAGCGGAATGAACCGCCAACTTATCCAGCATATGTTTTACGAAGCGGATGCCCTTCCAGCTGCAACCCATCACTGGGAAACACCCATACACTCACATTTACACACATACACTACGGACAATTTAGCTTACCAAATTCCCCTATACCGCATGTCTTTGGGCTTGTGGGGGGAAACCAGAGCACCCGGTGGAAACCCACGCCAACACGGGAGAACATGCAAACTCCACACAGAAATGCCAACTGACCCAGCCGAGGCTTAAACCAGCAACCTTCTTGCTGTGAGGCGACAGTGCTACCCACTGCACCACCATGTCGCCCCAGAATAGACATATTAAAAAATAAAATAAAATAAAAATATCATACTCATTCCAAACTTTTGAAAAGTAGCGTATTTCAAAATGTAATTTATTCCTGTGACATCAAAGCTGAAGTTTCAGCAGCCATTACTTCAATTGTCAGTTCCAAGATCCTGCAGAAATAAATTTTATATGAATTATAATATCATTGTAAAAATCGCAGCTTTGAAAATCTTTATGGATCATGTCCACTTAAAATCAAGTGTACAGTATAATCCTGGATCAGTTAAGTAATGCACCGTGCCCTTTAGTGAAGAATCGAATCGGAATTGAATTTTTTGTCAAAGCAAACATTTTCCATTGTATTGAAATGTAAACACTTTCTCTGCGAATGACTGTAAAGCGGTGCTGAAAAAAAAGCACCATTTCTGAAGTTTATGAAATTAAAGTGCACGTAAAAATTCCATTACACACTCCATTATGCAAATGGCTCTTCAGTAAATATGATTCGGTAATGTGGCGTTAATCTCTTTTATGCATGCCCATGAAGCACATTACCAAACATTAATAGCACCAATTCAAGATTCACAACATGTGACCTCCCTCTCTTTTCCTGTCACTGTTTTTTTTTCTAAATTGTTTTCTCTGTCTCTATCTTTTACTGAATTGTGAAATTGTCTCAGGTTATGAATACTGATTCTTGCAAAGAGGTCATGGTTTCTCATAGACCAATGTAATTTTTATCTAGCAACAGTTCTTCCTGCAGAGATGTGCATGAATAATGCATATGCTACCTGTGTAGGTTAGTTGTAGAGTCATATTAATATGTGCTAATGGCTGCTTGTGGCATTTACAGGGACGCTGCATCTTTGACATTATTACGTTTGGTAGGGTGACACTTTGATATTAATTAAAAATAATGCTGTTTCATTTGATATTTTGAAAGATTGTGAATACATCGAAAAACATCAGTGCAGAAACTATTTTTACTCAATCTAAGTAAACCGCATTTACTTGACACAGTGGACACATTGAAACACATTGAAATGAATATGAAGTTAGTAAAAAGAGTGACTTAGTTGTTCTTTTTTTTCAAATGCACTCCAATAATAAATTAATAAATAAATCAACATAAGCTCATTCCGAAAATGTACCCCTATATACATTTCTGGAGATCGCGAATTATGTAGCCAGAGGAACGTATGGCTGCATTTTGTCTTTAAAACGAATGCTACGGTATGATCCTTTTCGTGCTTACCAGCTGACTGCTTAACTCCGTGTGGACAGTTTTTCCGCTGTTACCAGTTTGTCCAGTGGCTCGCCGCATACGTCGGCGGACTTAGAGACATAGAGAGGAGTTGACCGCGATGACAGGGTTTGAGTCCGGTGAAGAACGGTTCCAGAAAGCAGGTAAGACAAAAACAAAAGCCAAAAAATTAAATAAACAAGTAAATAACAGGGTGAGAATGTGGTAAAATCTGAAAACGTGGTAAAAATCAGGCTGCCGCAAGGGCTTTTCTTTTTCTGCATTGCTTTTGAAAACACTGTCGGTTGGGTTTAGGTAAGTGGGTGGGTGGGTGGGTCAATCGATAGGTCAGTCAGTCAGTCAATCAGTAAGTCAGTCAGTCAACAGTGGCCTCTGGTGGATTTACGTGAGAAGAGCAGTCGCGAAAGGCAGACAGCGGCATCTGGCGGATTTGCGAAAAAAAAAAAAAAAAAAAAAAGTAGCTCCTGGGACGTATTTGGCACTCTCCAGAAATGTATATAGGGGTACATAATCAGAATGAGTCTGTGTTAAAATAAATAAATAAATATTGTATTGTATGTGAACCATTCTAGTTCCTAAATACACAATAATACATACAAGTATAGACAAATTACCTTTTATGCATGAATTGAACAACATTAGCAGTACAAAAGGTCAGTGGGTTAAGCAAAATATATACTAAATATGGATTTTATTAATACAGTGAATCAACCACTGCTTAGTTATAAATAGCTATATTTGGAAACAAACTATTATCAAATTGTCCGTAGTGTATGTGTGTATGTCCTGGTTCTCCAGATTGGGGGTTGAGCGTTGGGCTAACAACTCACCTCATAAAAAAAAATAGATGTTACAAAACACCAATATGGTGCGGCTAAATATCACCTTCAATATAAATGGCCCTGGGAGTTAGTAGTAAGTAAGTATATTAAATAAGTAAATACATTTAATTTGTTATACTTGTTGCTTTGAATAAAAATATCTGGCAAATACATAAACATAAAAATTACAATCAAATAACAGTTGAAACTGTAAAAAATATTTATGCCAAAGCAACTTACTTGATATCTATATTTAAAATTCATGATTTGTTTAGATCCCTAGGACTTGAACCCTGGAATTGGTAGTATCATGCTCTTTTTTGTTTTTTTTCTCTTTCATAGCAAAGCTTAGGGATGAGGTGGGTCAGAGCAGGAATAATTTAGTCTGGCTTTTATGCTGCATTGCATATTTACATTAAATTTTAAGCAGGCACACAAGACCACCAACCTGCAACAGGGTGGAAATAACATTGCAGAATGTCTAGTGTTGCATTGATATTCATTTCAAATAATACTCTCTTACAGAAGTATTGTGTAGCATTACACAAAGTGTGTGCTTTTCAGGAAAGCAACATGCTTCACCAATTCCCCACGTCTTTTCCGTCGTGTATATATGAGAAACCAAAGAGTGTTAACAGAACACAGATACTCACCACCCACAGACATAAACACAAATACACACTCACACTCTATAAATTTGTATTCCCCACACTTGAAGTGTTAATTAATATGAACGTGACATGACTACATAATCCACTTGTTGATTTAATTAAGCAATGGTGTGAAAGTATTGGCAATGCTTTATGGCAGCTGTCTGGACAGAGACAAAATCATTCACATTGACTGAATCCACAATATCTTAATGAGTGAGGAGGTTGCAAAGAAACCACAAAGGTAAAAAGATAATACAAAACAAATATATATATTAGAGTTTCATCACATCAAGCAAACCTCTGGTTCTGAGGTACTGCAGGGTTCAGTATTGGGCTCGCTCATCTTCTTAATATAATCAATGTCACTGGCTCAATCATATGCATGTTAGGCATTTATATTACTTTTTTTGTAACAAGAGATTAATCTTGTCTGTGAGACCATAAAATATAGCATTCTTTGTAGAATTCAAAGAGTCAAGATAAGATATGTTTTGTGGTCTACCCCGAAACAGATTTTGCATACACAAGTTCATGTCACATGACTAATGTAAATCTAGACTTCATTTACCCTAATGAAAACCATTTACAATCATAATTGCACAGAATTGTGTAAATAAGCTATCAGTTTCAATCACAGCTTTAATGTCTGTTAGGGAGAGGGATGCTTCAGTTTCTATAGAGCAATTGATTTGAAGTTGAAGTGCAGAGTGATGTCATCAAAAATGCTGAAATATATTTTTAATGCACATACAGTGTAGTGCACTAGCTTATAAATACTATACTCACTTACAAAAAATAGCAACAACAACAACAACAACAACAATAATAATAATAATAATAATAATGATTTTGGATATTTTTAAATACATAATTAAAGAGCTGATATTGAACACGCATATGCAAATAAAAACATGAAACACAAAACAGAAGCATGAAATAGATACAAAGAAGTATTTAAGTGTTTTGATATCTTTGAAAATCAAAAATGTTTGAGATCAAAAACCCTCAAACTCCCACAAAGAACCATTTGGGTTCTATGGACCAATATGCTTCTAAATAGAACTTTTACTGTTTGTGTAGAACATTTAAACAACCATATTTTTTAAAGTGTGGTTTATATACCCCAAACTCTTGCCAAACATGTTTAGAATAAGATTCAGCTTTTATTGTATTGTTTAAAGGAACACTCCGCTTAAAAATGCCACTTTTACAACTTCCCTAGAGTTAAACAGTTGAGTTTTACCATTTTTTAATCCATTCAGCAGATCTATGGGTCTGACAGGAGCACTTTTAGCTAAGCTTAGCATGGATCAATTGAATTGAATTTGATCATTACCATCTTGCTCAAAAATGACCACAGTTTTTATTATTTGTTTCTATTTAAAGCTTGAATCTTCTGTAGTTACGTTGTGTATAAGACTGAAGAAATTATATTATGCGGTGCCTGAAAAAAAGTCTACAGCTAGATGATATTTTAAGATGCTGCGTAATATCATTACAGCTGCTGCAGCCATTGTACGGAAGCAAAGTTCCTTGATTATTACTTTATTGTGATAATATATATATTCTAATGAGAGTATAGTTCCTAGCCAAATTACATAAATGTACATAAAACTCAAGATTTAAATTGAAAAATGATCAAAAGTCTATTATTTTAAGTGTGATGCTAATGGTCTAATCCGATTCAATGATTTATGCTAAGCTTAGATAAAGGCGCTCCCGACAGACTCTGAGATTGGCTGAATGTATATATGAAATAACTGTTTAACTCTAGGATAGTTTTAAAATGAGTGGAGTGTTCCATTAAAAAAATTACCTAATGAATCATTTCTGAGGGGCGACGCGGTGGCGCAGTGGGTAGCACGTTCGCCTCACAGCAAGAAGGTCGCTGGTTCGAGCCTCGGCTGGGTCAGTTGGCATTTCTGTGTGGAGTTTGCATGTTCTCCCCGTGTTCGCGTGGGTTTCCTCCGGGTGCTCCGGTTTCCCCCACAGTCCAAAGACATGCGGTATAGGTGAATTGGGTAAGCTAAAATTGTCCGTAGTGTATGTGTGTGAATGAGTGTGAATGAGTGTGTATGAATGTTTCCCAGTGATGGGTTGCAGCTGGAAGGGCATCTGCTGCGTAAAACATATGCTGGATAAGTTGGCGGTTCATCCCGCTGTGGCAACCCCAGATTAATAAAGGGACTAAGCCGAAAAGAAAATGAACGAATGAATGAATCATTTCTGAATAAAGAAATTAATAATTGAATTGTACTTGACCAAAGTTTTTAACGTTAATATATCCAATTTTCCACACAGAATATTTAACAGCAAAAAAAACTGTCCTACCACTGCAATCCAAATCTGTCATCATCTTTTCCTCAGAGTTACTCAGCAGGGAAACAGGAACCTCAGACCACAGGTGATGCTCAGCAGAGAGGAAGTGAATTAATCTGACCCCGAGGTGAATTAACACCCCCGCTCCACACAGTAACCCAACTTAGCCTAAATGAACAGGGTGGCACTAGCTGGCTGCAGCATTCATTCCTGATGATTAGTTATCATCCGTGTTCCCGACACTTTTATGCAAAGCAATTTACTAATTGTGGGGAGCATGTTGAGGTTAACTGCCCCTCACTTACAGTCATCACGTTTAAAGCTTGCTTTATGGTCAAAGGTACAGTATGAGGATGAAGAAACCAAGTTCAAGGTCGTGCACGGTCCAAGCAGCTTCCGCCATGGGAGATTTCTGCATTCACAGTCCAGTGTGCCAACCATTTACACCATACAATTAGACTAAAATGCATACTGAAAGTGGTGATTGTGTGAGAATAGAGCCTGCTCACCGATTGCTGCAAAGAATAAGAAAGTAAAATCAATGCTGAGTGTGTGTGTGGATAATGGCCGCTCTATGCTGTGGTCAGGCTATAGTAGTGTAGATGTTTCCACACTGCATCACATTGACTGGCTGCACTCCAGATTACTAATCCTGAACAGCTGCCTGCTGTTAAATTATACACACCGACAGGTGTTAACCACACATACACACAAAACACAAACACACACATTTATAAACATCCATGCATAGATCCGACATAAACCCACACGTGTCTGTACACTAGGATATTATATATTGATAAATCCATTAAAGATCCAGTTGGCCACGTCACGTCTGTATGAACTAATCAAACACCACTGATAACAACATTTAGGGGGCATGGTGTGTTTTATGTGCAGCCATAATCTTTCTATTAGCTAATTACTCAGGGTTATAGCTAATTACTAAAAATTATGGCTGGCTGAATTACACCCTTTCTCGGTTTGCAAAGACAACAAAATGAGTTGTCTTTGCAAGTCAAGTGTGTGTTTTAATAAAGTGGTTTATCTGGACAACGAGGATTTGATCAGCACTCCTGCTGTTGGACGTCATGAAACATTTATTTTGTGTGTGGCTGCAATACCTGCTCTGCTCAAAAGGGAGTTTTTGAGTGAAAGCAGCTGTGATGGAGGTTCATGGAAAGAGAAGCATGTGTGTGTTAAATGAGAATTCTTGTAGGGAGTTGATCGATTCTGTCTTCTTCATTTTCAACAAGTTCCAAGGCTAATGGTAAAAGATGCTTTCATAACCAAAGCTTACAAATGTGAATTTGCTAAAGGGTAAACATAATCACATCTAAGACCAATAGATTTGCTACATGATACATAATGAATGAAAGTCAGACAGAGTGAAAGAGATATTTCCAAATGTATGTTTTTAATGCAACATTGTTTTGTAAAATTGTAACAGAAAGGTCTGTTGACAAGGAGAAAATCTTTATAAGGTCTCAAGAAACGTTTCACAGTCACTCATGGAAAATCCATGTAAAAAGAGCCATTTCTGTTGAGAGTATTTCGGTGTTCACAATAATGATAACAGAGAACTGGACCACCAACAATAGTCTGTATGCACTGTGAAATTTGTATCATTAAAACATCCTTACATATGCACACAAACACGCACGCATACTCACACTCAAACATTTTCAAGTATACAAACAAATCTTGATTTAATTTTAGTTACATGCAGTGAAATATTGTATAAAAATAGACATTTGTATTGCTTTCTGTACAAACACATATATACACATATATAAATACAGAGTAAAAAAAATCGAAAAGGTGTTTACAATCACAATGTGTAGAAAAAAGACCAAAAAGTCATACCAAGTAAACAATATTAACCCAAAAACGTTCTCACGTGCGACTCAATCAAGGCTACAGCGCTGAACTCTCTCCCTTTCTCGTCCTTTAAATGATTAGTTCACTCCGCTGAAACAGAGCGAACGCAAAAGAAGGAGATAGGGAAATGTTCTTTAACCGATTGTTGTTTAGCTCTGGCGTACGTCCTGAAGCAATTTGTTAATTTCGGCAACCAGTTCACTAGCGTCGACAACTTCGTGTCTTGTGTCATTGCGTTTTCCCTGCCGCTGGCTGAGCACGCTCTCCAAGTCGTCCTCTTCATAGTTCTCTGGGATCTCCTCCATCGCCGGCAGCCATTTTAAATGTGCTTGCGATGCCGCGTGATTGGTTGAGGCATGTCCGCTCGTGACGGCACCACCAGGGTTTTGAAAGTGAGTATTGGCCGCCCAAACGGCAACTCCCTGTGGGTAGGCAGGGCCTGTAGATGACGCCTTACCCGGCAGGAATCCCTTTCTGATCTCCATGCCGATGGAGGAAGCAGGCTGGCTGGTGCATTCGTCAAGCTCTCGGACCTCAGCGTAAGAAGTTGGCAGGAGACGTTGGAAGACGTTGTTCATTTCGGACAGCAGTGAGCCGCCACATTCCTCCTCGTTGTCCTTTCCAAAGGTAGAAAAGCTCTTCTTAGCTGAGTCGACTGACTGCTGGTCCTCCTCAAGGACCTGAGGCCTGCTCTCTTCTCCAGGGATGAACATGTTCGCACGGTAATCCGAGGACGCCTGAGATGGCATCCAGCACTGGTCAGAGTGACCCAACACACGGCACTCCTCCGTACACAATCTCATGACTGCTGAAAGGCAAAGAGAGATTTTGCTTTCAGTAATCCAGAGTTTCTTTACAAAGTGACATCATCAATTACTGGCCTGGCATGCATCATACAGAGTTTTAGTTGGTTTTATGAATGAATATGAATGGGGATTGTTTTGACAAAGCTTTTATGAGTGCATGAAACGTTTCAAAACTGCAAAAGTAATGACTTATAACTTATATCTGTTTTAATTACAAAATATTTTGGAAGAAATGCCTAAGACAAAGTCTGCACTGTACTTAAAGGATAGTTCACCCCAAACTGAAAATTTTGTCAATTATTAGAAACCTGTTTGATTTTCTTTCTTCTGTTGAACCATTGACCTGCATAGTATTTGTTTTTCCTACTGTGGAAGTCAAATGTTTCCAGCTTTCTTCAAAATATCTTCTTTAGTGTTCAACAGAAGAAAGAAACTCATAACGGTTTGGAACCACTTGAGGGTGAGTAAATAGTGAGTCATTTATGGGTGAACTACGCCTTTAGTTGAAACATAAATCTCCTGAGCAATGAAGGAGCAACCTGTGAGCAATGAAATTTCCTCTGGGCACGTGAAAAATGGCAGAAGAGAAAGTGAGCAAAACAAAGCGATGAAAGAGAATGGTAAAACGAAGAGGGATGATAAGGATGTAAAGTTAGGGAAACCAGAGGTGGGGAGGAAGCTTGAAAAGCTGAGGAGATAGTGAGTTTGTCATTCTTCCATTGCAATTTCTCTTGTGGAGGCTGACATCCTTTGTTAAGCTGGATTATTATTCATTACTTTGGCAACGCCACCTCACACGAATCAGATAGGACTGAATTTGAATATTAGAGACAAAGCAGCAAGGGAAAGAAATGGAGAGGACAAGCTGGAACTGGGATGGAAGAAAAATGCGGCTGAGTGAAAATGACAATAACTGCTTTGGTGAGGAAAGGGTAAAACTGTAATCGATGCACACAGGTTGCTTCTTTCTCTCTATAAAAGAGAAGGAGCAGGGCTGAAATAGCGGCCCTCTGGGGAGAGAAAAGAGAGTGTGTGCGTGCGGAAGGGGGGTTTAACTGCATTGTGAAAGCAATTACGGTGAATTTTCCTCAGTTCAGATTCTGAAAGCATAGGGCTGTCACTCAGAGAAAAGAATGAATACAGGGAAATAACACTCTAGTCCACGCCTTCACACATGAACATGCACACACACACACACACACACACACACACACACACACACACACACACACTGTCTTAAGCTACTGATAAAACAGATTGCTGCTAAAAAAGGTAGCGGTTACAAAAATAGCCGCATAATTCAAAGGCTTTTCCCTTAATTTTCTCTTGCATACTGAGTGTAAAAGCACAGCGCAGGTCATTTAATTTATACCTGCACCTGTTCACAATGTAATAAAAGTAAGTCACTGTAGACTAGGTGTTAAATTGCATCATAAACGCAATGTGCTCGATATAATCAAGCTGATGAAGGCCATAATTCAGGGTGATAAAAAGGTGAGAAACCACATGAGAGACCAATCAGACTTCATTTCTCACCTGGGTGGAGACGGTGGTGTCCGTCGCTGTGGAAGAGGTCTCCGAAGCCGTCGCCTAGCAACCGGTCGATAGGCGAATCACGGCCCATCTCGCAGTCGCTGTCGCCCGCATCACTGTCGCCACGCCCACTATCTTTCAGACTGAACTTATCCATGTCCTGGAGGGCGTACCTGCACAAACATTCAAACAAACACATGGGTATAGGTTCATGCTATGGAGTATGCTAAGTTATTAAAAACTACATACAATATTAAAATAAAACCAGTACTGAGCTTGATCACCTACAGCTAAAATATCATTTGCATTTGTTACCTGTTAAAGAATCCAAACATGTGACACATCAAGAGTGGCATTATGTGTATCTGTATGAAGTCAGACTAAATACTTAACATAAAGTTTTCTAAAAGCTTCTCTATGCACTGCGTACTGTCTATGAACATCCATATACAAAAGCAGGCAAGTTCAAGCCCCACCCAATATTTTAACATGTATAAAGTCTAACCTTAATTAAAAAAATTTTTTAAGCAGATGCATTTATAATGTCTGTATATCACCATGCATTTTCCTCACATCCAAAAACAATCCCATAAATGCTTTTCTTTACATCAGCAGAGGTATGCAGGACAAACAAAAAGGAGGAAAACTGTCTACATCTAGTATGTTTTTTTTTTTTTTATCATCAACATGAGAATGAAATGCATCATTGTATGGTACAATGGTTTCAACAATATGCACAGGATAAAATGACATGATCCAAGAACAAAACGCAGATGAGAGGAAGGAAAAAAAGCACAGAAAGCAAGCTATGACCTCATGTGAGGAGCAGTCCAATCAGGATCTGCGAACGTGGGTGACCACGGCAACAGGGAAGTTCTGTCCTATTCTACCACAAACATTTTAGAATACCTATCATCCAATCCGATCGAACCAGCAGCACACAACAGGTTGAGTATCACTACCCGTCTACTCTACCATACTATTTAGGAGCACATCATGCCCATATAAGGACTTGGAGTTGGAGCGAAGTATTTGTTGTTTGTTTGTAAATTTACCTGTAGCTGCGAGAGTATTTGTTCCCTCTGAAGCTGGGCCTCGGCTGATACTGACCCTGATGGAGTATTGAGAGGAGCTGTGAGACTTGCTATAGCAAAAACAGATGACATAAATAAAAATAAATACTGATGGAACACGACACTCATTCACACACGCGTGCACACACACACACACACAGCCACACAAATGAACAAATAAAAAGTGTTAGCATGAGAACAACACACGATGACGTGAATGTTATGTTGACATAGGTGAATGAAAAGATGAGCATAAGCAGACAATTTACAGGCTCTTTATGAAGATCAGTATCAATTACAGTGTTTCAATACGCATTCAAAACTGGCTTTTACCTCTACAGGGGGCGTGGCATGTGTAAGTTCCAGGGCGAAGTTCTCTGGGATGTGATTGGAGGAAATAGTGACTAAGCTGTTCAGGGATTGACGACTGTGTTGGCTGTGCCGACTGCCCATGTGGGCCCGTTCTGGTCCGGGTGAAGAGGTCGGCGAGCAATGGTGTGCACGGATCGGGAGGGTCCCATTGACGGTTGGCATCAGAGTGATGTCACCCTTATGAATCTGTCGTGAGGGCTTTTTAGGGTGCTGCTGGTATGTAGACTCAGCCACCCTGCAGTTGTATGAGCGAGTGTCCTTCTTTTCACGTGAGCAGCGAAGGGCAAAGGCCACCATGATAAGAAGCAGAACAGCACAAATTGCCCCAAGGGAGATGATGATGATCATGGAGACATCTAGAGGGCCATCTCCATTTCCTCCACCTGTCAGATGGGGATTCATGTGGTTTTCGATGTTTTCATAAAGCGAAAGTCTCAGTAGGGCTCTTGCACTGAGGGTTGGGGTACCATGATCCTGCACGAGGATGGTCAGCTCCACGTGATCCTGTGGAACATCTTGTATACTTATGTTAGTCCGAATTTCACATGTTTTAGGATCCATATTAAAGTAACCTGCCTCATTTCCCCCTACAACAGAGCAGGAGAGGTCACCATTAGCACCAGCATCATGATCCATCGCGCGGACAACAGTTAACACGTCCCCAACCTCTGCATATTTGGATACTGGAACATCAGCTGTGTGGTTCCACAGCTGAGGCATCATGATGACTGGTCTGTTGTCATTCTCATCCAAGACAGTCAACACAACAGTCACGTTACTACGCAGCGGAGGATTTCCAGAATCCCGGGCCTGGACTAAAAATGAGATCTGACTTACGTCTTCGCGATCAAAAGTACGTAGTGCATAAATGTCTCCGTTAGAGGGGTCAATGGTGACGTAAGTGGAAATGGAGCTACCATGGACCATGCTTTCAAGTATAGAGTAGCTCACTTGTCCATTTGGGCCCAGGTCTGGATCTGAGGCCTTCACAGATGACAAATAAGCTCCAGGTGAGTTGTTCTCTGCCTTGGAAATCTCATACCTGCTCTTCCCAAAACTTGGAGCATTGTCATTCTCATCCTGGACCTCCACAATGAAGTTTTTGATGGTAGATAGACTTGGAGAACCTTTATCTTCAGCTATAACAGTCAGGCTGAACTCTGACCTCTTCTCCCTGTCCAGCGTGACGTTTGTAAGGATCATGTAGTTCTTCTCATATGACTTCTGCAGCCTGAAATGACCCTGGCCATAAAGACGGCACTCCACCTCTCCATTCAAGCCAGAGTCCAGATCATTTACACTCACCAGAGCCACGAATGTATCTACAGGAGCCGTCTCTGATATATAAGCTATCTCCTCGTTCCCAGTGGACATCAAATTGACGCTGATGTCAGGTTTGTTGTCATTGACGTCCACTACTTTGATTATGACTTTACAGTGTGCTGGCATTGAGTTAGGGCCCATGTCTTGAGCTTGAACATCTATGTCATAGGAATTTGTGCTTTCAAAGTCAACTTTCCTCATCAGTGTCAAATGCCCATTATCAGAATTAATCTTAAAGGTCTCTAAAATTTTAGGTGACACATGACTGCTAAAAGAGTATATGATTTTCCCATTGGTCCCTTCATCTGGGTCAGTGGCGTTCAGATCAATAAGCAAACTGCCTAAAGGGGAGTTTTCAAGCAAGTTGATCACATAAGATGGCTTCTCAAACACCGGATTGTTGTCGTTCGAGTCAGCTATGCTGATTTTCAGGAGCGTTGTTCCAAATTTGGGGGGAACGCCCCTGTCTGAGGCTGTGAGCTGGAGTTCATAGCTCGCTCGCACCTCTCTATCCAGCTCTTTTAGCACAACGAGCTCTGTGTACTTGGCGCCATCGGTTCTGGTTAGAATGTCAATCTTAAAGAAGTCAGACGGGGTCAGAGAGTATGTGTTCAGTGAGTTCTCCCCGACGTCTGGATCGGTGGCGCTGTCAAGGGGAATGCGCGTCCCCACGGCAGCGGTTTCGGAGATCTCTATGGGAATGACGGGGCGCGCGAACTGTGGCGCGTTGTCGTTAATGTCCAAAATCTCCACTTCGATGTGGAACAGCTGTAGGTGCTCCGTGGGAAGAGTGAGAACGTCAAATTCGATAGTGCAGTTCAGATTCTTTTCACACAGTTTCTCGCGGTCTATTTTGGTCCTGATGCTGATCTCTCCATCCTGGTCGCGCACCGAAAGAAGCGACGCGCTGCCCCGCTGCATGGCTCTAAATCGTAACGGAATCGAGCTTGGAAGTTTGGACAAAACATCAGCGACATCTTCTCGAAGTCTGGCGATTACAGTACCCACCTTCTGCTCCTCATAAACTTGGTATTTCAGAGTTTTAGCCGTGGTGTACCCTGCCAATGTCACGAGCAGAGCAAGTTTGAGTAAAGTGTCACAGAGCACTGTGCCCTTGCTGGTCTCCATGTTGGGTTCCGTCAGGCACTGCAAAAATATACTCTCAGAATGATTGTCGCTTCCTTTGTTGTGCTGTCTCAGTCCTTCACATGCGTTGTTATGGTCTCAAAAACATCCACAAATCCGAAAGAAAAACGTCTTCTCTAAAGGTTCCGGCGACAAAAAATAGGTCTTGAAAAAAGAACAGTATGCAGAAGCATAAGTCAAGCAATAGCATCTAAAGCAAAAGCGCATATCCCTCTGTCACTAAGGAGAAATCTGTTGCGCCTATCAAGAGACTGTAAGCGCAACCTCCGTCTGGAGAGCCTGTGCGCGCGCGTATCTATCTCCCGCTGTCTGAAGACACTCTTTGACTGACTAACCCAAAATAGCAAAGCCTCCTTTAGTGCCACGGCTTCACACAAAACGCTTCTCCTAAATCAAGGGCTGCCCCTTCTCTCTGCAACTGACCATTCAACACAGAGCCACTATAGATCCCAATTAAATGAAGAGGAGAAAGGAAGTGGATAACTCCGCCCTTTAGGGTCTCTCTCCCCCTCTCTCTCCCTCTCCTGAACGCGTTTCAACAAAGGATGAGAGAGCAAAATTTAAGAATAACTCGAGCTGAACTTTTCCTCTAGATGACTGTCAATAAAATCTATTCACCTATTTACCGCTATTTTAGGTCACACCTCGCAGAATGTCCATTTAGTAGCTTTGTGCAGCTACAGAAAAGTTCCATTTGTAATATTCTCTCATTTATAGATCTAAACCTGCAGCTTTTTTTGTTAAAAAAATATGTATCTCATGGTTTTAACCTATCGTCTTATTTATTGTCCAAAACATGAACTTATCTTAACAAACTGTTTATAATAGGCATATCACACACACACACACACGCAAGCACGCACACACACACGCGCGCACACACACACACACACAGACACACACGCACACACACACACACATTTATTTTTGAATAGTTAAGGGTTTAAAAGCATAATATAGTAAATGTTACAATATGTCAAAATATATATAGATTTTCTTTATATAAAATAACTTTTGAAAGTTTCCTGTCCAAACGAATATGCAACTACAATTAAAAATAAAGAATGCTTTTATAAAAATAGGCCAAGGCATGCTATCTTTGAATGTTTCCACAATAATCGTGCTGGAGAACATATAACAGGCCCCTTTAAAAAGAGAAAAACCTACAAAATCCTTCAAGACTTCAAAAAAATAATACTAGAATATATATCACAACTATAGAAACTTGTCTGAAGTTTTTCAGAATGTTTTACCAATTCGGCAGTCTGAAGGATCCCATTTAGTTAGTGTTTATAGTTTACAAAAAATACATACATTATTATGCACAGAGGGTCGCGTGTTGCTCTAACGTATAAAGGGCTGTTGTGCTCATGGGTTTCCAGTCCTGTTCCACTTATCATTCCCCTTGCTTTTCTGGTGCTTCTTTATCATCCTGCAAAATAAAACAATAAGTAATTTAATGAATACAGTCCGATCAAACATGACATGGTACGTTGTGGGGATTAAACAATTCATGTATTTCTAGGGTTAGGTTTAGAGGTCATGTTAGTATTAGGGATAAAATATTTCAATTGAACAGTGCTTATCATTACGTAAAACAGAAAAAAAAAACGGTGTGTGTGTGTTATTCTCGTGAGTGTCTCACTGGTCAAGTAACACTTGAAACATTCTTCACTGTCTCCAATCACAGAAGATTGCTGATTCATTCAAACAGCAGTTAACTTACAGTGTATAATGTGTGTTAACATGATGGGAAATTGAATTTGAATTGATTTCCAAGTGTAAATCGTACAACTTATTCATTCATTTCATACAAGTGGTGCACTCGTTTTATCCGTGCAGCTCATTGGTTAAACTGGCGTTAAACACTCCGTAGATGGTTAAAAATCATTATTCATTTTTCGAGGTCTAGACTAATCTTTGCATCAGCTGTCGATATGTTTGAAACTGCTTAAGTGTCTTTCTTAAATCCGTTTAGTATCACCCGCTTTTCTTGTTTGGGGTTAAAGTATTCTCACGCGCTACTGACTCGTCATCTGGCATATATATTTAAGCTTAAGCCGTGTGTCGAATCACTTGTTCAGATGAATGAGTGAAAAAACTCGCTCACACGCAGAAACAGCTCTGCGCACGTGAATAACACCGTTTTACATCCCGTGCATGTCTTTTGGTGTGATTCCCGCAAAATGTATTAACCTAACATCCATGTAAAGGCTTTAAAAAGAACATGCGCAGTCCGGACGGAGTCGTCTGGACCGGGTCATTTGCATTTGAGCATGGGTCACGCTTCCCTTTTTGAGAGAAGGCTTTCTGTGAGTCTAAACTATAGAGGGAAATTAGTTCAGTTTGAAAGTGTAAAAATGGGGACAATTCAATTGCTCTATCACGCTCACGGGCAAACGGATGAATAAAATACATTAAATGGCCTATTTCCTTACTCTCACTCAAATTCCCATGGTGATATGTTAACCCGTGGAAATGTAGCCAACCATATCAAACCCACAGAAGTTGGGCTTGGATTAATAAAAAGCCCTTTGGCGACAGATTTGACACAAATGCTGCTCCTCTTCTCCCAAGTCTGGGGTTCCATGTGATTTGACAAACCAAAAAAGGCCCATGCAGAGACACTGGGGTATTCTAGCGACTGTTTGGGAAAGTGATTACCGGGGAAATTGCAGCGGTACCAGAAGGCGCACGTTTGACCCCGCCACTTTCTTTGTGCAGTTTATTCTTTTCATAAGACACCATGTTTGCGAATCGTCTGCATTTCGCCCGGCCAATTTTAGCAGGGCGATTTTAACCAGGTTTGATACGGCCGAGCGCTCTCTTTGGCTCCAAAGCCTTAATGCAATTACCTCTGCTCTAATCACATTGCCTGAACAAAGACGTCAAAGTCTTTGGTGAATTTCAGGGGTTCTGGAATGCCCGCAGTGTTGCATGAAAAATCACAGTCTAAAAGAAGTGCGATAAGTAAAAACAGATGCACAGGCTAATGCACTTAGACACGGTCTGGCTTTAAAGAGTGAAAAAAGAAATCCCTCATCTGACATAACCTATTTGAAAACTCGCGAACAATATGGTAATGAAACAAATACATTTAAGTGGAAAGCCAACTCGAGAGACAGGTGTAACTTTGACGCATATAGCCTCAAACATTTTTAGCACTAGCTCAAAAAGAATGTCCGCGACTGATTGAATTCAAATGGCATAATGAACAAGTCACCGAGCGAGGAACATCTGCATTTTTGGTGTCAGTACAACTTTATGACACCATACGGGAGCGCTACGTCTCAATCTCCCTGACAGAAGCGCATCCCTCGCAGGAGCCATAAAACCACGCCACGGATTCAACTTTTGTCATTGATATTATGTCCTTCCCCAAACAAACAATGGCCACAGCAGGTGGAGCGCGGGCAAAATGAGGTTGGCTTCCAAACTCGCGCGCCCGAACTTTGCTTTCACTGTTGCTGGAATGCACGTGAACGCGCGCGCGTCGCGTTGTAAAGGCACGCGAGCATCTGTCCCCTCGTCTGTCTCATTATCCCTCATTCGATTAGCACTTTCTCTTTCAAGGCGGGCTGAGTCTCGCTTTCTCAATAGAGCTCCGGTCACAAAGGTCTGACAATGCACATTGTTATTCATACTGGGTCACAGAGCAAACTTAGCCCTCTTCCCCCTCGGTTGGGACGGGCCTTTACTGCTTTATGAGTCGTTGAGCGGGATAACAAGACTCCGGAGGCCGTTTGCTCGCGTGATGCATGTAGTGCGTGGTCTTAAGAACACCACATTGAGCTTTGTGTCGCGGCAAGGGCGACAAATTTATTACAGTAGCCCACTATGGTAATCCAGTCCTGCTATAAACCACAAGTTAGTGTATGTACAGGCTAATTTGTGGAAATGATATGACAGCTGCACTCGAGGGCCACCCTCGGCTATACACTGTGTTGCTAATGCTGCCAGTGAGAGTTTATGCTTACAGTGCAAAGCTTAACAGTACTGTCTATTAATATATGACTGAAATCTAAGTTTGCAATGAAAAGCCCTATGAACATATTTGAATTAGTTCCTAACTAAAAACTCCTCAAGGAAAGTAATGAGGATTCCTGTAAAACTGTATCACCATTTTGGAATCAAACCCTATACTCAAAGCATCCTAATGTGATCCAGTGAGATCCTTCTGTATAAAATTCTCAAGGATTTTTCTTCCATATTGGATGCTGTGATATCTTTATTAGAATCCTGTTTCTCACTGATTCAGTTAAATTAATTATACCGGTAGCTAAATGAATCATTTTAATGATGTTCTACTTTGTTAAATAGGGAATGTCCTATGTATATATGTGCTTTACTGCAGTTACTATATAAAAATGATAAATGGGCATTTAATTCCATTGGCAACCATAATAGTCCTACTGGGAACCATGCTCTGCATTTTTTTTCCATCTTGTTTAATACTGCACTGTCAGAAAAAAAATTGTACACTTTGCCACTGGGACAGATCTCTTAAAAGTTCACTCACAGGGTCTAATATGTACCCTTAAGGTATATATATAGGCTATCCTTTAGAGATAGATACAGCAAGAGACAATTGTGTATCTTTTGAGAGTACTTGCCCTGATAACAAGTGAATCCAAATTATAATAGAAATTCTAAAATATAGCATTAAATACTTACCTTCTTTTTTTCCAAGAGAAATAGGTTACTCTTAATCCTGATTTTTTTTTTAAACTAAGAGTCAATGTCATGTACCTCCCTAAAGCCACACACGCGCACACACACACACACACACACACACACACACACACACTGGCAGTGAGTAATACCAACCTCTCAGCCCCAGTTCAAGCACCGTCACCCAGGACAAATCACTCTGACACTGATGTTTGCTGAGGTGGCTCTTTCTGACGACTGAGAGAATGAGAAGGAGAGAGGGAAAGGGAAATTAAAGACGGACATAAAGAATGAGAAAAAAGGCTAGCTCAGACAACAAGGAATGGTTCCCTCATGAAAGCAAATTTACTCACTCTTCTATATTGACAATCTTGCTATATTCTCAGTAAAGTGAGTAAAGTGCACACAATACAGTTAATATAAATATTCACATGAGCTGTCATGTGGTTCCTCTGTGTGCCGAGAAACACAAAAGCCATGAAGGTTACTGCACCTGTGGCATATGCTATCAAGGCCTTGGCAGGTCCTGTAGGTTGCAAGGTTGAGCTGCCATGGATCAAATTTGTTGGTCCAGCACATTTCACAGATGCTCAGTTATAATGAGGTCTGGGGAATTTGGAGGCCAGGTCAACAGCTTAAATTCTTCATAATGTTCTTCAAATCATTGGTGTACCTGGTCTGCAACAATGCGTAAGAACATAGAATGAATCAAATTTAGCTTCACATGAATTGCAGAGAACAGTCCACTTCCATGGCACCACTTTCCAAGGTAAAAGTCTGTTTGATGTAAAGGCTAGGACACACCAAGCTGACAGTCGGTCATTGAGCAGCGTTAGTCCAGCTAGTTGGATTGTTGTGTTTGACATCAGGTTAATGTTGGATTGAATTGTTCTGATTCAGCATGTAGAATCGCCTTTAGCTGTTGACTGAAGAAAGTGCTTGAAGAAAGCACAAGATTAAAAACTGAAGTGAGGTACCCAAGTAAACAATTCAAGTCAAGAGGGAAAACAAAGAAGCTCACTATAATTTTGCTACATTTCTCAAATATTTGCGAACGATATGGATTATCAGATTATCAGACATACTTGCATGAGTGAATCTCTCCGTGTTGAGTGACAATTACTGCAAAACGCTGCTTTGTTTACACTTCTGTCTGTTGCATTTCATCTATTTTCCCTTTGTGGAATGAGAAAACAGAATACTGCCCCCTGTGGGTGTGGAAAGACAGGTTCACTGACGTAGGAGCTGAATGCATGCTAACATTTCAGTCAATGCTTTCAGTTTGGTGTGTTCATGTGCAGCTTATTGGTCCAAACAGGACCAGATGCGAGCCAACAACACAGTTGTTTTTCATCTGTGCTAGTTGTTAGTCGTCGGCTTGATGTGTCCTGGACCTAAAGGACTAGATGGCCTTGTTCTAATGCTTCAAGGTCGAGTTCCAATGCTCACATGATCATTGAATAGAAATCTTCATGGGCCACTCTGATTGATCTGGATATGCAGCAGAGTGCAATGCACTGTTTGTTGTGACACATTCATGCTCTTCAAACCATTCTTTATCAATGTGTGCAGTGTGGCAGAGTGCATTATCCTGCTGAACGAGGCCACTTCCACCAGGGAACACTATTGTCATGAAGGCATGTACATGTTCTGGAGCAATATTGAGGTAGATAGCATGTGTCAAATTTAGGTCCACATGAATGGGCAGACCCAGTAATTCTGAGTCTGATGCTCAGTGTTCTGATGATCAAGAGCACACTGGACAGAGGTCATGATGAGTTCTCTTATTGTTGTGTGGCTGGACATAGGACAATGTGTTGTGACCCATTCCTCCCATTAAATCATTATTAAAATCTTGTGTGACACAGTAGACCTTTTGTTGGCTCAGACTAGATGGGATATCATTCATTGCCCTTGTGCATCGATGAGCCTTGGGCATCCTGTTGCCAGTTTGTGGTTTGTCTCTTCATATTACTTTCTTTTGCTTATGAAACACAAGCAAAGCTATTCTGGAATATGTCTGCTTTTTTTCTTCTAATGAATGTCAACATTGTTTTTGAGATTTAAAAACAAAATCTTCAGAACAGACAGCAGAAGAACAAAAATTGCAAAATTGAAACAACATGAGGGTGAATACATATTGAGTTTTCATTTCCAGATGAACTACTGCTTAAACAACCAGTAAATTAAATTAAATAAATATGCGTGATTAATGAGGAACATGATGCTCGGATTCAGGCTCCCTGACTGGACTCCATTCTTAATGACTGACAGCTTATTTTTGGAGCAGCGATCACCATGGAAACAAATCAGACAACCATAAATGGGATCCACATTGATGGAGTTGTTCCAGTAATGTTTTAATGAAGGTATCAGAATACAGATGGTATTAGTGCCAACATGCGCAGCAGCAGTTGTAAATGGGTCAATGCCAGAGCTTGGCAGGAAGATGAGCTAAGTAGAGAGGAAAAAAAAATTGTTTTATTTAGAAAACCTATTCTTAATTGTTTCATGCTTTCTTGACACACATTTCAGTGGGCAATCCCCTAGTTAGCCCACAGCAAGTATGAAACACCTCCAAATAAAGCCATATTTCCGCAGGACTGTGTCAATATGTTAAGTAATACATCTTTTACGGTTGTGTTAATGGCAATGGAGGCCCTTCTAAGGGTTTCAGGTCTCAGTAGACTGTCATGTTACATGATTGGAAAAATGTTCTGCTTTTAACAGTGTTTTAGACAAATGAACCCCAGTTCTCCAAGGTTTGTAGTTTCTGGTGACTGTCTGTTTTTCATTACCGCCTTTATTCCACCAGGGAGACGTGAGCGGCCAAAAAACGTGAGTTTTAAAACAACAGCACATGCTAGCTGAAGGCGTTCCAACAGAGGTAGTTAAACAGCGGGGGCCCGAACTCTTCTGTGTTTCCCGTGTGAGCAAAGGTTCCTGGGTTACATGTATCAGGCAGTCTGTGTAAGTTTGTTAGAGGCCAGATTTACGGCTGTGGGTAAAGGAATGGAGAGCAGCTCGGCAGCGGAGAAGTGAGGCTCCTACGGGTAGATTTGGTTTAGAGGTCCCTAGGTGGCCTGGACAAGAGACAGAGGCTTCATCATTCAGTTGCGCGCACTTAACATGTTTCTGTTTTTAGATCAAGTCCACGTGTGGGCTGTGCAGTGTGCAATGGGTATCACCGTAGAATGCACATTTAATTTCATGTGAATTTAAATAAGGGTTAGATATTTATACATATGTTGGTAGGTATTTTATGTAGCAGGTGACATTGGTTAAAACATGAATGTTAAAGGGACAGATTACCTAAAAATGACAATTCAATCATTCTTTACACACCCTGGCATTTTTCCAAGGTCTCTTTTTATTTCAGACAACAAAAGGAGAACAAGAAATGACCTTCTCATTGATATAATAATACTGAACCAGGATCAGCATTAAGCTTAAAAAAAAGTCACAAACATATCATAATATGTGTAATACATTCATTATATAAATAGATTAGTTACTTTACTTTAAAAAAGAGATTAAACACATTGCCAAGTTAAGTTTAAAAAAGTGAGTAAACCAGTTGCAACTAGGAACTGTTGAGTTAACTTTAATTTTTTTATAATTATGCACATACTTCATTTACTTTATAATCTTAAGGCAACAGGTTTACTCACTTTTGTTTTTGTAAAGTCAAATAATTGCTTTAAAAGCAAAGTGTTTACTCACATTTTGTTGGTAAAGTCAACTAATCGCCAGTCTTCCAAGTGATCTGAATGCAAGCAGAAAAGCTGAACTGATAGCAGTCAACTGTCATTGTATCCAGCCAACAACAAATATTTGGCTCCAAGTCCTAAAATGGCTATATTTAATAGTCCTTGCACTACCGCCAAGCAAAATATGGTGAATGAAATGAATTAGAATTGTTAATTTATATAAAAATCGTTAGTCAATAGATCACTTTTCAAACTGACAAATAAATAGATACACCTAAAAATATTTAATGAGCTTATTTGCATTCTTAAAAATCATTTCTGATCTTTGAACGACACATCAATGCACGTTTACCCTATAAATAATTAAAAACAAATGAATAAATGACTAAAAATATGCATCCCCTTTGAAAATATTTATTTTATAAAAACAGTAGCTCAAACATTACTTGTCATTTACACTATTAATGATTAAATCAATCCCCAATGGATAAAATCAAACCCTGTCCTTCAGTGATGGATGGACAACAAGATAGATGGACGGATAAAGGGACAACGAGACAGACAGATCAATACAATGAATCTTCATGCTGTGTCACTAGGAATTCTGACACATTCGAGTGTAAAATGAGCAAATATGGTAACTCTAAAGGATTAGAGCCAACCATAGAAACAGTTCTTTAAAATATTGATTAATATACCTCAACCAAAATAATATTACCATGACCCATGGTAATTCAATGCATACTATTTCTTCTAAACAAAAGCTGCATACTAAGCACCCTGCAACTCTCATGACCTCATTAACATTTAAGAATATAAAACAATGTGCGCATATACATTCTTATTTCTATTGAACACAATTTTTTTGTTCTACAATATTCCTAAGCAAATAGTTTCATATAAAGTATGTTGTCCTACTCAGTTCAGGATGTAATTAGTTACAAAGTACCTATAGTTGCTGCAATTAAATTACTTTTCAGCTGAATAAATAAAGAGATTACTTCAAATTTTTAGGTCATTTAATTATAGCTTCTTATAATATACTTGCTTAAATACTGTACATACATTCAGCAGTTCTGTATAAGTCAATTCAGAAAAGCAGAGTAATAGTATTTTTTGTTATACAAATATATTTTGCAGGCAACACGGTGGTGCAGTGGGTAGCACAATCGCCTTACAGCAAGAAGGTCGCTGGTTCGAGCCCTGGCTGGGTCAGTTGGCATTTCTGTGTGGAGTTTGCATGTTTTTCCCGTGTTGGCGTGGGTTTCCTCCGGGTGCTCCGGTTTACCCCACAGTCCAAAAACATGTGGTACAAGTAAATTGGGTAAGCTAAATTGTCCGTAGTGTATGTGTGTGAATGGATGTTTCCCAGTGATGGGTTGCAGCTGGAAGGGCATCCGCTGCGTAAAACATATGCTGGATAAGTTGGCGGTTCATTTCGCTGTGGCGACCCCAGATTAATAAAGGGACTAAGCCGAAAAGAAAATTAATGAATAAATGAATATATTTTGCATAATAATTACATTTTTCAACTTAAGATTACATTTATCAAGACAATTGCACATGCTTAAGAAAAAAAAACTATTTAGAAATTAGTTCATGACAATATAAGGTATGAACTCAGAGGGCTGCAGTAATTGTATATTTATTTGTCATTCATATATTTTGCACAATAAAGGATATTCATTCATTTTCCTTCGGCTTAGTCCCTTTATTCATCAGGGGTTGCCACAGCAGAATGAACCGCCAACTTATCCAGCATGAGTTTCACACAACGGATGCCCATCCAGCTGCAACCCAGTACTGGGAAACATCCATACACACTCATTTACACACATACCCTACGGCCAATTTAGTTAATTCAATTCACCTATACCGCATGTCTTGGGACTATGGGGGAAACCGGAGCACCCAGAGCAAACCCACGCCAAACTCCACACAGAAATGCCAACTGACCCAGCCGGGACTCAAACCAGCGACCTTCTTGCTGTGAGGCGACAGTGTTAACCACTGAGCCACCGTGTCACCCTAAAGAAGGATACATTTATCCTAAAAAAAAATTTACATGCTTAGATAACAATGAAATGTTTATAAAATTAATGTAATATGTCATTATTTTGAGACATTTTGAGTTTTGATACGTTATTTAAAATGTTCATTATTTTTAAGTAAAATTAAAAGGTCTTGTTTGACTCCAATTTAAATAGTTAAGAATTGAATTTATATTGTCTGTGCGTCGGGATTTATGCAGATTTTTAGTACTGAGTCAAGTATTTAAATTACTTACTGAGTAACTACTTTTCAGACAAAGTAATAAAAAAAAAGTATTTTTTTAACATAAAAGTGATTGTCTACCATCAACTGTTTGTTACTCTTGAAGGTGAGCAAATTGATGTTTTTTAGATGAACTATTCCTTTAAGAACCATGAAAGAAAATGAAAACACGGATCTATTTCATGTTTAGTTACATATGTGCCTCAGCTTCTCTTGAAAAAATATTGCATCAAAATTTCAGCATATCCAATGCAGATGTGGCTAAAAATGGCAAGCGCTGAAATGTGCATCGTTTACATCAAAATACTTGGCAGAGGAACATAAACAAATCCTAAACAGCCAGAACGACGCAGTGTGAACATGCATGGGAGACCACAGCAGCCTGTGTGATGTTCTGCAGCGACTGAAGGGGCTTCACTTGAATCACAGCTCTTACATCAGGTCCAACTAAATGTTTTATTCCCGAAATCTCTATGAGCCTACTGCCAAGCCCCATCCAAAGGCAACAATTTTGGGAAACAAGCATCTTTGATCTATTAAAACAAGCTCTTCGTCTTTGTGTCTCTTCTTCTGGGGTGGTATATGGATCTCTCCTTATCTCGTTATCCATGGTGAAAAGAGAAGCGTGATCAGAGCCCCCTTCTGCTCCACTGAGATTGGCATGCTAGATGTCGAATAACAAAGAGGATGAAAACAAAACACGGTGCGCAAGAAAACAAGAAGTCTCAAACAAATCTTTAACATGTAACCTGAAAGGAAAGCAACTGTGTTTGTATTAGAGAATATTGGAGCAGGCTTTCAAAATAACTCACTGTGCCGCTACCATGATGCTGGCATAAATAACGTAATTACTGTATTAACTATGCTTCAAAAGGCAAATTTCACAATTGTCATCACAATGTTGTTTTCTTTTCTTTTGTTTTGGCAGTTGACAGTTGATGAGAATGGTTAATATTTTTGCTAAATCAACACATTGAAATACATTCCCATGTCACACATTTAAACAACATATGGATGGATAGATGAATGGATGGGATGATGGATGGGTGGCTGGCTGGATGGATGGATGGATGGATGGGCAGATGGACAGAAAGGCAATATGGATAGATGGACTGATGGACTGACAGATAGATGCGGCAAACAATGGATAGATAGTTTTAAAAAATGTTTTTTTTTTTTTTTAGAATTGTTATACACTGTTATTTCACTTAAGAAAAAGAAAGATTTATAAAGTAGACGTTTTTTTGTGTGGTTTTCAAAGCACTGTTTTGTGTAGTTTAAGGGCGTACTCACACTAGGTACGGTTGCCTACAACCGCGCCGAAGCACGCTTGTGCCCCATCCCTTCTCCCCCAATGGCCTGCACTCACACTGCATTTTTACCTTCCGAGCCGGAGCATGCTTACGTCATTGATGATGCAGCTTCAGTTTAACAGTAAGAGAAGCGCTCTCGCTCAGCACAGTGGACATTGCTTAAGCTATATCGTTTTGTATTATTTTTAGTCGTTTGGGATGCAGTGACACAAATATTTTGAGTGAGTCAAATATTTTGTCGAACAAATCCACAACTTTTGACTCTCATAAATTATCATACAAGTCATTGAGCTGCAGGTATTAGGAGGTTTGCTGAAGGTGCAGCTGACATGCAGCGAGGAGTTTGCATCTTTGATAAACTATGACAGTTCACATTCATTGAAAAATAAGAATGATTAATAAATCCATATGAAACAGTCACCTTAAAGTGACGTCGCGTCTTCAGTTTCAAACTCAGGCACGCTTTGCACTACAAGTGAGCCCAACTGAACCGCGCTCTGGCATACCTCTTCCAATCAGGCCAGGGCCGGCCAACTGAACCACGCCCAGGCACGGTACGGAGCACTCACACTTGTCAAACGAACCGGGAAATGGGGGTCAAATGGGCCCAGGCACGGTTCGGTTAGCCTAGTGTGAGTAAGCCCTTATACACACAAATAATGTTAAGAAGCCTCTTGAATGATTATGGTTTCCACAACAGTTTATTTAAAAATGTTAGAAATTTAGCATTCTTAGAAAATATCACAGAATTGAGACTCATTTTTGGATTGAAAACCACACATGTAATTTACGTAGCTTTGTGTTTGATTTGTTTGTTTTTTCTGACATACATGTACATGGCAAAGATACTGTTCCTATAGGCTTTAATAGCGTTAATATAGCTCTTGTTCGTAAAGTCCCACTGTCATGGCTTCTCAACTGTATATTTCCAATCAGTCTGGAACACCCAGTGCTGGGCTGATAAGATACAGGTGATAAGACTCCATTTTGTTCTCCCCCCTTCCCTATGTTTGCCTACCCCATTCACCCACACCGTCTTAATGATTGATGAATGGCAGCTAGCATTGCCAGATGCTAGCAGCTGATAGCGCTTCCATCACAGGCATGGCTGAACTCTCTCTACCTGAAGATGCTACACTAAGATAGCATATGGAGATGTTGGGCTATGATAGCACTTGTAGCCTCTCTCATAGTTGAATTGAAACACACATGCTAACAGATGTTAGCAGACTGATAGTATTAGCATCACTGTTGTCTAACAGGCAATGATGAATTGGGGCAGAATTGAGCTACTGTTAGCACTAGCATGGGCATTCTTACTTCAGCTCTCTCCAAAACAGTTTATAAAAGACCATAGATATATACACTAGATATCGCATACGGACCCTCAGCATGCGTCAATAGCGCCGCCATATTTGTACAGGGCTCCCAGGACAAACATCATTCAACAGCTCTAGTCAAGACAGTGTGCCAATGTGAAGATGCTGGACTTTAGCGCTGCTTACGGGTGTAGTAACGAGCAAACAAAGAAACCAAAGCACAAAGGCAGAACATTTCATAGGTAAGATTTCGTTTTTTACATGTTACAAACTTTTGTGCTCAACAAGTCACGTTATTGATGATAATACAGTCTCTTACTGCACTGATCATAAGGCAAAGAAGCATGCTAGTTTTATTGAGTAAAATAAGCAAACAATGTAAAAGAAATATGACAACGAGACGCTGCGGTGCCAGAAACTTGTATTATTGTCGGCTAAGTGAACGAGTCGTTCATAACAAGGATTCATTCACAAACGAATCGCTCCCTCCGTTAGAATGAGAAGTGAAAGCAGGAGAGAGGACGTGTTTCAGGACACAGATTAGATCAAATTTAACAGGGAGGGAGGATAATACATTACCATGCACACAAACACAAACTCTTTATCGGCAATGCCCGTGCGGTCACTGATCCATCGATGTAGAAAAGTGATGTAAAATTATAATTTTCGTAATTTAAAAAAATATTTGCATACTGACCACCGGGGGAAAACTCCCAATCATAGATATATGTATATATGTGTGTATATCTCTGGCTCTGGATGGCCACAGTCCTCCACTGCACCTTGGTCCTGCATTCATTTCAAAGGAGCGCTACCCTGTACTAAAATGGCGGCTCTATTGACGCATTCCTTCCAATAGACAACAACAGGGTAGGCGACATCTAATGTAAATATCTATGATAAAAGACAACACACTGTGAGAAATAATGTTTCATAGCTAGACATTTTAGCATAGGGTCACCGTCCAATTAATTAAGAATATATTTTTTATTTTATTTTGTTAAAATGGACAGTAGAAAATAAGGACATGTATACATTAAAACAATAGATATAACAATGGATGGGATGGACGGATGGATGGAAGGAAAGACAACAATATAGATAGATTGATACACAGATGGATGGAAGGAAGGTTGGTTGGTTAGTGGGTGGATGAATGGATGGATGGATAGAAGGATGGATGGAGGGATGGAGAACAAGACAGATGAATGACTGGATGGATCAATGGATGATAAGAACTCAAGATAGATAGATAGATAGATAGATAGATAGATAGATAGATAGATAGAT
>CAIGQV010016298.1:81198-100440 GCA_903798115.1 Danio jaintianensis | reverse complement strand
ATCCATCCATCCATCCATCCATCCATCCATCCATCCATCCATCCATCCATCCATCCATCCATCCATCCATCCATCCATCCATTGATATCTATCATTCTACAATATGTCCCAGTCTTTCCATTCTATTACTGATCCAGGTGTGTTTGATTCAGGTTGGACCTAAGTTCTGCTGGATAGTGAGTCTCCAGGAGCAAAGAAATTTATAGTCGACCATGTGATAATCTCATTGCTCAACTGAGTTAATCGAAAACATTGCTTTACCTAAATGTGTTGTTATACATTAATGTATCGCATCATGTCTTTTTTTTCTCTTCTAAACATCACGCTGATCTTATAAGCAGGGTTTGATCTCATTGTAACAATGTTTTCCATATCTTTCTCCATGCTGTCTCTCAGCTACTTCCTCTTGCTTTCATCTGTGGTGCTGTCAGGAGACTGCTGCAATAGCTACGTGTGTGTTGCGTTTAGCACCCTCATTAACCACACTTTTGTTTTGCCGCACCATGTTCAGACTTTATGCTTTGGAGAGAAACACAAAATAACAAGAGAAAGAAGGGAGGGTGAAAAAAAGCACAACACTCTTTGAGCGATTAAATCTTTTCTCACCTCTCAATTCACCGCCGACGGCTGAGCCAGAAATAAGGGACCGTACAGATATGGAGAGTGGAAAGGAATGACTGTATGGAGAGTTGTAGTTTGGTGCTGTTTGATCTGATGAGAGCTGATGGAAATGGGTCAGGATGGGTAGTCTTGTAGGGCTGTGTGTCTTTTTGCCCTCCGGGGTGTGAATGACCTGTTGGGGCTCAACGCACAGGTTTCACACCCTTAGGGTTAGCACACACTCTGACTATCTGTCAAATGCAGTCAGATGCCCAGCCATGTGAGAAGTGCACATGTGTGTTTGTGTGAGACAGCAACATGGCTATCATATCACCTTGAGAAAGCAACCCAGTGGTTATTAGAGCTTTTGTGTTTCTAACTAATTAGCCACGCAGCAGACTTATAAACAATGAAATATGACTTGAGACATGACATAAACATTATTACATAAATATCAATGGCATAGTATTTGCATGTTTATAAAAATCGACAATGACACGAGGTCTCATTTTGGTGTCTGAATCCAATTAAATTTACGAGGGTGAGTTTATATGCATAGTAAGCATATTCAACCCAAGTGAAGGATTTGGATTGTTTTAAATAATATATGTGAATATAACATGTCAAAATGTGGGTGGAATAATGTTCCCATATTAGATTTAGGCAAATGATGGCAGACTCATTCATTCATTCATTTTCCTTCGGCTTAGTCTCTATTTCAGAGGTTGCCACAGCGGAATGAACCGCCAACTATTCCAGCATATGTTTTACGCAGCGGATGCCCTTCCAGCCGCAACCCAGTACTGGGAAACAACCATACACACTCATTCATACACAAACACACATACACTATGGCCAATTAAATATATTCAATTCACCTATAGCGCATGTCTTTGGACTGTGGGGGAAACGGGAGCACCCGGAGGTTTTTAAATGAATTGAACATAAAACAATTAAGTTGTCCCAAAAAAACTCAAGAATTGTGTTGTTCCAGCTCATTTTTAAATAAGTAGTTTGAACAAATAGCAAACATCATTATTTAAGTGTACACTGAAAAAAATGAGTTCTGCAAAATTGTTGCAAACAATTTATATTGGTTGAATTTAAACAAACAAATTAAATTTAGTGATGTTCAACTTAATTTGTTTAAATTCAGCCCAAATAAATTGTTTACAACCACTTAACTTAATTAACTCAAAAAACGAGTAAATCTGTCATGTTCATCAGCGATCAAGGACTTCAGAGATCGCTGGTGAACTACAAATCATCACAAACTACAATTCTCATCATTCCGCCACACACACCCGGTTTCCACTTCCACTCATCACACACACAGCTGCATCCGATCACTACTCATTGTTTGGACTATTTATACACCCTGCACCCGTCTAGTCTTGGCTCAGTCGTTGATTGTTAGTATGTTGTCTGGTTTATGTTGGTATTGATGGTATGTTTAGCTCATGTTTAAGTCATAGTTTCTGGTCATAGTTTGTTGTTTTGTTTATTTGTTATTTTGTTACTTTTTGTACCTGGATGTCCTGTTTTTGCACGATGTCCTGTTTTTGTATGACAACTCACCATTAAATGCACATGGATCCTACCTCTTGTCCCGTCTGCAATACCTCCCGGTAACGTGACAAAATCCAAGGAATCATCTTTGAATATTTTTTTTCAGTGTATGATGTATTGCCATCAGAGTGAGCACTGCGACTTACAAACATTGTATTGCTTGTAGTAAATGCATACCCTGATCTGATGCAAAAGATTTAGGTGATTTAGACGAATGAATGTCAAATTTTTTTGTGAACCAACCCTTTAATCAGTCTGAGTCCAACCTCTGAATTGAACTATTTCTTGTGACCGACTCATCAAAAAGAACTAGTTCATAAGAATCATTTGTTCATTAATTAGACCTTATAGTGTTAATTGTTATATGTGCAGAACTAAATATTCCATATAAAAGCATTCTATAAACTTACAAAAACAAAACAAATTTTTCTATTTTGTGAACCATTGCACCTGCATTATGTCTTTTAAATGAACAGCCAAAATGCAAGCATCTCTTTAGTGAGTTTGATCAGTGCGTTTAATGATGAATCTGAAAATTAAACCGTCAATTCCTCCTTGCTTTGCATTTCTCCCTCCGTCTGCCACTCGTTCTCTTCAAACATCACTCCATCTTTCTCCTATTCTGTGAGTTGTAAGAGCAAAAAATAAAATCTATTTCATGTGCTGCTGAAGCTTTAGATCTTTTTTCATTACACTCAATTCTTCTCTCCGTCTTCCTCACTCTTAGTGGGGGTCTTTCGGTGGAGCCATATGGTGAGTGCGAGCGTATCAGGGTGGTTGATGGGTATTTCACCCCAACACAAAAGCTGGGGGCCTGCTGAATGATGCCCATGAATGCATGAGGACAAGCGGGGTGAAAAGGAACCTGTGGCTGTGTCATAGTGGAGCGCCGGGGGAGGGGTCGCATGTGACATCACAAAAAGGGGACAAAAGAGTTTAGCAGGTCTTTCTCCTCAGTGATCTCCACCCCCTGCCAGAAAAGCACCAGCTAATTATCCAGCGACCTGACAGGAGGGCTGTGCATGCATGCATTTGGGCTGAGACTGAGCAGCCGGGTTCACATACTTTTGGCTCCAAGTGAGAAATGAAACATCTCCAGTGCTCTGATGGATGAGGTGCTTCATGCATGTGTATGTAACGACTTCTTTCAGAATGTTGCATAAAAAAAATATTAGTTTTCTTTTAAGCAATCATTAAAATCATTATTTAATTTTAAAATCTTGTAGAAGTTTATATAACTGGGAAATAAACAAAATAAAGGGAGATTATTTTGATGAGTTGATGGGAAAAAAACATGCTGCATTCACAATTTGCTGATCATGTTTTAGATTTTCTTATTAAATAAAGTTATTTACAACATAAAAATAGCAACAAAAACAATATTATTAATATTGGTTATAAAGTATGATCTTATACAGCATTCCTAATCCTACCCAAAACCTAAACCCAACTTCTACCTTACTAACTATTAATAAATCGCTAGTAGTGTTAGTTAATGGTTTGTTAATACCGTGATTTGTTACCTAAAGTGTTACCTAATATAAAAAAAAAAAAAAAGGCTCAAACAGTTCAACAGCTGACTTTTACCATTTTTGAATCCATTGAAATCCATTCTTTTGAGTCATTCTCCTGGTGTGGCGGGAGCACATTTAGCTTAGCTTAGCATCATTGAATCACATTAGGTCGTTAGCATCTCACTCAAACAAATAAAAAAAGAGATTTGACAATTTTCGATTTGCATTCACGATTTCCTGATCATGTTTTATCAAATTTATTTACAAGATAAAAATAGCAACAATAACAATATTATTAATATTAGTACTAATATATGTGACCCTGGGCCACAAAACCTTCTTATGTCTTAAGTTGTTCTTATGTTAAAACAAGTCTAACATGGGTATAGGTTTTGTTGAAACAAAATATAATTTTTTTTCTATTATGTACATTTCCATGACATTTCCAATGTCATGTGCATTTATACACTTTTAAAGGCAACTTTCTCAGCATTCTAATGTTTTTGAACCCTCAGATTGCATATTTTAAAATAGTTATAAGATAAAATAGTTATCCAAAACATATCTCCGCCAAATATTACCTCATCCTAACAAACCATGCATCAATGTTGCCAAGTGAGAAATGAAACATCTCCAGTGCTCTGATGGATGAGGTGCTTTAAGCATGTGTATGTAATGATTCTTTCAGAATGTTACATTTAAAAGGATATAACTTGAAAATAGACAAAATAAAGGGAGATTATATTGATGAGTTAATGGAAAAACATCATGTCGTCATGACTTGCTGATCATGTTTTATACTGTAGATTTTTGCTCAAAGTTATTTACAACATAAAAATAGCAATAAAAACAATATTATTAATCTCAGTACTAATATATGTGATCCTGGTCTTATGTTACATGGGTTTAGTTTTTGTTAAAACAAAATATTCTTTTTTTCTAATTTGTAAATTTCCAACTGTAAATATATTTAAAATTAATCTTTGATTAGTAATGTCATGTGCATTTATTCACTTTTAAAGTCAATTTTCTTAACATTATAATGTTTTTGAACCCTCAGATTGCATATTTTAAAATAGTAATCAGATAAAATAGTTATCCGAAGTGTATCTCATCCTAACAAACCATGCATCAATGTTGCCAATCTCCAGTGCTCTGATGGATGAGGTGCTTTATGCATGTGTATGTAACGAATTCTTTCAAAATGTTGCATTAAAAAGGAGAATTTTCTTATGAGCAATCATTAAAATCATTATTTCATTTTAAAAACTTTAAAAAAAAAAGAGTTTTATATAACTTGAAAATAGACTAAATAAAGGGAGACTTCATCGATGAGTTAATGGGAAAAAAACAAACATGCTGTCATCATGGCTTACTGATTATGTTTTACACTGTAAATTTTAGATCAAATATGATTATTTACAACATAAAACTAGCAATAAAAGCAATAATATTAATACTAACATATGTGACCTTGCATCACAAAACCAGTCTTATGTTACATGGGTATAGTTTTTGTTAAATTTATCAAAATTTATTTTTGATTAGTAATGTCATGTGCATTGCTAAGTACTTCATTTATACACATTTAAAGGCAATTTTCTCAGCATTTGAAGTTTTTTGAACCTTCAGATTGCAGATTTTAAAATAGTTATCAGATAAAATAATCCAAAGTGTATCTCAGCCAAATAGTATCTTATCCTAACAAACCATGCATCGATGTAAATATTCTTTATTCAGCTTTCATGTAATGTATAAATCTCAATTAAAGAAAATTACACTTAAGACTGGTTTTGTGGTACACCGCCACATATAGCCATATAACAAAGAAACAAAAAATAAATGCAAACTTTTAATAATAACACTAGAATAAACAATAATGTAAAAAAATGACATTTACTCAGCATTGTTTTGCAAGGGTTTACCATGCACGTTGTTGATACGAATATTCAGTTTATTTGTGTGCCATAAGCACCCTGCTCTCAAATTGCAATGATTGCTAAGCAGCTTTCGATGAGCAAGCAAGACCAAACAATAACAGTATTCAGTGCCGGAACCCCCCTTTCTCCCTCTGTCCAGCTCTAAAACACATCTGTTTTCATGGTACTTGCCTGTCACACTATTGCCAACACCCTTTCAGTGGTATCCCTCCCACTCTCTTTGGGATGATGATGTTGGGTATGAATGTGCTACAGCACTAGAAGGAGAGGAACATTTGGTGAGGGCTATGGGTAAAAGGAGCTCCCCATTCATACACACACCATTACCCCTGCAAACATTCACTCTACAGATGGACTCTCTGAAAACACATGCACACACCCTTATTGTCTAATTATATACATTCTCCCACCATTCCCCCTGTATGGCTTTCTTTTGCATCTCAAATGAATTTATATCCCTTTTTAAAAGTCAAATGCCTGATCGGAATATTTAGTTTACACTAAAATATAGAACTTTTCTATGCAAAGAGTTTCTCATATAATGTATTTAAAGAATTCATATGCAAAAACCTCTAAGTGCCGCCTGAAATGTCCTTCTAGAATGAGCATTTTTTTCAACCTCCTATGTTTTTGCTCAGTTATGTCACATTAAAGGCAATGAAAATAACCAATCGCCATTCAAATTAAATTACTGAACCTACACACTAGAGTCTGAGAAAATTGCTTATTTTACAAGAAAATTTTCAATGGCACTTAGAGGTTTTTGCATCTGAAGCCTTCTAGTTGAAGGCTTTGGAAAGTCAGAACCCAGATGTCTAACATTCACCATAGCTCAATATTCTATCTGTGCATAACATCTAAGCAACAAATCCTGTTTTTTGGACATGTTTGGGAGTTTATTGGTATGCCCAAAGTGAAAGGTACATCATTTTCTGGACATTTTGACTATACTTTTACACTTTTTGAAGAAGGGTAGTTGCAAGTGATTGCTGAGGTGTTCTGAGCGCCCAAGTCATGTGGGAGTATCTGATATTCTGGTGTAGATGTGGTGTAAAGGCTCTTTCATCTATTTAAAAGAAAACTCCACTTTTTGTTTTTTTAAAAAGGCTTAAACAGTTCAACAGCTGACTTTTACTATTTTTTAATCCATTCAGCCCATCTCTGGGTATAGCGGGAGCACATTTAGCTTAGCTTAGCTTAGCATCATTGAATCACATTAGATCATGAGCATCTCACTCAAACAAATAAAAAAGAAGAGATTTCACAATGTTCCTATTTGAAGCTTGACACTTCTGTAGTTACATCATGTACCAAGACTGATGGAAAATGAAAAATTAAAAGTTGCTAATTTCTAGGCCGATATGTCTAGGAACTCATAAAGGAGCTTTGCTGACGTATGTAATATCATTGCGCCTGCTGCAGCCATGGTACGGCAACAAAGCTCCTTTATAAAATTAGCTTTAAATAGGAAAATTATCAAAACTTTTTTGTCATTTTTGAGCAAGATGCTAATGGTCTAATATGATTCAATTATCTATGCTAAGCTAAGCTAAAAGTGCTCCCACCAGACCCGGAGAATAGCTGAATGGATTAAATAATGGTAAAATTCAACTGTTTAACTCTAGGTGACTTGTAAAATGAGCCTTTTTTATTTCCAAAAAAGTAGAGTGTTCCTTTAAATATGTTTTTGCAATAGGTAGGTTGGGTAGGTCTAGGACAAACTGTCTTTGTGCAATCTGTATAAACAAGTGTGAACCTGCCATCCAAACAATCCATAAATGCAGAACGTCATCTAAACCAACAAAAAACAAAATGTGAAGTCAAAAGAAGAGTCAGGGTCAGTTCAGTACAGTCACTGGAAATTGATTTAGTCAGTACCAAAGGCAAAACTTGAAATATTCTAACAGAATAATTTAGAATTGTGGTGCAAAAAATGAGAACAACCCAATGATTATGTTATTAAAATTGGTTAACACTTTTGTTTTTTAGGTCACGGTATTAACAAACCATTAACTAACACTAGTAGCTTAATAAACTAATAATTAGCTATTTATTCATAGTTAGTAAGATAGAATTTGGGTTTAGGTTTTGGGTAGGATTAGCAATGAAGAATAAGATCATACTTTACAACTACAAATGAACAGTTAATAACTTAATAATAGGCAGGTAATAAGCCGGTAGTTAATAGCATTAATTGTGACCTAAATTAAAGTGTTTCTGAAAATTTTAATTACCAGAAATAATAAATAATAAAATACAAAATATGACATTTAGTTGATTTTCTCTTGTAGAATGTAATTAATGTAGCAGAATTATTTTTAAATGAAGCTATATAGCATATCAGCATATTGGAATGATTTCTGGAAGATGAGACATTTGTGACTGCATTAAGGGTTGCAAAAAATGACTGAAATGGAAACAGTTATTTTAATGTGTAATAACATAATCACAATATTACTATATTTACTATATTTTGGATCAAATAAAAGCATACTTGATGAAAAACAATATTTAAATGAACTGTTGAAATACATTTTAAAAGACATTTTCAAGGAAGTACTGAATGGCTCACAATTTTACAATTCAAATTCGTAAAAACTCTTTCACATACATTTTCATTGTGAAAGCCTCCATTTATCCCTCTAACGGCTGACACAACACTTTATCTCAGATGATGAAAAAAGTTATTTTTTCCATGTTTCGAGTTTGTAGACCAAAACACTCTCCAACTCCCTCAAGACCCTCTCAGCGTCAAAACTTTTCAGGTTCTTTCTCTGAATGCTTATCAAAATAATGACCATGCCTGGCAGTGAGAAGAGGCCTGGGCCATTGTTGGGGTTGTCAGGGAGGTCTCATTAAAAGGGACCAATGGACAAATGGGGCGCCTGTAGGCCTTTGTCTGAATGGAATACCCTCACTCTAAACTTCCACTCCATCACTCCGGGACCCTTATGGCTCAGCAATCCCCTCCCAATGGACTCAATCTAAATCTGCTGCACCAGAAAGCACCAGCTCAGGAGTGAAATATTGGTTGTCCTTCCCAGTCCCTTTTTCTTTGGACGGGACAGTTGGATAGTGAGGTCCGGAATGCTAAGCTGGGGGTTCTTTATTAGGTTCACTCATGGGTCATATCAACTTTTCAAGAGGTGATTTACACCCATGGTGGCCGGTTTGGGTTTTCGAATGATGGTTTGGATTTGTGTGTGTGTGCGATTTGGGGCAGGAGCCAAAAATAGATATAAAAATGGAGAGTGTGATATGTTTCACCGCTCTGCCATGCTAAAATAAGTTGCTCTTTTCGGGGGTGCAAATGAACTGTCAGGGGTTTGGAGACAAAACTATTTCAGCTGCAGCAATAGTGCAGTGTTAAATGCTTTTGCTCCTTGTCCTTGCCTGACATTTACAGATAAAATGCAAAAGCCTTTTAAAAATAGTCATTAAAAAGCATAACTTTTTCAAAATTCAGCATCTTGAACTTCAGAAAGTATTCTGCCCTCTTACAACAAATGGTCTTTTAGTGGTTATTTTTAATTCCCCCCCCCCCCCCCTCCCCCTCCATCCATTTCAAAGAATGCTGGAAAATTCTAGCTTTACTAAATATAGCCGCTATGACTGTGATCACAGTAACAAAAACCATGTGTGCATTTTCATTTCCCAGTTTTTGGGTATGAAAGGATGTTTTTTTTTACCCTCTTGTTTCCGTGGTGAACTGAGTGGGTGATGGGATGGATCCCCTTCAGGAAGTCCCATGACCTCTGTGTGTCAATTTATGCCAGGGGTGTCCAATCCTGCTTCTGGAGGGCTGACATCTCACATATTTTATAGCTTTAGCATGCTCACTTGGTCACTCATTTACAGTGGTGTAAAGTAACAAATTACAAATACGCAAATTACTGTAATTGAGTAATTTTTCTCAGGAATTGTACTTTACTAAGTAGTTTTAAAAATGTGTACTTTTACTTTCCCTTGAGTACATTTTTAGTGCTGTATTGGTTCTTTTACTCCACTATTTTCCTTCAACCTGTGGCTGCACTTAAAATAAAAATAAAAATCGCATTATACTGAACAATTTTTAGACACCTGACCATGATTTTTCAGTACTCTTTCCACCCCTGCTCATTTACTAACCCATATATAGAGCATGTAACATGAGTGCACTTTATCAAGGAAAATAAGTGTGCACACACAAGGCGCACACACACAATCAGAGTGTTGATTGCTGGTATATGGCAGACAACTAAGGTAGGGAATGAAGATATTCACTCATATATCAAATACTAAATGGCCCACACTCCATAGTGGACCATAAAGTGAGCTTGTTCAGATGTGTTCAATTAGGGTACACTCTATATAAAACCAAATGCTTAATTGTTGCACCCAAATTTGTGTCAAACATTTATAAACCTAACGGTTGGCTTTAAATGTTAAATAATGTAAAAATGTAACCTGGCAGACTGTTTTTGACCCAAATTTGGGTTATTCTTTTTTTTTTTATGTTCTAGGGGCCAATCCAGAGATTTTCTGTTATTGGTGTGTAATTCTTGCCATTGGAGAAATTGTGCTGGCCGACCTTCATCACGTGTGCTTTCCACAACCTCATTACAGCCTTGACACCCATTAACTTGTTACTCACACCTCTCCAGCCTCAGACGCCTAGACTGCAGCTCTGCACAAGACGTTTGGCCATAGGAGAAATGGTCGTGACCAACTGAGCCTGGTTTCTCTCGAGGTTTTTTTTCCTTCACTTTCGCCAATTGGTAAAGTTCATTCCTCGCCGCTGTCGCCACTGGCTTGCATGGTTTGGGACCTGTGGAGCTGTGCATCGATGGATTTTCTCTTAAGTGTTTGGACTTTCAGCAGTGAAAATTAAACCACACTGAACTGAACTAAACTGAACTTAAACTCTGAAAACTGGACTGACACTGTTTCAATTGACTATAATCTTCTATGTTAAGCTGCTTTGACACAATCTACATTGTAAAAGCGCTATAGAAATAAAGATGAATTGAATTGAAAATTAAATAACTATAAATTAACCCTAACACTAACTAATGTTGAAGATTAGCTGATATGCTGTTGTTTCCAAAAATGCTAAGGTGTTTTTCCACAATAGCAGGGTACTCAGCAAAATGTAGTTTCTTCTACTGACACACTGAACAATTATTACGCTTGGCCTTTAAGGAAAAGGTTGTGTTTCAGAAAAAAACAACAACACTGTGGATTGATAGTATGTGTGTTATGCTGATGCGTTCTGCCAGTGAACTGTATGGCTTGTTGTCATTATCAAGTTGTCGAGTCGACATATCGATGCAAATGAATCACATTAGCACAAACGCTTGTTGTAGAGAAGAGATTTGTTGAAGAGAAAACTGTGTAATCCTAATCTTCTTTAATAGCATTTTTGTCCCCAAACTCTTAAAACAGATCAAAACTAATGTTTAAAGGCAAACATGTTGAAGTTTAACTAATATGCTGTTGATTCCTAAAATGATAAGATGTTTTCCCACAATAGTAGTGTATTTAGCAATGTGAAGCTTCTTCTACTGTACACTGACACATTTAATAATAAAACAAAACGACTCTTGTCTTCTTAAATGTGTACTAGCTGAAGTGTTAGTTTCAGTCATTACGCTTGGCCCTTTAGAAAAAGGTTGTGTTTCAGGAAAAAATAAACAGTATGTGGATTGGAAATATGTGTTATGCTGATGCGTTCTGCAGGTGAACTCTGTGACTTATTGTCGTCATCAAGTTGTCGACATAGTGATGCAAATGAATCACATTAGGACAAACATTGATACAGACGAGTGTGTGTGCGTGTGTGGTTGTTGAAGACAAAACTGTGTAATCCTAGTCTTCTTTAATAGCATTTTTTCCAAACTCTTACAACAGATCAAAATAATGTTTAAAGTTTAGCTACTGTAATATGCTGTTAAATTCTAAAATGATAAGACGTTTTCCCAAAATAGTAGCTTATTTAGCAATGCGAAGCTTCTTCTACTGCACAGACACATAAAAAAACGGACTCTTGTCTTCTTAAATGCGAACTAGCAAAGCTGAAGTGTTAGTTTTAGTCATTACGCTTGGCCTTTCAGCAAAAGGTTGTGTTTAAGGAAAAAAATAAACAGTATGTGGATTGGAAGTATGTGTGTTATGCTGATGCTTTCTGCAGGTGAACTCTGCGACTTATTGTCGTCATCAAGTTGTCGAGATAGTGATGCAAATGAATCACATTAGGACAAACGTTGACACAGACAAGTGTGTGTGTGTGTGTGTGTGTGTGTGTGGTTGTTGAAGAGAAACCTTTGTGTAATCCCAGATGTTGATCCAGGTCCAGGCTCTGTGGAGGCGAAAGCGTCACCTCGACTTCCTTTTCCATTCCCTAAAGATATTATTGAATGCAGGCACGCATCACAATGAGAACTTGAAAGCATGGTTCCTGTATGGGTCCCGGCAGTGCATTACGGAGCCCCAAATAAGCATTCCCTAGTATGCTTGCTCAAGCAGTTTACTTCACTTTATTGTTTTAAAGTTTAATGTAGATATTTTTGAGAATATCCTTTTGTTCTGGGGTGGAAGGAAAAGAGCTTCAGCCTTAATGGGGTCATGATAGAGCCATTCATTTTATGGACATAAATGTCAGCAGTAATAAAAGTTGTTAGAGCGTGATATCAATCTTCAGCGTGTTTTGATATTTTGCTGCAATATCTGAATTTCTTTAGTAAGGAGAATGCATCTCTGTAATGTAAAGCTAATTGAATTTGCGGTGGTCCACTTTTGCCAGAAACGTGAGGGGAGTTTTATGAGATAAGTCAGGTTGACATCATGCATTCTGCCGGCCGGGAGGGAGGAACGCCCAGTGAAGACGCTGCATGGAGCAGATGATAGGAGAAAGCAGGAGCAGAAAAATCAGGAAAACACTTTATCATCATTAGAGGGAAAATGAGCAGCGGAGAAAAGGTGGGCCAAACACAAATATTTCGGCTAACTTTTGTTTCGCATTCAGAACTTGACAGCATACCCCACACTGAGCAGTGATATATCTCTAAATCATAAGACACAATCGTTGGACAAAAAACAACTCCACCCGAAAGTAGTAAGGAAAAAAAAAAAGAGAGAGAGAGAGAGAGAGAGAGAGAGAGAGAGCAATCTGTCATCCACCAGAGTGAGCAAACTAACAAAACACAACAGCAAATTCATAAATTAGTTATTCAGCCAAATTAAATACATGTCTGCTGTCAAACTGAAAGCATAAAGAAAAACGCTGTAGGGTTCAAGATAAACACATTTTCGAAGTATTTTCCTAATTCCCTCCAGCAATGAGTTGTACAACTAAAGTCTGTTCAAGAATGCACTTGTAAAAAAGATTTACTTCACATTTTGCTAGAAAGCAGGGCCCGGTTAACCCTTGATGGTAAATGTTACAAAATGTACCACATGAGCACAATATTTGGAGATAATCATTCTGCGATAATGACAGCGGTTTGTGTCACTTCTCAGTGAACTACAGCTCTTTGTAGTAAATGCTGCACTTGATATTACCACATATATTCATTTACTCCAAACTAACCCCATAACTTCAGTTGAGGGTTTGAAATAAATTCCATAGTTGTGTGTTAATTAGTCAAGCTGAATCATTCATTCATTCATTTTCCTTCAGCTTAGTCCCTTTATTCATCAGGGGATGCCCTTCCAGCTGCAACCCAGTACTGGGAAACATCCATACACACTCATTCACACACATACACTACGGCCAATTTAGTTTATTCAATTGACCTATAGCGCATGTCTTTGGACTGCATGGTGGAAACCGGAGCACCCAGAGGAAACCCACGCGAACACGGGGAGAACAAGCAAACTCCACACAGAAATGCCAACTGGCCCAGCCGAGGCTCGAACCAGCGACCTTCTTGCAGTGAGCTGAATCAATGAAAGCTGAATCAATGAAAGCAAATAAATCTTCTGTTTAATTCAGCAAACTTGGGATTTCCTGGGTTTCTTCGTGGCCATTTGGAGTTTGTGCGCTACAGGACCCTCTGCCTTTTGGAGGAGATTTACTACAGATGACGCCATGCATCCCTGAGAAGATGTGCACGTATACTGTGCAAGTATTCATTTTACATATAATGTAATATATGCAATATTATTGCACCCACATTTTGATATTTTATTCTTACAAATATAAAAGTATATATTTTTAAATTTATAATAATAATAATAATACATTTTATTTATGATGTGCTTTTCTTAAACTCAAAGCGCTAATGAAAAACAAAAAATGTATAAAACTGTTGTAAAAAAAATAAATGTATATACATTTCTATTTATATAAACTACAAATAAAAATGGGTAATCTTTTTTTGATGTGGACATCAAAATAGGACATTTTGTCTTTGACCCATACAGTAAAGTACATTGGATGTACTGTAACAGATTATGTGTTAAATGAACACATGACATTGAACATTTAAACCTGAACAAAATGACTCGTGAACATTTACACTACAATGCTAAAAAACAAAATCTATAAAAAATACGGATAATGTACTGGCAGATAAAAACCAGGACATTATCTGTTAAATTACATATACTTCCTTCATTTTTTTTTTTTAAGTAGGAATTTCAGTTAATTAAACTACTTCTCCTGTGTAGATGATTATACAGAAACTTCTGTAAAACTTATGAAAATATTTGACATTACATTTGGCTAAAGTACATTAAATACATCTTTACAAGACCAATGTAGTTTTCAAAACATGGTATAGAAAATTAAGCGCAATGTACAGTCGTGGCCAAAAGTTTTGAGAATGACACAAACATTAGTTTTCACAAAGTTTGCTGCTAAACTGCTTTTAGATCTTTGTTTCAGTTGTTTCTGTGATGTACTGAAATATAATTACAAGCACTTCATACGTTTCAAAGGCTTTTATCGACAATTACATGACATTTATGCAAAGAGTCAGTATTTGCAGTGTTGGCCCTTCTTTTTCAGGACCTCTGCAATTCAACTGGGCATGCTTTCAATCAACTTCTGGGCCAAATCCTGACAGATAGCAACCCATTCTTTCATAATCACTTCTTGGAGTTTGTCAGAATTAGTGGGTTTTTGTTTGTCCACCCGCCTCTTGAGGATTGACCACAAGTTCTCAATGGGATTAAGATCTGGGGAGTTTCTAGGTCATGGACCCAAAATTTCAACTTTTGATCCCCGAGCCACTTAGATATCACTTTTGCCTTATGGCACGGTGCTCCATCGTGCTGGAAAATGCATTGTTCTTCACCAAACTGTTGTTGGATTGTTGGAAGAAGTTGCTGTTGGAGGGTGTTTTGGTACCATTCTTTATTCATGGCTGTGTTTTTGGGCAAAATTGTGAGTGAGCCCACTCCCTTGGATGAGAAGCAACCCCACACATGAATGGTCTCAGAATGCTTTACTGTTGGCATGACACAGGACTGATGGTAGCACTCACCTTTTCTTCTCCGGACAAGCCTTTTTCCAGATGCCCCAAACAATCGGAAAGGGGCTTCATCGAAGAATATGACTTTGCCCCTGCTGTCCTCAGCAGTCCATTCGCCATACTTTTTGCAGAAGATCAATCTGTCCCTGATGTTTTTTTTTGGAGAAAAAATTATTGCTGCCCTTCTTGACACCAGGCCATCTTCCAAAAGTCTTCGCCTCACTGTGCGTGCAGATGCACTCACACCTGCCTGCTGCCATTCCTGAGCAAGCTCTGCACTGGTGGCACTTCGATTCCGCAGCTGAATCCTCTTTAGGAGACGATGCTGGTGCTTGCTGGGCTTTCTTGGACGCCCTGAAGCCTTCTTAACAAGAATTTAACCTCTTTCCTTGAAGTTCTTGATGATGCTATAAATTGTTGATTTAGATTCAATCTTAGTAGCCACAATATCCTTGCCTGTGAAGCCATTTTTATGCAACGCAATGATGGTTGCACGCGTTTCTTTGCAGGTCACCATGGTTAACAATGGAAGAACAATGATTTCAAGCATCATCCTCCTTTTAACATGTCAAGTCTGCCATTCTAACCCAATCAGCCTGACATAATGATCTCCAGCCTTGTGCTCGTCAACATTCTCACCTGAGTTAACAAGACGATTACTGAAATGATCTCAGCAGGTCCTTTAATGACAGCAATGAAATGCAGTGGAAAGTTTTTTTCAGGATTAAGTTAATTTTCATGGCAAAGAAGGACTATGCAATTCATCTGATCACTCTTCATAATATTCTGGAGTATATGCAAATTGCTATTATAAAAACTCAAGCAGCAACTTTTCCAATATTTATGTAATTCTCAAACTTTTTGGCCACGACTGTACACAAAACAAATATGTTTTTTTCACAGTTGCATTCAGTAGCTTTTGTAGTACAATAGAAAAATATAAGCAACGCAATTGAAATAGGTAAATCAACAAATAAATAAATAAATAAATGTAACAGTAGGAAAAAAATTGCAATAAAATAAATGGTATACAAGAAAATGTAACAAAATTTACATTTGTATTTTTATTCCTGCCTTTACATTTTATTCTTTTTAACTTTAATAAAAGGCCCTGCAGCTTTTAACACATGGTGATCATGTTTCTTACCATTACATATAGTTTGATTCACCAGTCCAGTTTACACTTGTGTTTAGTGCTGTCCAGTGTTTGAATGAATGAGATGGAGGTTACAGTAATAGCAAGTGCAGATGGAGCCTCTGTCTTTCAGAGTTCAACAAGAAGCAGACAAGCTTCAGCTCGGCTAGACGAGTAAAACAGAGACAAACATATTTGTTTGGACTTGAAGAAAGAGGAAAAAACAAAACACAGAGAAAGTGAGAGAGAACGATAGAAAGTGTGCGTGAGGCAAATGCTTTCGCACAGAGCAGAGAAAATAGCTGTCTGTGAATGTGTGATAGTGAGAGAACGACTGACAGTCCGGCCTGGAAAAAAGTGCGAACGAGAGAGAAAAAAAAATACAAAAATTGAAGACAAGTACATTGAAAAGTCAAAGGGAAAAAAGACACCTCCAGTAAAAGATGTTAGAGGTGTTAGCGGTGATAGAGGAAAGGCTTAGCTGTCATAGTCTTCTGCCTCATTTGGGGGAAAACCGAAAAGACAACCTGTACTGGAAACACACGGCCGTCAAAAAGAGATACGTAAACACTGACAAAGAGTGAAACAGAGGGAAATGAAAAAGACAGAAACCAGTAGAGATGCCTCCTTAACCCCATAGGCAGTTTTTTTTTTTAATCTTTCTCTCTCCCTCTTGCTCAATGTCTCCTGTAAATTCAGCAAACACACTTTCTTTGATGTCTCACACAGATGGCAGAAATCCTTTTCCTTGCTGCCTGCCTGCCTGCCTGTCTGTCTGGGCAACCCTTCACTGCCAGACTGAGGTGTGCCAATGTGGGTTCAAAACACTTACATGTAAAGAAGGGGAGCTTTTTTTTCACCACAGTTTCCACTCATATCATTGTTTTGTCAGATGATGCAAGAGAATTGACTTCTTTATATCATGTCAAAAGTCGAAAAGTTCTTCAAGCCTCCAATTGACTTTGTGTGCATGATGCAATAGACATCTGCGAGGAGGAACAAATTAAATTTTGAAAGCTTTTGATGCAGACCTGAGACGGTTCCACATCAGAATCTGGGTTGTTTAGTTGTCGAGAAAGCCATTTTCCGACTCTAGAGACAAAAAAGGTGGATATGAGGTAAAGTTTGTAGTTAGCATTCATTTAAAATTTTGTGTAAAATGCAAGTCCCATTCCCAGGGTTAGACATAGTCTGTGGACATTTTTTGCTATTTCTGCACAGAATTTTGTACAAAATCTGTGGATTTATGTGGAATGACTTTGAGAGTAACTAAAAAGGCTTGCATGTCCATTTAGAACCACTTGTTTATTAAACAAATCAAGTCTTTCATTTCAAGAGTTCACACTTAGCTGCTGTTTGATTATAAAGCGTGTTTGGCATGCTGTCCCGGGAGAGAGCCCTAAGCTCATAAGATCCTCAAGCCCGGGGCTCCCTCCTGTTTGCAGGGCGAGAGGGGAGTTTGAGCTCAGGTAGATCTCGAGAACTCCCCTACTTATTTATGGCTAATGACCAATTAGGAATTACTATGGAGAGATATACTGCTTACTAAAAGCTCATCTATGGTGCCAATTTGGTTAAGTTAATTCACTTATGTCGCATGTCTTTGGATAGTGGGAGGAAACCGAGGAACCCAGGGCAAACCCACGCAAGCACGGGGAGAACATGTAAACTCTGCACAGAAACGTCGACTGGCCTGGAAAGGACTTGAACCAGTGACATTCTTGCAGTGAGGCAACAGTGCTAACCACTGTAAATAACTCTGGTTATTTACGGTGACTTAGGAATCATCTCATTGATGAATCATGTGTTAGCTAATGCGGGACCAGCCATGGTCAATCATAAGCACGTGATCCTCTCGAAATTAGTTTAAAAACAAACTTCACATAATATGTCAACACAGAAAATATTACTTTACAAACGTTATTGAACATAAATCATTTAAACATTTGCATATATTATTCAATAATACAACTGACATTAATATTAAAACTGAATAAATATGTATTTCTACATTTTTTACAAGTAAATAAATAGATTGAATGATGGGTCTACTATATGGGCCTACTCATATAGGGCCAGACAGAATCTGCAAAAATGTTATGCACATTTACACAACTAAATAAATAAACTCAATAATGGGCTAAAAATCTGCGGATTTCTGCACATGCAGATTTTGTGTGGGTCTACTCATACCTAATTGACTTTGAATTAAAATGGTTTTAAAATGCACTTTTGTTGTATATTATTGTGATAAATGCATTTTTTTTTTTAAATATATCTGCTTGTCTTTGTACACATAATGCCTTTCATAAAGCCGCTTATAATCTTTGTTTCTTTTTAATACATCTGCGACAGTCTTAAGACCCAAAGCAATCTTTTTTTTTCTTTGCTTATAGGAGTAAACAGAAGTTTGAAATGCCAGAGCAGCGATATTTTGTGAGCATCCCAATGCATTCCATGCTGCTATATAAAAATATAGAAACATCATGTCAACTTTATATAACTTCTAGCTTGAATAAAAGCAGTAACAAAAACAACAACAACAACAGCAACAAAACAAGGTCAGTTTCACTTTCAAATATAATAACAGCTTCAGTTTGTACTGTCAATCAACTTCCCAGTGTTTCCTTTTTTTTAACTCATGGATATCTAACCTCACAAACTTTGACCAAAAGTACACTTGGCAAGCACTTGGCAAGCTATGTCCTTAATAGAACTCAAAATAAACTTCATTTTGACCACGCCACTTGAGGTACATTAGGGAATTTACGAGGTCTTTTGCCATTTAACTTTTTTGTGTAAAATGACAGAATCTGCAGACATTTTTTTGCTATTTCTGTACAAAATCTGTGGATTGAGAGTATAGTACATGAAATAAAAAAAATAAAAAAACTTTTCTAAGGAAATCCAGTTAGAAGCACTTGTTTGGTAAACATTTTTCTAAGAAAAGAAAGGAAGAAAGAAAGAAAGAAAGAAAGAAAGAAAGAAAGAAAGAAAGAAAGAAAGAAAGAAAGAAAGAAAGAAAGAAA
>CAIGQV010016298.1:44618-63324 GCA_903798115.1 Danio jaintianensis | reverse complement strand
CACAAACACACACACACACACACACACACACACACACACACACACACGCGCGCATGCACACGCACACAAACACAAAGGGAATTCAGTTTTTGTTCCTTTTCCTAAAATGTTCAAGGCTCTTGTTAAAGACTGGGTTTAAGGAGGTTTTTTAGCAGTGATGGGATTAAGGGTTTTTATGTAGGAAACCAACAGAAGCATCAAGCTTTTTAAGGAGCTTTTAGACAAAATGAGTTTCAATTTTTCAATGAGATGTGACTGACCGAGTGTAATTAAACAAAAGCCAAAAGCTCCATCACAAGCGTAATCATGCATGAAATGAGAGAGAGAGAGAGAGAGAGGTCATCTAGTAAAAGAACATTTTGGTGCATTAGAGCAACTATCACAGAATGACGCTGTTCCCGATGATACTCGATAAAGCAGAAGTACATCATGATGTGCTTCTTAATCGAAAAGAAATTTTTTTTGTCATTCACCCCTCTCTGATATTCAAGCAAAGAGCCACATGAAGCTGTACAGTAGTAATGTTACCACAGTAGGTGTTCTTGCGATGTGGATCTGACTATTAATTCTTAACACACACCAAATGAAGGGAGCAAGGTAAATGATACTTTCTGATACAAAATGAAACCAGCAAATATGTCAAAACAACCAAAACAGAGTGCTCTGCAATTCATACACAATTGTTTTACTATAATTTTAATATTTGTAGCAAAGAAATGTATAGATTTGATAGAAAAAAGATATACAGTATTCAGTGGTAGTGATGTGATGATTCATAACTATTAGCAATACTAGTAATAATTTCCATTTCCACAAACCAACTGCCCCCTAGTGGCTGGGAGCCTTTCTGTTATGTTGTGGCTTGATTTCATTGTGTTGTGGCGATTTTGTTGCATTGTGTTGTGTTTGCTTTGTTAAAGTTCTGTTTTGTTTTGGCTTATTTCTGTTTCTCTTGTGTAATTATATATTTTTAATTTTGTTTGTGTGCTTGTGCACCAAACAAATTGGTCATTGGTCAAACATTTTTTGGTCCCCATGAGGCTAATCACAGAGTATTTTGAATATGATCAAGTATTTTGAATATGTAAAATGCAGAATGTTTCCTGTGAGCGTTGCGCTTAGGTGTAGGGTTTGAATAGAAGGATAGAATATACAGTCTGTACAGTGTAAACATCATTACGTCTATGGGAAGTCCCTATAAAGACAGCTGTACAAGTGTTCGTGTAACAGTAATATGTCTCCCACTTTCCTCATCTTGACCGAATAAAACGGCATAACAGTAAATGGCAGAATGTCCTGTAAGCATGGGTGTTTCCAGCCTTGTTTCAGGAACACTAACACCACTGAAGATTACTCATGTCTCAAATAAATGAATTGCAAATGATCAAGAAGTTTGCATTTTCCCATTTTAAAGAGACCATGAAAAGAGAAAATTTAACGGCATATAAGAACTCATTGTACTGTTAAAAATATCCTGAATATTTTAGAGCTCAAACCTTCTGTGTTAGTCTAAAAACAGCTTTTAGTGAAACCACTGATGTAAAGGAAGTAGAATGTAGTATTAGATAAACATGAGAAAGTTAAAAACACTACAATGTTAAAAAAATGCAGGTTCCACACAACTCCTTCATGTTGTCCCAACACAAATAGATTAAGTTAACTTAATCGTTTTAACACATTGAAGTGGATTGAACATAAAACAATTAAATTGTCTTGAAAAAACAACAAAAGAATTGTGTTGTTACAACTCATTTTAAATAAGTAGTTTGAACAAGCAGCCTTTTTTAAATGTAAATTACTAAATGACAGAGCAACAAAGAGTCTTTGCCTTCCATGTGAACCTAGGACCACGGACGCAACTATTTTTGTTTTGCATCAGGTAAGTAATTTCATATACGTATGTATGCATTTATTTATTTATTTATGTTTTTATGTATGTATGAGCGGTCAGTGGCTAAGTGGTTATAAGTGCTTGCCTCACAGCAAGAAGGTCGCTGGTTTTAGTCCCGGCTGGACCAGAAGGTCAGGAGTTTGTATGTTCTCACCCTTTCTGCGAGGGTTTCTTCTGGGTGTTCCGGTTTCCCCCACAGTCCAAAGACATGTAGGTTATTTGGATGAACTTAACTGGCTGTAGTGTGTGAATAGGAGAGTGTGTGTGTGTGTGTGTGTGTGTGTGTGTGTGTGTTTTCCAGCACTGAGGGTTGCACTCTCAGTGCTGGGTTGTGGCAAGATTGGCATCCACCAGTAAAATACATGTCAGAGTAACTGGTGGTTCATTCCTCTGTGGCGTCCGATTAAGCCAAAGTGATATGAGTGTAATTGTGTATGTTTGAATGTATTGACTGATTGAGTATTTTTCTCATTTTGCAAAAAGTAAAGAAAATAATTCAAGATATGAAAGATAATTTATGCATAAATATCAGACACAAAAATAGTGAATGAGTGTAGTTGCAAATTTGATACTGATTTTATGCAAACGTTCAATAAACAGGGTTGTTATTGTTAGTGAGTTACATTTTACACATTATAAATAACTAATTTTTCAATATTTTTTTCTGTTTCCTTAACACGGCGGCACGGTAGTGCAGTGGTTAGCAAGAAGGTTGCTGGTTCAAGCCCCGGCTGGGTCAGTTGGCATTTCTGTGTGGAGTTTGCATGTTCTTCCCGTGTTCGCGTAGGTTTCCTCCGGGTGCTCCGGTTTCTCCCATAGTCCAAAGACATGCGCTATAGGTGAATTTAATAAACTAAAATTGGCCGTAGTGTATGTGTGTGAATGAGTGTGCACGGATGTTTCCCAGTACTGGGTTGCAGCTGGAAGGGCATCTGCTGTGTAAAACATATGCTGGATAAGTTGTCGGATCATTCAGCTGTGGTGACCCCTGATGAATAAAGAGACTAAGCCGAAGGAAAATGAATGAATGAATGTTTCGCTAACAAAACAAGGCAGCAGAACATGAATTTCAGAAGAACACCACTGTCTCATGCAGAAATGAATATGTTTTTTTGACCTAATCAATTAAGTCAGCATTTCAAAGGTAACTTCATAAAGAAATATCCTTGCCTTGTTTTTGATACATGACACAGTCTGAATGAACAAAATGACAGTAATGACAAAAAAAGTTTATATAGTTTATACTGATTGAAATGTACAGAGCATTTATACCAAAATAACCTATATTTCTGAGTACATCACAGCACTGCTCACTTCCAATTAATCTAAATTAGTATTAGTATTATTATTTAAATTAATATTAATCTACATGGGTGCTAAATTAGATGCTAAAATTGATATGAAAATTGCATTTCATGATGCCTTAAGAATACAACAGCTCAATGCTGATCATACTGTATAATTTTAGAGCTCTTGTTGAATCAAATATTTGTTACATTTGGTTTGTAATGTATAATGAACACAAACCCTGTTTGCTGTATAGCCAGCAGCAGTGTTAAAAATTCAGTGTAAATGCAATTTCTTTTTAGTAGCTTACCAGTCTTTTTAGAAAAAGAATCACTTACAATCTTAATCCTTTGTGAAGCAATACTGGAAGTGTCTAAAAAATGAGTTGTTCGAGTATATAAGCAATCTTCTAGATTTTAAATTCATTCATTCATTTTCTTTTCAGCTTAGTCCCTTTATTAATCTGGGGTCGCCACAGCGGAATGAACCGCCAACTTATCCAGCATATGTTTTACGCAGCGGATGCCCTTCCAGCTGCAACCCATCACTGGGAAACATCCATACACACTCATTCACACACATACACTATGGACAATTTAGCTTACCCAATTCACCTATAGCGCATGTCTTTGGACTTGTGGGGGAAACCGGAGCACCTGGAGGAAACCCACACCAACACGGGAGAACATGCAAACTCCACACAGAAACGCCAACTGACCCAGCCAAGGCTCGAACCAGCGACCTTCTTGCTGTGAGGCGATTGTGCTACCCACTGCGCCACAGTGCAGCCTATTTTAAATTCCTGTGCAATAATTTATTAGTTTCTTTGATCGTAAGCTTGTTCCTGTCAAAAGCTGATTATGGCAGTAAGATAAGCTCAAAATGTTTTAAGAGGCAATTTCTAATTGGCACACAAGCTGCTCTGACATGTGAGGTCCAGTCTAAACACTCGGTGTATGGCTCGAGGCTACATAATTAAAGACAAACTGCTAATAAGCAGACATACTTCCAGATGAACACAATTTGGACCAAATGTTTGCTTAAGATGAACACGTTGTGGGGTGGGAGGCTATGGAAAGACTAAATGAAAAATGAATGAGATTTATAGAGTAACACAGAAAGCGAGAGAGCAAGACAGAGAGATATTTATTTATTTATTTTGACAGTACTTTAATTATGAAAAGAATCCAAAAGCATTTAAAAACATTTCCATTATAACCTTTCCCCCACCTTATAAACATTTTTTTACATCAACACTTCTGAAATAATTTCATTGCTATCCAACGAGCACAGCACATCATCAGAGCACCATTCAGTTTCAAAAATATCCAATGTTCTCTCAATAATTTAGTTTAAGTCATGACTTCACTATTTAAAAAAAGGTGGTATACCTTTTTCATCTCCTTTCTGTTTAATTTTATTCCTCCAAGTTTCATACAGTAAACAGTTAATTTTGCAATACCAACAATACAATTGAGCAACTAGGCATGGGACGATAACCGTTTTCAAGGTATACAAAAAATAAAGTGTTACACAGCATAAAACGAAACAGTCTCTCTTTTGTTGCAAAAAGAACAATCCACTTACATTTGGATTCAACCTTGCCACAAACAAATCAACAGCTTTCAATCTATGGAGTATCCTTCACTAGCTACGTTTCCATCAGCCTATTTTTATGTGCATTTTGGAATATCGCATGAAAAATGCTTAATGGAAACTTCAATATGCACATAGAATTTGAAAATGTGCTCACATTTTTTAACTGAATATGATAAACTTTATTATCCGATATGAAAAAATGTGCATAAACTATAATGGAAACACATTTAAAAAGTTCCTGCATGCAAATCAAAAAAAGTGTGATTTTGTTTATTATTCACTAAATGGAAACGGACAAAAATGGACATTCTAAAATTTCTGAGTCACTCTAAAATCCCTTAACCAAAGTCTGTCATCAAAGTGGTTGAGTATTATTATTTCTCAGAACTCGTTTAGTCTTCGTTTTCCAAGGCACAAGTGATTTATTGTATAATATAAAAGGCCCACAATGAGTTCTCCAACCACAGCAAATTACCTCTTTCTTTTTGATATTTGGTGCCAGTTCATCTGGAAGTGATGATTTTGGTCCTCATTGGATGTAACTGGTATTGTTCGTAAATGTTTGATGTGATATTCCAGTTTAAGTAGTATCAATTCCTTTATTTAAGGAAGGTTTATAAAGAAGTCTTAGTTTCAGTAATCTCTAACATGTTTCACCATACTGTATCATTTATGTTTTAACCATTTAACATTTTTCACATTTGTGAGTGTATGTGAGAGAGAGAGATCTGAAGGGGGTAGAGAGTTATGTGTGAATGGAAGATGTAACTATACAGGGTTTTCCATGATTCCCATGAACTTTTGGTCCCCAGTGACACTCCACAGGTCAGTCCCTCATCCTCTTGTTTTATAAATAGCTTTACTCTAAACAGCATGTAACAGTACACTTTCTCTCACAAACACGCTGACCAAAGGCCTGTGAAACTTTCCAACCAATGTATATTTTCTCCTATTATGGAGAATGATGACCCCTGTGACAGGAAGTGAGAGTGTGAGAGGAGCAGATGTGAGCTGTTGTGGGATTGCAAAGTATTCCTTTAACCTTTGCTTCTGTAAAGACTATACTGCTTCTTTCTCTTTGTGTGTGTGTGTTTGTGTGTGTTTTTTGTGGCCATTCGCAACGTTTTGTTTCACAGAAGCCTATGGGAATGTGAAAATATTATTGGGCATCAATAACAATGGATTCCAATGGATCATTGAAGAATAATTTCCAGTTTTCTTGTTTATTCATTCAGAATTTCGGTTTATCCAATAGAATCATGCTTGATGCTTAGAAGATTCTAGGATTCTTTAGGTTCCAATAATCCTGCATGTTGACTATGCTCAGAATGCAATACTAGTTCACAAAAATGGAATAATATGCAGACATTTTATAATTTCTAATATAATAACCTAAAATCTTTAAATAAAGATACTGTTACGATTATCAGCTGGATTGCCCACTAAACTCCTGTGCTACCTGTTATTCACCTGGACTACAACTACCATGATGCTTTGCAGCAATCTATACCCATTACAGCACTCCAGCTGATAATTGTAACACATTTTTTTGAACAATAGTACATTATCACATGACGTGCTACACATTTATTATTAAAGAAAGAAATGTCTGTTTATCATGCAAGTCGTTTGGCCTGTAAATATCTCAGTTCTATGAAAAAAATAGAAAAGAATACAATTTTATTGTAAAATATATTTTAATAATTAATTCTATATATTACAATTAAATATTATACTACTAATGCTTTATAATTAAATGTAATACTGTTTTTTATAAGATCATGATTCCATTTGCACAATTATTTTTGTTGGTTATGGTTACCATTGGTTACCATTAACTCAGACAATATCATTTCAAACTACTAAGGATGTTAATAAAAGTCTAACCTATTCATCAACATTCAAAGTTGTCAGAGCAGAGATCCAGGCCCAGGTGTAAAAAACAGAAAACTACACAATATGAGAACGTGTTAATTAGCTGGTGCTTTTTTCCCCTGAAACTTTTTAAATTTTGTATTACTCTGTTCCTAAGAAACCATTTTAGTTATCATATTCTCAGCTATTATTTGTATTTGATTTCAGTCAGAGAAAATAAATTCTTATTAGTTTTAGTTAAGAATAACAACGCTGAACTATATACTTTTTGTTTACTGTATGTTTCTTGATTATTGTGTTCTTTCCCTTTGTGTGAGTGTGTGTATGAGTGTTTGTGTGTAAATTATTTCATGAGGACAACTAGAAGAAATAGAGCTTCAAAAGCAGGACCCGAGGCATTGGATTGTACCAGACTACAGGGGCAGAAAGCCTGAGGAATCCATCTGTCATGCACACACACGTACACACACACACGCGCACGCAGACACACATACACACACACACACACGCAGACACACACGCACACGCACACACACACACATGTTTGTTTTTGTGAAAAGTGGGTACATTACATAGGTTTCCATTGATTTTATACAGCACAAACCGTATTTTGTATTGCCCTAACCCCACCCTACCCCTAAACCCAACCATCACAGGAAACAGTGTACAACTTTACTCTCTGAAATAAACTCATTCTGTGTGATTTATAAGCTTTTTACGAAATGAGGACGTCAGCAATGTCCTCATATTTCACCTCCTTTTTGTAATACCTGTGTCATACCTATGTCATTATACAGATTTGTGTCCTGACATGTCACAAAAACACGTACACACACGCACACGCACACACACACACACACAATTACACACACACACAATTACACACACACACACACACACACACACACACACACACACACACACACACACACACACACACACACACACACACACACACACACACGCACACAAACAGGAACTGGCCTGAAGCATTACTCCATACAGTACAATTACTTCATCATAGTCCAAACACTCTCTAACATGTTTTGTGGAACTGGATGACCATTACACTTTAAGCCATCTATATTTTAAAGTATTAATCTGCATTATTATCCAATGTGAAAAATATAATTAATACATTTAGCTTGTATTTAACACAAAGTCATTGCATGGCTTCAAAAGACCAACTGTATGTTTTGTAATTTTAAAGAGTTGCAGCCCAAGTCCTCATCCTCTTTCATTTTATTGAAAAAAAAAAAAAAAAAAAAACTGTCCATGATGTTATTCAAAAAATGCACCTGTTTTTGTCTCCACACTAGACATAGTGTGGTTTGGGTAATGAATTTAAAAGCACATCTCTTATAAAGCAGCATCCTAACCGAAATGAAACCTCAAACAAGACGGATCTGAACTGTTATTGGGGAACAACTACATTATTCTGGCATTGCACACAAAACTTGATTAAAGCTAAACGTTGAATCCAGTGCAGTCTAAAATTAACTTGCTGTTGCCAGACTAACAGCTAGACTAGCACAGTCTTAGCTAGGCGTGAAAAAAATTACATAGCTCAATAACAAAGTGCTGGAATCTTTCCTCAGAGATTTTCATCTATATTGACATCATTACATCACACAGTTGCAGCAGATTTGTCGGCTGCACATCCATGATGTGAATCTGCTGTTTCACAACATCCCAAAGGTGCTTTACTGGATTGAAATGTGAAGAATGCGGAGGCCATTTGAGTATAGTGAACTCATTGCCATGATAAAAATAAAAAATCCTATTGGAATAGGTGCCCAAAACACTAGAAACCATTAAAAAGCACAGGTTATAATAGTTAAAATTTGGTTAAAATTTGATGGTTTGTAATGTTTTATTTGGTATTTGTAGGGGAATTCATTAGAAATTCTGTGAATTTTATCAAGGTGGTCAGAGAAGTAAGAGAGTGTCTATAAATGTTACATTTTAACATGCGGCTATCATAATAAGCATGTTTTGCTAATGTGATTAACACAGTGCTAGCATAAATTAACATAGTGGTGACGTTTCATAGCATGGCTAGCACACTGAAAGCATGTATTAGCATAGCTAGTATATTACTAAAATGTTTTACACATGTTTTGTCATGCTACTACCACAAATTTGCATGTTAGCATGTTTTTGGTTAAACTTTTTAAGCAGTTTTAATTATATTAACAGCAGCAATAAAAATCTGCACACGGTTATGCAGGATACAAAGCACCTCAACCTCAGCGCACCTACACTTGAGCATGAATGTACAAACAATATTAATAATGTGATAACATATTTCTGGGATGTTTAACATGTTGCCATTATGAATTAGCATGTTTAAAGGTTTCTAGCATGTGGTTGACATTTTAATTTCTAAAATGAATTACTATATTAACTTGTTTAGCACATGGCTTACATAAATTCATATATAGTATTAGTAGCACATTTCTAGCACGTGTTAATGTATGGCTGTCATGTCTTGGCATGTTCCTTAAACGTATCATTTTCATAGTAACAAGGACATCTCAAAATAAAGCATAACCCAAATATTTTATTAGTTGCTTAGTACATATTTTGAATGGGTTAAGTTTAGTTAAAGGTGCTATAGAATGTAAAACTGTATATCCCTTGGCACAGTTGAATAATACATGTTCAGTACAAGGAAATCACATACCATGAGCCTCAAACATCATTGTTTCTTCTTATATAAGTTTTGCAAAATACTACAGAAACATATTCAAATCAGAACATTACAGTGACTTTTACATAACACTAGAGGTCATTAATATGCACACTCCCAGCAGCCTTTGATTGGTTGCAATACACATATTTCCTTATCATCTAAGTTCCACACAGCTTATTATATTTTGTATGTATGTGGACTTTTATTTTAAAAGAGTGGCATGCAGGGCAGGAGCTATGGCTAATGCAATAGGCATAGAGCATTTAATCACAGCTCATTGCCAAACACTAAATTAGAAAGAAAGACAGATTATTTGTTTATTCAATGCCCCCCCAAGAGGCATAATGTCTGTTTAACTGTATTTTTGTTTTGTTCAACATGCATATTGTGAAATGTATTGTACACGTTTGTAATGAGATAACATGCAGCGCTCATCCTTCAGCTCTTATGGGGAAGTAAAGAATGTCAATTTGGACAAGGTGATAATAGTATGACAATCTGTTTATGCAGAGCTTGATTTTAATTTCTGCCTATGTTGTCAAATACTTAAAAAATACAAGTCTAAATCTACTTATAAATATACTGTATTTATGTCAGTCCATTTGTCAGGTACAATTATAATTCAGTCAATATTTGAACCATACCAAACTACTCAGCAGAATACTAGGTTTCACTGGTTGAAAGTTGACTCACACTCCTAGCTAACTTGAACCTCTCCACCACTTAAGTTGAAACAATTGCCATTTGACAAGATATCTAATGAAAAAAAAAATTGGAGAGCAGAAGTATGGTTATTTGGGTACATATCCTAGGGTTGTCAATGGACATGTAAAATCATTTCTGGAGAATTTTTGTGCTTACCTAAGTTGCAAACCTTCTATGTAAATATCAACTTAAACATATTACATCTGTGCATTCTATGGCATCTTTAATTTGACCCTGTGCATAGCTGTCATGTGGTTCTGTTGTGTTTAGTGAGAACTGACAAATTTCTCACTGCTGGAATCTTTTCATATCATTTCTCATTTTCGCTGCGAAACATTCTATGAAATACTAAATATTAAACCTTAATGCGCTTGTTATATTTGCAATGGATGATGCAATGCACAACCCTTTGAGCCAGATTTATCCAACATCACATCAATATGCCAGACCGACTACAGGGTCACAGGATAAAAACACAACATCATAACTGATCTCAGCATGCAGGTGGAAATCCAGAATCACTTCCAACTTTATGTAAGACCATAAGGAACTACAAAGCAGGCTGCCTTTAGGAGATCTAATGCCACAAAGTCAGAGATGAACATATGCTATTTCAACACAGCTGATGTGGTTATGGTGTAATCCCACTGAAGGAAAAATCTTTCTCCCTCTGTCTTTCTTTCACTCGCTCTCTCACTCTTTCTTCAAGTTGCATCAGGCTTTCATTATTCGGAGTGCGGGCGCGCATGTACAAATACAATACCTGATCCGAGGGCTGCCCTCACATTTAAACTTCACAATAAGACTCTCTCCCCTCTTTCATTTCATCAGTTCACACCCTTCAGAGGCGGCTCATTAACTAATGCTTTCATCTCGCGCAAACGCAAAACTACAAAGACGAGATGGCGAAAGTGACAGAAAAGGTTACGAGCAAAATGTCAGCCATTTCTGATGGCGAAATGTTGTGCAATTGAATCGCACTCCATTCAGTGTGTTTTAAAGGATCGTGTTCCTGCCTATGTGGGGTTATCAAAATGATGTAAAAGCTGTCCGGGACCAAAATGGAGAGGATGTAAGGTCGAACAGCAGACACTATGCAAAGGGGGGGGTGGCGGGGGGGGGAGCTAAGTTTTGTGTTTTGTCCTTGGTTAGTGAATTTTATTGCACTTGAATATATGGGGGAAAAGAGAATTCCAGGGTAATTATTAGGTATGGGTTTGGACAAAACTTTAAAATGCTAACATTTTCCTATTTCAGTTGACAGTTGGACAGAATTACAAAACAAACTGTAGGTTAAAAACCATGGGAGGTAGGGCTTTTTCTTACTGTGCAGCTAAATAATGGAATGCATTACCCACAATTATCAGGAACGCTGTTTCTCTGGATTGTTTTAAGAAGCTTCTTAAGACACATCTTTTTAGCAAAGCATTTCATTTGTGATTATCACTGTCACTTTTATGCAATTTGTAACATAGTTTATTTATTGTTTTTTTATGATTTTATTGATTATTGTGCTGTGACTTTTGCCTTGTTACTGGGGTTTTATGCAAGCTTGTAATTAACTGCATTTTTATTTGTTGTTGTATATCTTGTAGCGTTTTGAGTTTAAGAAAAGCGCATCATAAATAAAATGTATTATTATTATTAAAGAAATTTTAATTTGTTGGGACTGAAAATCTGAGGTAACACTTTACTTGAAGGGTTGTTCATAAGACTGTTATTACACCTTTATAATCAAGACATGATATGTCATGAATATGAATGAGATTTTACATGTTTATTACAAATGTCATTAAGTGTTGTTAGCCCAGTTATGTCATTTTAATTGCAAAGGTGACATTGATTGAGTTGCTTTTGTTATGACAACTTGACATAAACAAGTACATCATAATACAGTACATCAGTGTCTTTGTCATTACAACTTGATATTATCAAGACAACATATCTTGTCATAAATCTCTCACAAACATGATTGTCATGGGGCAATTATAACTGTCATTAATATTTTTCTTATCACCTTTTTAATTACAATGTCTCATTGGAGTACTCTGTCAAATAATTTCATAACAGTATCATTAATATTTAAGGACATTTTAATGACAAATTCAATTTGTACCACTGTAGTTAAGGTCAAGAAAATATTAATGAGGCTGTTGTAAAATTCATGACAGTTTTAAGAGCCTCATGACAATGATTGATGAAGATATGTCTTAATAATATCAAGTTGTCATGACAAAGACGATGTTTTTGTTTGTGAAGTTGTCATAACAAGGATATTTCAAACAATGTCATCATTGCATTTAAACTAACATAATGGATCGAATGACACTTAATGACAGTTGTCATAAGCATGCATAAAATCTCATTCATATTAATGACATGTCATATTATATCATATTAATGACATGTGACCACTTCAAGTAAAGTGTTACCAAATCAGGTATATTCCAAAATAAAGGTATAGTAATAAAACATTCATTTATTCATTTTTCTTCAGCTGATTCCCTTTATTCATCAGGGATCATATTTGACATGTATTGGCTGTTATCCTTAACAAATAATGACCTATAAAATACATAGCATAAACTACAATAACTATTCATGTAAAAATAGATTCAGAATAATTTAAATAATGGCATTTCTGTTTTGGTAAACAGCCACATTATATAAACATAAAGACAAAAAGTACAGTCATAATTGCACAATAAACCCCTGCACGCTAATACAAGAGCCATTTACTTCACACTGGGCATCTTAATTACCTTGCTGAAATTTATTTGACCATAATCATCAGCCACAAAACATCAAATGATGACATATCTTGATTTAGAACTCTAAAACTGCCGCTTGAACCCATAAATTAAGACACATTTCCGTTTAAACTCACGTCTTGACTCGATCCATGTGTCCGCACAGACTCTAATTCTTTTCTCTTTCAAAACCAGCTGTAAAATAATGACCCCTGGCTGACCCTACCAAGTCAACCAACTCACCATATAATTTGTCTTTGTTTTCTAGTCGTAGCGTTGATCACCAAAAGCAGGGAAACCCAAGCAATAATAACAGAGAGCCAGAAAAGAAAAAAAAGAGGGACGGGGAGGTGGGGGGAACTACGGCCTTCACTCCAGCTTTCCACTTTGTGATGGTAATGTAGTCGGTACTCAATGCAGGGCCGCCTGTCTGAGTGATTTTATGCCTGTTATAGTGTGTGTTGATATGAATGGAGTGTGTTGAGAGCGTATTATAGTAAAGGGCTGAGAGTATGTGTATGTGTGGCTTGATAATGTTAAGAATGTTTGGTTGCCTCAACGTATGTGTGTTAAGAGCTGTGTAGCAGCCGTACAGATGGATTTAACAGCGTGTTTATTGTGTGCGAGTGAAGCTAAAGGGATTAAATAGCGCAAGGTGAACTCGTGTGAAGCTTTCATGGACCAAAACGCAGTGTGTGCTGGAATATCACAGGAAAAATTTAAGTGGCCCTCATCTTTTCAAAAAAACAACAACAACAACTGCTTCCTTCTGACAAGCTCATGTGTTAAAAACAGTAACCCACAGCCTAAAAATAGAAGGCTAAAGCATGCTGGGTTATTTATATTTTTTTTTAAAGGGATACAGATATATGGCGATCCCCTGATAGAACGCGGATATGAATTTGCTCACTTTATTCAAAGGAGTCTAATGTTTATGTATGGAGACCTGCAGGTATGAGTGACCCGCTCTCTGGAGGGGAACGTGTGTGTGTGTTTGATGTTGGAGTCTCTATGGGATATGGGTACATTTTGTAAGTGTGTTTTGTCACAGTTTGTTTCCGAGCATAATTTTTCCAGCCTTAAGTCAGAATGGCATTGCTGCTGGGAGAGAAAAAAGAGGGTTTAAGTTTTACACACAAACACACACACACACGCACACACACACACACACGCACACACGCACACACAAGTGAAGGTATTTGAAAACACAGAATTAATGCATCTTGTTTATTTTCCTCTCCTCAGAGAAGGAAAACTCTGCCTGTCGTTCTGTGCCTCTATCTTTCCTTCACACATGCACATCATTTCAGAAGTGTTACACTATTTATGTGGAGTTTAACTTTGATTGGATATGCAGAGTCTTTTATTTGGATTATTTGATGCGCTGTGGAAATAGAAACAGCACAATTAGAGAGAAAGCTGTTAAAATGCAATCTAGTACCACAGAAATTACATTCTAAGGCATTAAAATGGACTAAACTGGTTCTAGAAAATGTTACACAATGAAAACTGTACATTAACATTATATTACTACTACTACTACTAATAATGTACATTTGTCATAATTTAGGCCAATTTTAACCTGGAATATTTGTCAATTGGTTTCATAGTTCAAATGACTTTTAACAGCCAATAAAGGCAATGTACTTTCCCAAACATGATCATTATGTGACATAAGAACATCGACAAATCAAGGTATTCATACATCATTGTGTTTTACCAAAACACACAATGGTCACAATGACTTTAAATATCAGATAGAAAAGGTAATGTGTCAATGTGCTTGTAAACAGTCAGATTATAACGTGCCAAGTGGAAATCTGGTTAATACCATGTTTTTTTCTGACCTGCATGATCTACACTGTTCTGTTAAAGGCAAAAAAATAAATAAAAATAAATAAATAAATAAAATAAAATTAAATTAAATTAAATAGAATAAAATAAAACGAACGAACGAATGAACGAATGAATTAATAATAATAAAAATAATAAATAAATAAATGAGTGAGTGACTGACTGAGTAAGCGAATGAACAAACAATTTATTTATTTATTTTATTGATAGCAGATACATGTTAAGTGAGATGCAGAAAATACATGCTTTTTATTACTTCTATGAGCCTTGCTTGTGTATACAATGACTCTCTTCATTGTTGAGTATGAATGAAACAAATAAGAAACAAAAAATAATTTACCGGTTCATAATTTTTTATTATTATGATGATGATTTTATTTATATCATAATTATTGGTATACTGTGACTTATAGTTTGTAATAAAATTAAGGTAATTAAATTATAAGGTCACACTTTACAATAAGGTTTCATTAGTTAATGTTAGTTAATGTATTTACTAGCATGAACTAATTATGAACAAAACTTGAACTACAGCATTTATTAATTATAGTTCAACATTTACTAATGCATGATTAAGATCCAAATTCCTGTTTGTTAACATTAGTTAATGCACCATAAGTTAACATGAACTAACAATAAGCAACTGTATTTTCATTAACCAAGATTAACAAACATGAACAAATACTGTAATAAATGTATTGTTCGTCGTTTGTTCATGTTAGTAAATGCATTAACTCACATGAACTAATACAACCTTATTGTAAAGTGTGTGAAATTCATTTAAGTATTCTTAAGTATTCAGCATGTGTGCTCCATGTAAGCACAAAATTAGTAAACAATATTTTCCCCCTCCTGTATTAGCTACCTGTATGTTTCCAGAGTGTAATTGCATTTTAAAGAGAGGGCATCCAGCTTCAAACACAAACAGAGGACAGAGAGAATTCTCGGCTTTAGAAAGGCATTTTGTTCTCCTTCAAAGGGCGCCTCCTTCATTCTCGCTCTTTCTTTCTCTCAGTGAGGGAAGGTGAGGTGGAGATTTCCCAGCATGCATTATTCATCATCTGCGACCGACACAAATTGAGCGGCGGCGACTGCTGAGGGCCTGCCAGTGAAAGTGTGTGTCCCTGCCTCAAACCAAAACAGAGCCTGCTGACATACACACACTCACAAACACACTCAACAGCACGGTGACAAACAAGAGAATCCATGCCCATCCTCTTTGTCCACAATCCTAAATCAACATATCGATCCCTGGAGAACCCACAGAGAGTGTGTGCAGAGATTCTCACAGACACATGGAGACACACACACAACACACATGGGGACCAATCTCCACGAATCAATGCATTGCTTTCACTTAGTATAAAAAACATATGAAGGTTTAACATTGGGAAGAAAAAATATAGGACAGATTAATTAAAAGTCTCTTTCTTCAAGCAAAGTATTGATCTTCTTAGCTCAGCTGGTTTCTTCTTGATTAGATCTCACAATCACAAGAAAACTGATTACACACTGAACAAACCCACTCAGCTGCTCACTTAGTAAAGAGTCACTTTATACAGTGGCACATTATATTTTAATACAACAGTTTACTGGTTAGCATCAGCTTATATAGCTCACCAGCACTCATTCATTCATTTTCCTTCGGCTTAGTCCCTTATTTATCAGGGGTAGCCACTGCGGAATGAACCACCAACTAATAGCTTACAAACAAAGATATATTAGGTGCTCTGGTTTCCCCCACAGTCCAAAAACATGCAGTACAGGTGAATTGAAAAAACTAAATTGTCCGTAGTGTGTGTGAATATGTGTGTATGGGTATTTTCCAATACTGGGTTGCGACTGGAAGGGCATCCGCTGCGTAAAACATATGCTGGAATAGTTGGCAGTTCATTCCGCTGTGGCGACCTCTGAAGTAGAGACTAAGCCGAAGGAAAATTGTTTTAGAACTTCTGATTCAGTTGCCTATGGGAGAAATGACTAGGTATAATAAACGGCAGAAAATTGTCAAACTACTTGCTCTACAAACAAGTTTGTTTATGACTTTACATAAAAAGAAGAATAATATAATAAGGACATATCCGTTTGCAACATCAAGCAGCATAACGAACCGTTTTTAATGTCTAAAAATGAATGTAGGGGAATGAGACCAGAAGTCTCGAGCCAAAAAGATTCCAATGGCGGCACCCACTCGTACGTGAAGGATAAAGTCAATAGTTAAGCAATACTGGACAAGCATTCAGTCAAGCATGGGGTTCAAATGTGAAGTGGATTTTATACAACTGTACTGTGAATAAGAAGTTAGAATTCTGTTTTACGTAGACACAATATTGTGTTTTGCTCTGTTTTGAAAGCAAAAATATTACCTCTAAAAGCCACTGCTGAACTTTTGTACGTCTCTGATCAGCACATGAATAAATCTGCATATGAAGTTTTAGCAAGCAGGGTGAAGCAATGGCTCAAGAGGCCATTCATATAAAGAGCTCTTTATTGTAAACTGTTGAATGAATCAATTGTTTGAATTAATCAAATGAATGAATAAAACAACTCAATGACTTAGGTATTATTTACCACCATTTACTAGGGGGGAGGAGGTTGGGGCGGGGGTGCCTGTAGTCTAAAAGTTACATTTGTAAAGGTACCAAAGTCTGGTAATCAAATGTCAAACATCTGAGTTTGAACTCAAATGATCAAATCTATCCACATTATCTTAGATATGCTGTCCATCTAAATGTTACAGCTCTATATTCTAACTATATGCCAAAAGAAAGAAGAGATTTTTATTTGTGATTTTTACTTATTTCAAAATGATTTAGCGCAACAAATAAAGGATGACAACACAGATATTTGAGTGAGAGAGAAAAAACACAAGCAGTAAATAATACTTCAGAGTTTTTTAAATAAAACACGACATACAGTTAATCAACGGCAGCAAGCTATCACATGGAGTAATGCATCTTCCATTTAGAACAAATGTTTTAAAGCTTGGGTTCTTTTACTCAAATAACTCACAGTACGTATTCTAGAAACTTCAATCGATAATGAAATAAAACATTATTAGGATCAACATTAAGTCTCACAACCAATGAAAAACCCTCAGGGGAGTGATAAATAGGTCTAGAAACGATCTGAGGTTAAACGTTTTTCTGAAAAAAGTTATTATTAAGATTACTTCTGAAACTCCACAAGAGACACTAGAGTCTTCTTGCAAACGTGTTTGTTCCCTTTGTTGTCTTGAAGAAAACAACTGGGTAAATCACACTTTTAACATCTGAATTTACACTTCCTGAGTATATATGGAATGTCAGTTTATTTCTTGCGTGTCGCACCCGCTCAACAACAGTTTGAAGTGTTTGCTGTGTGAACTGTTACGGATTCGCGACTGCGTTTAGCACAGATCCTTTAAGTCGATTTGCAGCATTTGATTCTGTTGAAATAGAGGGAGATTAAAAGAACAAACTCAAAAGCAGCTCACACAGGAGGCTGCCTGCTCGCTGCTTATTAGCATATTACCCATAATTGAGCGTTTCTACGGAAACAAAGTCAAAGTAATTGGCAGTCTAGCCAGTCGTCTTAAAAGGCTGAACTCTGAACTCTCCTAAATGCAGCCGTCTCTGTTTTCAAAGAAGCACACGCGTACACACACTCGCACCATCACCACCAGATGGGAAATGTATAATTTCAGATATCAGCACCATACAGTTCTTGCAATTTAACTGAAATTATTGTTCGTGTGATCCACAATAAAAGCCTCTTTAATGTGCGCTTGTGCCTCAAATGGTGTCATTTTGTAACCTTAACATTTCCCTCAATACAAACAAATGGGCACGCTCAATTTGACGCTTTGACGAATTTTACACACCAGTCAGCAGGAAATGTCAAATAAAAACACGCTGGGATGTGGCAAATAAATTATGATGCTCAGTAAAAAATAGAGACCATTGCAGTGCTGATAATTGGCAAGTTGCTGCAGGATTTATCTCAGTGGAGCAGACGGCATTAACGGCCAACACCTTACTGACCTGCATGTGCTCATCGGAGGCTGTGATT
>CAIGQV010016298.1:8475-19016 GCA_903798115.1 Danio jaintianensis | reverse complement strand
AGAGAGAGAGAGAGAGAGAGAGAGAGAGAGAGAGAGAGAGAGAGAGAAAGAATGTCAGGAGGAAATGTCTTTGATATGATTCTCCTAGAAAATGTGTTCCACATCATTCAACAAAAACTAATAATAATAAAACTTGAGACATTTATGGAAAAAACAAACTTTAACGTAACAAACGTAATTCATGATAAATTCAATCCAGCCTAAGGAGGTAGCTGTTTTTGTGTGATTTCTAATTGGTCCAAGATGGTCATTTATGGTGTAACTTTAAATAATGTATCTGGTTTCAACCATTGCTTCTTGGTCAAGCATGATATATGATATTGGATAAGATTTCTTGGTGTGCAGAGACATGAAATTTTAAGTTTGCAGCTGAATTTTTACATTTCTGTTGCTCAAACTGTGGAGGACGTAGCCAGAAATGCCAAGGTCATGGGTTCAATTTCCAGCAAATGAACTGGCGAAAATGTATACTGTGCCTTGAATGCGTACATGAAAGCATCAGGCAAATCCATAAATGTAAATGTGGATGTAGATGTAGATGAATTGCACTTTGAATCAAATTTGAACTAGCATGAACAGAAATACAAAAAATCTGAATCATCAGAACTTTTAAAACAATTCTGAAATTATTTGGAATTATTTGAGAAGTGTCTGGCTGCAGACCAGGTGCAAGCTGAGCTGCGTGCAATACTTTCAATGCGCACACCTAACCCCGTTTTAACCCTACCCCTCACAGTGATATCACTAGCTCCATTGGGTGCTTTGTGTCTGACAATGCATGTCTGACACTGCGTGTCTCAGCATGCATATGCTTTATTGAATTATTTGGCTATTTACTATTATTTTCCAAAAGTTAGTTAGTATATAGCCTGACAGCAAAGACATTTACAATGTTTACATTTTATTTAAATTACATTTAGAATGCTGTTCTTTAAAAAACAAAAAAACAAAAAAACAAAAACAACAACAACAACAACAACAACAAACAAACAAAAGTAGTAAAACCATTTTGTGCTATACAATTTAAAAAAATATGTTTTCAACATTAAAATGTTTTTTGAAGAAACGTGACATTGAATACTGGACTAATAAATACATTTCATTTTGGAAATATATTAAAACATTGTTTTAACAAATGTAATGTTTATAATAGGCGACGCGGTGGCGCAGTGGGTAGCACATTCGCCTCACAGCAAGAAGGTCGCTGGTTCGAGCCTTGGCTGGGTCAGTTGGCATTTCTGTGTGGAGTTTGCATGTTCTCCCCGTGTTCGCGTGGGTTTCCTCCGGGTGCTCCGGTTTCCCCCACAAGTCCAAAGACATGCGGTATAGGTGAATTGGGTTAGCTAAAATTGTCCGTAGTGTATGTATGTGTGTGAATGAGTGTGTATAAATGTTTCCCAGTGATGGGTTGCAGCTGGAAGGGCATCCGCTGCGTAAAACATATGCTGGATAAGTTGGCGGTTCATCCCGCTGTGGCGACCCCAGATTAATAAAGGGACTAAGCCGAAAAGAAAATGAATGAATGAATGAATGTTTATAATAATAAACAACTTAACATTTAACTAAATGACTGTTTTGTTGTATATTTGATCAAATAACTGCATTTTTGATGAGCAAAAAAAACCTCTTTCCCTGCCATTGATGAGATATCTCATCAACAAAGAGACAACACTTCCTTGCCATTGATGAGTTTTTACGGTAATCCATATTTAAATCCATATTACAGTAAGGGAAGCCCTAGCGCATGTCCTGAATGTCCAAATATTTAAAAAAATGCTGGCGGGGAAAGAGTAAAAAAAATCTTACTAAACCCAAACTTTAAAACTGTAGCATTAGTATTCTGTAAATGACATTTCACTGGAAACGAAATCTTCAGGTAGCACATTGTTTCAATTGGCTCCACTCCGACTGATCAAAGGAGAAGGAGATTATATGAATTTGAGGCAAAATGTTCCTGAAATATTAAAACAGGCCCTTTACCTTTAATTATTTAGAAACCCAACATCAAACACTTGATTGGCATTATAACAAGTCAAATGATGAGATGAACAAATCCACTAACAGGCCATCGCATTTGGTCTTCTGGTCGTGTTTTTACAAAGTAAACTATGCTTCAGCCCGGATCCCACAAAAAAACTAAACTTTAACACACCTAAGGGGCATTCAAAGTAACAAGTCTTAAATTGATATTTCATTTGATTCATAAAGCCTCTGATGACTGCATATTTTCTTATTCATCAAATGTAGGCGGGGTGGGGTGAAGCCATGCTCTTTTCATTTTTATCTTCTGTATCACTCCTTCGCTTTTAATGAACATTACTCTCCTAGACCATGCGTGACTCTCTCTCTTTCTCTCATGCTCCGAATTCATCAAGTCTCTCATTAATCTCCTGGCAAAGGAGCACAAAATGAAAACACATATAAAAACACACACTTTCTGGAGAAGGAGAGGGTTTAAGAGTGTTTAAATTAGCATAAAACACTCCATCATGCTGGGTTGGCTGGTCGCAGAATGACAGACATGCCTTTAAAATGGGTAACAAAATGTAATTAGCATGCTAAAACAACTCAGTCAGAATGAAGCCCAAGGTTTGTGTTGACCTCTACCATTACATAGCTACTAATGCATGTTTTGTTCAAACCAAGACATGGTCACATTTAGATGTTTAGCAAATTTACTAATTTGTCATGTAGCTGATACTTTTAGCTAGGCACACATAGGAAAGACCCCGAGGAGAAATGTGACGGTACTGTAAGTGTCTTATTTGACATTATCAGTAACGACGGTTCATGGATACACAGCTCTTCAAGGTCTAAACCTGCAACTGACTCAAATCCTTAAAGGTTCACAGAGTAATTATACATGCGTTGTGTCAAATGCCATATGAATTAAGACTCTAGAATAAATTATTGGACAAGCATAAACTATTAAGGAACATATCTAAAAACATAGCAGCAAGTGGCAATTAGGGGGTAACAGAGGTAAAATGAGGAGCTTAACATGGCACAGAAGATCAAACCAACAATTTAACATTTTAAAGATGACTGTGGCAGAAATATCATACACTGTAAAAAATGCTGGGTCCCATACAATTGATTTGTGTTAGGGCAACTTGAAGGAATTAAGTTAACTTATTAGTTTAACAAATTTGTGTGAATTGAAGTTGAAACAATGAAGTTTTACCAAAATAAAAGAATTTATTCATATTTAGCATATTACTATTACTATATTACTATTAAGTAGTTTGAACAAACAGCACACACCATTTTTTGAGTGTAAATGCCATAATATGATTTAATAGTTTATCAATTTTGACCAATAAAGAAGAGTTGTCAGAGATGACATTGTGGCATTAAATCTGGCCAATAGGTGGCACTGTGTCAAAATTGTGAAGTTATCTGACAGGTACAATGGTACAGATCATTGTTGTTATAACAAAACCGCCTGATCTCATGAGAAAGCAAAACTATTTTACGTATTGGCAAAAAATGGCCAACTGTACAAATTCATGTGATTTCAGACATATGGATACATACAATTTTTAAAAAATGAGGTGTACACCGATACCTCACCCCTTAATCAACCATCATTGGGGAGGAGCAATTACATATTCATACAGATGAATCCCTAAATCGAAAAATTACACATATCTGCTCTAAATCCTCAAATCCTCTAAAGGATTGTTAGGCTGCATTATTTTCAACTTCCCAAAAGACATTATAATTTGAACGGCATCTACGCTTATGTTAGTCTGCTTTTCATTATCCCGAGGTCTCCATAATCCTAGACCAGGCTGTATCCTGAGCAATGCTGTGGCAGTCATGGAGGAGTTGAGAGCATGAGACTGATTCCTGAAAGCATTGATTCCATGGGTCAACCTGTACACCCAACGGTGACCTACTCACACCTGCAGCTTCAAAAGACCTGCCCAACTGAGCCTGGTTTCTCTCAAGGTTTTTTCCTTCACTTTCGTCATTTGGTGAAGTTTTGTTCCTCGCCACTGGCTTGCTTGGTTTTGGGACTTGTGGAGCAGTGCATCGATGGATTTGCTCTTCAGTGTTTGGACTTTCAGCAGAGAAAATTAAACCACACTGAAATGAACTAAACTGAAATTCAACTCTGAAAACTGGACTGACAGTTTCAATTTACTAGAACTTCTATGTTAAAGTATAAATGAACTATGTGTATAATTATAAAAAAAAAGTTAATAAACGTAACAGTTCCAAGTTACAACAGGTTTACTCATTTTTAAAGTAACTAATGACTTTTTACAGTGTGGTTTAGTTGTTTAGCATTGCCAATGTTGTGTTATTTACTTTGTCTGGAATGTTCAATTAACAAAAGACCTGATGAGTGAGTCTAGCCGCTCTGCCTAGTTCTATATATTTGAAGTTGATGCATTATGTCACAATATCTTTTCTTTGAGCTCAAAAGAGGTCGTGCAAGTCTGAGAGAGTGTCATAACATGATTGCAGAGATTTAATTCACACTGTGGGCACTTCTTCTGGCCACTGCCTTTATGCCCTCCAGCGAGGCACTTAACCCCCATCTGGTCAGGAGCACGCTGTGTCTGCCCTCATCCCCTGACCACTCTGTTACCATCTCAGATTAAAATCAGAGCAACACAGGAAGTGACTGAAAAGCATCTCTGCATTGCATTTTGGGAAATAATGCCTTTACACTCCCTCAAAGTTCCCATTATATATCAGGCACAAGAAAAAAAGCTAAGTGCAAAATGCTAACCTTGACATCTAACTAAGAGAAATAGTCCTTTCGCTGTGTGATTAGATTGGATTGAAGCCAGCAGGAAGAAAGACCCCTGCCAGCACTGGCTGAGAAAAACCACCACTCTAAACCTCGCCATTTAACACCGCCCTGAGCGTTTGTTCACTTATGCCACAGGCAGCCCCCCGTATGCCCTTATTCCCCGTTTAACAACTGTATGAACCCTTCAGGGACACTGTCAGAACAGAACTCACTAAATGTGAGGGAGATTTGGAATATTAAGTTCCATGTCAACTTTAACACTGAATTACCAGTTGTAAAACTTATCGAACTTTTTCTGACATGCTGGTGCTTGACAGCTGTGATCGCTGGAGACAGTGATTCTAACCGGTTCTGAGTGGAAGAATTGGTAATGAGGGGCTTTTTTGTTACAGGCCTATGGTAATTTTAACATTTGTTGCAAAACTTTTTGAGTTCCCTACCTGTACTGTATTTTAAAGGCCATGACATATTATACAGACTAATGTTGGGCCATCATTCCAAATATCTCAGTGTTTCCAGGTTTTTGGCTGATTCAACCGACGTCAAGCAATCAGTAAGAAAGATTACTATGATTTATGGTGGCCGAGAGAGCTGAACAAACATTTAATTGAACATGTATTATTATTACATGTAAATATTCGTTATATTGGAAGGACACTATATACTGTATAACTGCTGGTTAACTACAATTATATACTGCCAATCCTTTACACAACTCCTTAACTTTTCAGATTTTGACAGGAATGTAATGATGTGCACTTTTTGTAAAGCTGCTATGGAACGATAATTATTGTGAAAAGCGCTATACAGGTAAACTTGAATTGAAAATACTGCAACTTCAGAAAACACATAGGAAAAACACAAACAAAGTGAGAAAATGTCTTTATCTGTTTCCACACAACACAATCACATACATAAACTCTTTTCAAATCCTCACAATACATTCATTCATTCATTCATTTTCTTTTCGGCTTAGTCCCTTTATTAATCTGGGGTCACCACAGCAGAATGAACCGCCAACTTATCCAGCATATGTTTTACGCAGCGGATGCCCTTCCAGCTGCAACCCATCACTGGGAAACACCCATACACACTCATTCACACACATACACTACGGACAATTTAGCTTACCCAATTCACCTATACCACATGTTTTTGAAACCCACGCGAACACGGGGAGAACATGCAAACTCCACATAGAAATGCCAACTGACCCAGTCGGGGCTTGATCCAGCGACCTTCTTGCTGTGAGGCGATTGTGCTACCCACTGCCTCACAGAAAGAAGGTCGCTGGTTTGAGCCTTGTCCAAAGTCCAAAAGTCCAAAGACATGCAGTACAGGTGAATTGGGTAAGCTAAATTGTCCGTGGTGTATGTGTGTGAATGAGAGTGTATGGGTGTTTCCCAGTGATGGGTTGCAGCTAGAAAGGCATTCGCTGCGTAAAGCAAGTGCTGGATAATTTGGCGGTTCGTTCCGCTGTGGCAACCCCTGACTAATAAAGGGACTAAGCCGAAAAGAAAATGAATGAATGAATGTTAGTAAATACATTAACTGACATTAACTAATGAAACCGCATTGTAAAGTGGGACAAAGTGAAAATTCAAATATCAAACATTTTAATATCAAAAGATACAGTTTTCTAAACTGTTGACACAACTGATTAATTTTACTCCAAAGTAATTGTAGAACAAATATCTGAGTTCAAATTCATACTTCCAAATTCTTTTAGAATGCCTGAGTTCCCAAAGTGCAACATCTGAGCAATAACTTTTTCCTAAGTGAGGGCCTGCGGTGGAGATCTGATGTCATCTCCCTCGGAGACAGTAAGAGTGATGTTAATGAGTGATGAAGACCCTGTGTGACACTCAAACACACAAGTGGCTGATGCTGACCAATGCTTGCATCCTAGTCCTTCATTTGTCCTGTCTCTGAGCAGTCTGATGCATCGCACACGTACGGCTGACTCACGGGTCATTGCTGAAAGGCCGTCTGTGTTTATCTGCACCCCTGTTCTAGACCACCAATGTGTACGGACTTCGTTTTCCATCGAAATCACTGGAAGGGAGCTCAACCCTCTCATGCGTAGGTCTCATGAGGCCAAAATACTAGTTTAACTTGCTTCTAACTGACTTTATCAGTGATTCTGGATATGAAATGCCTGCAGGCACAGTATTCCGTTTGTAACTGATGCGTTTGGTCATAAATCTACATGGGTATTTGCATAGCCAGTCATCTCGAAGGATGTGCTGATGTTTGCATTGGCTCACCATCTGCTTCAATCTCAAGCGGTTTCCTTTACGGATCAGCGTGAAAGTGAAATCTGACATTCATGAAGCACCAGTGTTCATGTAAAAAGTGAGCCATTAAAGTTTTCAATCTTGGCCACACCTTCTTTTAGCATATCACCGAATAGTAAATTCACAGATCTCCATCTGTTTCAGTCATTTTTAGACTTTTATTGGTGGAGATTCACGGCTGTGTTGATAAAAACTGCAACCTTGCATACTTGCTTATTATGGAGGTTGTATAGTCTGGTGGTTAAAGGTAACTGTATCCCACTTAAAAAGCAGTGTGTCTCCTAAATGACTGATTGAAATTCAATCCACAGGTGTATTGTAATATATGATACCATATAATGTGGCTTACAGGTATCACAGAAGGCATAGAGCAAAGACATTATCTGTATCTGTTGCATTTGAATCTGTTGCTATATTCAGACAGAACAACAGATGTGGCATTAATCTGGAAATGTCAACTAAATGAGAAACTCAATTTTAGATTTAATTATTTTCTATTTATAGTTCCCATATAAAAAATAAATAAATAAAAATTGTATCTGTTTAATCAATCTGATCATTTTTACCATAGGTGGCGATAAGTTACAAGTGCAGTCACATTTAGTGAAGTTTATTAATAAAGTAATTTCAAGAGGATCACGTGCTTATGATTGCTTGCGGCTGGTCCCGCATTATTCAATTTATGATTCACCAATCAGACGATTCCTAAGCCACTATAAATACCCTAAGTTCCATATAACAGCCATCTTCGTTATGAAGAATGCTTCCCGCTACAAAAACGCTCCAGCTCCAAAAAACTTGTACAGCATTGCACCATTTAGCCTGTTGATATGGAAAGAACCAAACAACTACAACTTCAGCCAGAGCACCGCTCTGCCCGAGACTGCAGCTACGGCTCAGCGCCATCCAGCGCCGCCAGGATGACAATCGAGCCTGAGGTCCAGCAAGACACCGGCCGGCCCACCAGCTTTTCTACCATTTAACCATAACGCTGTCAATATAATCTCCTTCTCCACACACTTCAAAATACCCTCACCCAACGCATCCACCATGTTTTCAACCCAGATCTCCAGCAAGATCACCGTCCACGAACTCCGCCTAAACTCTCAAGACGCTGACGATCCAAGCCATTGCAATGAAGCCGAACTCTCCTAGCGCTCCACCCGCGGTAACGTACATAGCATGCTTTAAGGGGAAGTCTCGAAAAAATAACTACTCTCCAACAAAGACTTAACATTTTATAAACCTTTTGAAAGACGAGACTCGTGTGACTAGAATGATTTCAACCAAAGAAACTCACCTCTCAAGCCTCCCGTCTCTCCACAGATTCATAACATTCTAACAGCTTGAAGTAATTTGACTGCAAGAGTCCAGGCAATCCAATCTGTAAAACATTAGTCCACAACATATTCATACGTTGATAACATCCATGGAATGCACTGTTATCATCCAAACTAGTCGCTGGAGTGCGTTCAGTAGAGTAGCGTCTTCAGACATAAACACTAGCGATTTTTGGTCAACAAAATGGCCGCCGACCTTTTGCACTTTTGATTGACACTTAATTGAGCCAATAGCTGAAAGGAGAAGTGTCACCATCCAAGCTCCCAAAACTTGAGATGGTCCCGCCCTCTCTCTTGACAGTTATGAATGGACCCAGTTGCAAAAGACCTTGTGAATGAATTGGGCCAGATATGCTCGTAATTTTAATCATGTTAAGATTTCAAATGTAATGTTATTTAATCATGGATTAAAGTAAAGCCCATAACAAACATTCCATTCACAGTTTCTACTAAGTGGTGACATCGTTCGTTTTTAAAGTTCAGGGTTAGATGTTGGCAGTTGATATATTTATAAAAAAAACTAAAAAAAACTCTGCCACATCTGATAGCCATGTAACTTCTGAAAAGATTATTACCCAGCTAGTGAAAAACATTCAACACATCAAGCATAGAATCCAATCGTAATATGCCATAGTGACTCATATGTCCGTACACAAAGTGTCATATGCAAGTTTACAATATCAAGTCGGTTGGATATGAAAACGGCAAAGAAACAAACTTCCCGCTTGACTGCTATGAATAGGAGGAGGACATTTCTGACAAATGGAGTAATGTTTCATCCGTTGACTCGGTGTTAGATACATTTGCATTTTAAACAAATGTCTATATCACTAAGGGGTTTAAACTCCACTCCACTATCACTTCACCAACTCCGTCTTCAAGAGGTACTTCCAGGACCACCAGCCAAGCCACACCCCATATCCTCAGCTCTCCATCCATCTGCCATCCTGTGGGGGGATGAATGCCCACCTCTACCATCCTTGCACACCATGCATTAACAAAAGGCGCTTCCATTCACAGTTGCCCATGCCCTTATTAAGACGCCTCGCATGGATATCAGCTAAAACAATTCATTGTCTGTCGTACATGTAATATGTTGTAAAGAATTTCATTTCTGATTCTCTCTTGTTTCTCATTTCAGAGATCATGGCAGCCGGCTCCAGAAGCTGACCCTCATCCAACCTATTACACTCCATATCCATTCTAAATGCATTCACACTTTACGCAAAGGATAAATTTCCACTCACACAGCCCACACCCTCGATGCCATGTTCACACTAGCCTTTTTTGGTTTTTGAGATGACTTCCATCTGCAACTGCAGAGATGCTCCGCTAAGCTTAAATTCTCCTCTGCACCACTGCCACAGCAGGGACGCTCTGCCTGAGCTCACATACACTTCCATTTATACACTTCCACCTCGCCCGCCACGCAGATCATCGTTTCTGGACCGCTTCCTACCTACCGCCGAGGAAATGATAAGTTCAGTAGACTTTTTGCTCTGAATGAATGGCTATTAACATGGTGTAAAGAACAGAAGTTGCTCTTTGCCAATAACTGGAATCTTTTCTGGGAGCGGCCTAGGTTTTTCCGTGCTCATGGGCTACACCGGAGCAATGCTGGAGCTGAACTCCTGTCGGACAACATCTCCAGGATGCTTCATTCTATCTGACTAGTAAGTGAAAATTCACATTTTAGCCATATAGACTCTTGCTCGTCCCGCTTAAATCACAGTAATGCATATCTGGCTAACCCCATAGAGACTGTGTCTGTTCCTCGTATTATTAGATCAGGAAATAAACTTACTGTGTGCTCTGGAAAAAATCTATTAAGAATCAAACCAGAAAAACTGCAAAAAAGTGAAAATACAAATTTTTTAAAGCTTGGTCTCTTAAACATCAGGTCACTAGCACCTAAAGCACTTATCATAAATGAAATAACAACAGACAACAATCTTAATGCACTCTGTCTCACTGAAACCTGGCTGAAACAAAATGACTACATTTGTTTAAATGAAGCAACTCCTTCAGGATTCTTATATAAGCATGAGGCTCGTCAGACTGGTCGTGGTGGTGGAGTTGCATCAATCTCTAGTGATATTCTTAATGTTAATCAGAGAAACGGACTTATGTTTAACT
>CAIGQV010016293.1:0-13029 GCA_903798115.1 Danio jaintianensis | reverse complement strand
GTGTGTGTGTGTGTGTGTGTGTGTGTGTGTGTGTGTGTGTGTGTGTGTGTGTGTGTGTGTGTGTGTCGTTGCTGCAGTCATTAAAGCAGTCTAGTGGTCAAACTCGCGCTGTTTAAATCTTCTATGGTTTATTCCTCTCGGCGTGTGAAGAGCGCATGCGCAGCAGGCAGCGTTGAGTCGCGTCGCGCATCTGATGGCGTCATGACGCAGCATCGGTTTGCCACGTCGGTCTGTAACTGCGGCGCGGGGAAGTTCAGCAACTTTGTGTTTTGCGTTTTGAGGCCGTAAACAACAAACAAACAACCGAGTAAACAAACAACGAGCTCCGGCGGCAGACCCGCGGGCAGAGTGAGGAGCTCCGCCGGGCAGCAGATGCGGAGAGCGGCGTGTGGAGGAGCTGATGCTGCTCCATGATCGGTCAGAACCAGAGCTGAACACACACACACACACACACACACACACACACACACACACACGCAGGGGTAGTTATTTGAGTTAGCAGCGGCTGTCCAGCGCTGTGTTTGTTTGCTGTTTGTGTGTAAACTGTGCGTTACAGCTGCAGGAAGGTAACGGTAACGGTAGTCTGGTCACGGTGTACCGGTTACCGGCGGTCCGTTACTCGGCTAGCGCTGATTATGAGCAGTTCAGTGTCAGTTTGAGCCGTTTCTCCATCACTCATCGGGTTTCCTCAACTTCCTCTTTTGAGCAGAAAACAGAAACCGATGCTCTGATGATGATGAAGAAGATGATGATGAAGAAACTCTGATCTGACCCCTGACCTGACCGTGTGTCACTCACAGCTTAGGGTTAGGTGTTATATGTCAGATTATTTAAATAAAATCTCCAGAATCCTCCAGAACAGTGTTAAATATGTGTTGACTTCTGTAACGTCCCTTATAGACCATTTTGAGGGATGTAAACAAAAACAATGGTCCTGACGTACTTCCTGTTTTACATGTTTAATTTCCACAGCTTCTGAGGATCCAAAAAAGTCCAAATGTTGATCAATAACCCTATGGCGGCTGTTTTAACGCGAAGTTATTATTGAATTGCCTCTTGTTACAGTTATGAAATGGTTTGACAACAAGCAGGAAATGTTCATGGGCCAGTGACATCGCCACATTGAAATGGTCTCTATTATCAGAAATACTTAGAAGAATGTTCAAATGCAGAGAAATGTGTGTGTGTGTGTGTGTGTGTGTGTGTGTGTGTGTGTGTGTGTGTGTGTTCATGCTATTGACGTCTCACACTCTCCATTTCCATGTGGTTTTATGTAAAACGGGGAACCGCTGGGGCTGTAATGTGTAGTGTGTTATTAGCCTGTGCAGCATTATAACAAAGCTAACATGTGTATAAACAGCGCATGGCTTCAGTCTTACTCTGCTTCTCCACCGCGATCATGAGTGTTCAGGTAAGTGTGTAAGAAGGGAATAATTTAATCCTCATACGTGATTTCTGCAGGATGATGAAGACCACAACTCCCATGATTCCACACTGCCACGCCCTTTGTTTGTTATGAATATGCGCCCTCTAGTGGAGAAAATGACACACTGTTTAATATATATATATATATATATATATATATATATATGTGTGTGTGTGTGTGTGTTTGTGCAGTGTCGGAGGCTTGAGGTCGAGGGCACTGAGCCGCAGCTGGAGATGCCCGGGGGCCGCAGGGGCCCCAGTAGACAGCAGCTGAGCCGCTCCGCACTGCCGTCGCTGCAGACGCTGGTGGGCGGTGGCCTGAGCAATGGGGCGGGGCTTCGCTGCAGGTGAGCATCACTTACACCTGTCTGTCCTTATTATTTAGAAACCCATCTGTGTGTGTGTTCACCCCAGCTGCATGCAGGATTTGAGGTGTGTTTCAGGCAGGTGTGGGCGCTGCAGCAGCACAACTCGTCATGTTAAATGTTATTCTGCCACTGAAATCATATGAGTTATTATTATAAGGTAATAACCTTCCACAGCACTGCTGAACACCCTCATTTAGCTCAGGGATGTTTTTAAACCTTTTTCAGAACACACACACACACACACACACAAACACACCCTGTGATCATGTGAGTAATTCTCAGCGTCTGATTGGCCGCAGTGAGCAGCTGTAGTTTAGACTGTAATAATCAGTTTACTGTGATCTAAAGCATGACAGTGATGCAGAACAGCTGATTTTCTCTTATTTGAACTGATGACCGAGTTGGGGTTAATAATCAGTGTGTGTGTGACTTGAGGAGTGTGTGTGAGTGACGGTAAACACACTCTGTTGTGCTGAATGTAATATTCCTCAGTAAACTGCTGCTCGCTGACGGAGTGTGAGACTCACTTTGACTATCAGATGCAGATCACCACGGAAAGAAACAGTGTGTGTGTGTGTGTCAAGCATCACCCTCCCGCTGTCCCTAATATGGAAGTGACTGAAACTGCAGTTCCTCATGTGGCTCCAATCAGAGCACGTCCATTGACTGCCATGTTAAAATGTCCAACTTTACAGCAGGAAAAGGTGTTCACAGCCTGGTACAGGAAAGGTTTTGGTGTGTATAGGTATTACCCTTCATGACAACTGCGATTGGGTGAATGTTTTTATAGCTCATCCATTTCATTTATACTAACCCTGAAAATTCTGCATAATTTGATGTGGCTTTACATGGTGGATGGCGTTCGGTATCAGTTCCTCCAGTTATCAGCTAATGCGGCCTGCTGTGCTGTAATTGTGGTCACAAACCTCAAGACTGGCCTCCCCTGATGCTACTGTGTGTGTGTGTGTGTGTGTGCAGGAGCAGCAGTGCGGTGGGTCTGTCGGCTCCGCCCCTCACCGCCCTCATCACCCCTGAGCCGGTCCGTCATTCCCGCATCCCGGATCTCCCTCTGGACAGTAACCTGCTGTTCGAGACGCTGCTGTTCCTCTACCTGCTGGTGGCGCTGTTGGTTCAGTACATCAACATCTACAGGACGGTGTGGTGGTCCTCCTATAGCCAGCCCACCGCCTCCACATCACTGGTACACACACACACACTGTTATTATTATACTGTATATTGCTCAGCTGTATGTGCTGCAGGCCTGACTCCGGCTTCCCCTCTTCAGTGAACACAGGAGATGTTTCGCAGGATGTTCACGCTGCACTGTACTGTTAGCAGTGATCTGTAGACAGAACAGGTTATAGCTCATGTGTTTGTTTACTTCTGTAGCGCTTCACATGATGCAGGGTTAGCCGACACAGAAGACAGGAAATAACAGAAACTCAGGACAGTTCAGTTCGTAGGGCATACAGTGTGTGTGTGTGTGTGTGTGTGAGAGAGAGAGCTGATGGTGTGTTTGTTTTCTGTGCAGAACTTCCACCTGATGGACGCTCACCTGGCCGTGTTCATCGCAGTGATGCTGTCGCGCAGGCTGGTGTGGACGCTGCTGTCGGAGGTGTGTGTGTGAGATGAGTGTTTCTCCTCTGTCTGTCTGTGTGTGTGTGTGTGTGTGTGTGTGTGTCATGAGTGTTTCTCCTCTGTGTTCAGGTGTGTGTGGCGTGTCCAGCGTCTCCGCTGTGTTATGTGCTCCTGCTGGTGGTGCGTGTGTGTGTGTTGACGCTGTGCGGGTGGGTTCTGTGCTGGACGCTGCTCAACCTCTTCAGGAGCCACTCGGTGCTGAAGCTGCTGTTTCTGGGATACCCGTGAGTGTGAACCTCTGAACACACACACACACACAGCTGAAGACTACAGTATTAGCCGTTACTGCTGCTCTGGAATAGCCTGATTTCTCTCACAGCGTTAGCATCAAGGCTAGTGAGCTCTAACTGGAGCCGGGTTGTTCACTTCTGTTTGTATTTAACACACTCCGAGACTGCGTAACTGACCTTTGTGCTGTGAAATGTGTTTACTCTATTAATAACGCCATAACCTGATGCACAGAACTGACTCCGCACGGATCCTGGGGTTCCCTTTATCTGTTCTGTGTGTAGGGATAGGCTGCCAGCAGGTGGCGCTGTGCACTGATGTACACTCACACCTGTGTGTGCTGCTAACACTGCACTCAGAACACTGCAAAGAGAAGCACAGTGTGTGTGGGTGGCCTGATGAATCCTCTCTCTGTGTGTGTGCAGGTTCGGTGTGTATGTGCCGCTGTGCTGCCTCCATCAGGACGGCTCTCCGTCTCCTGCTGCCGACTGCAGTTTTGCGGATGCGGACGGGGCCGATGAGGCGCTGCTGCGGCCCAGAGACTTCCTGACGCTGCTGCGGGAGAACCTGCGCCAGCAGCTGAGCGGCGCGCACACACACATGCACACACACACCTGCCCGCCCTCACCTGAGCTCATCCGCAGTGAAGTGCAGCAGCTCAAGACCGACTTCAACCGCCGCATTAAAGAGGTGCTGTTCAACTCGCTGTTCAGCGCTTACTACGTGGCCTTCCTGCCACTCTGCTTCGTCAAGGTGAACACACACACACAAACACACTTACTCACGCTCACACACACACACTCACGTTCACTCACGAGGCAGGAGTCTTTACACAGCATTATTGTTCACTGTTGTGTGTGTGTGTGTCCCGCAGAGCACGCAGTACTATGACATGCGCTGGTCCTGTGAGCACCTGATCATGGTGTGGATCAACGCGTTCGTGATGCTGATGAGTCACCTGCTGCCGCCGCATTACTGCGACCTGCTGCACCGCTGCGCCGCTCACCTGGGGCGATGGCAGAGGCTGGAGCCCGGATCCTGCAGCAACACCCCGCAGCACACGTCAGTGTCTCTCTCTGTGTGTGTGTGTGTGTGTGTGTGTGTGTGTGTGTGTGTGTGTTAAAGTGCTCCATGTCCACACTCTGGTCTTCAGTTTTCTCCATCATCCACACTAAAGGCCTGAAGCGCTCTCGTTGATGTACTGCGCATACACACACACACACACACACACACACACACACATCAGACGCTTTTCCCTGCTCATCTCCGCGGGTGTTTATTTCCTCTGGTGTCTGTGAATCAGTGAATGTGTGTGTGCTCTGATCTGAACAGCAGCTCCAGTACACACTCCCTGAAGAGCGTCTACACACTCACACTCATCTTTAATGTACCTCCACAGCATCTGCTCTGCAGTGTCCTCCAGCATGCCACATGACTAAAGTTCCTCAGGAAAACATGCTTCAGGTCCATCCGCTCTGCGCAGCGTCTTCAGAAAGCTCTTCATTTCCTAAAACACACCTCCGTGTGGCCGGGCGGATGGAGCGGAGCGGAAAGGAGATGTGTGTTTCTAAAACACACTACAGTGTGGACATGGCCTCAGTGTATGTGTGTGTTTTCATCATCAGCAGAGCTGTGACGTGTGTGTGTGTGTGTGTGTGTGTGTGTTTCAGCTGGTCCGACAGCACCATCTGGCCGCAGGGAGTTCTGGTCCGCCACAGCCGCTGCCTCTATAAAGCCGTCGGCCCGTATAACGTGGCTCTGCCCTCTGATGTTTCACACGCACGCTTTTACGTGAGTATCTGTGAGCTGCAGAACACGCACACACACACACACACACACCAGCAGCTTCAGTTCAGACCAACACAGACTCGTTTACACACACTCTCTCACACACACTCAACACCTGCCCAACAGAAATGACTGTGATTGGCCAAGCAGGTCATCAGGTCCCCAAGTGCAAACACACACACACACACACAGGAGCGTTTCAGAGCCGTGACGATGAGCTGGTGTCTGAGCGGGGACATTTTTATCATTCCAGTCCTGATTGGTACCAAAATTTAACATTGAGACGACAGCACTGACTAGTGCACACGATCTGATTGAGACGTAGACGCTGTCTTTAATATAGTGACTATTGAGCACACATTTGCTCATTTTTGTCATTCCAGGATATTTGATATATTGTGTTATTATGCTGATGCAGTGTGTGTGTGTGTGTGTCTGCAGTTCCTCTTCCACAAGCCGCTGCGGCTGCTGAATCTGCTGATCGGGATCGAGTGCAGTGTGGTCGTGTATCAGCTGTATTCTCTGCTGCGCTCCGAGCGCTGGAATCACACACTCTCACTCGGCCTGATCCTCATCTGCAATTATTACGTGCTGTTCAAGCTGCTGCGCGACCGGCTGGTGCTGGGCAAGGCGTACTCGCACCCGCTGGGCAGCGCCGGCCTGGGCGTGAAGAGGGACTGACCCCCGCCACCGCCTTCTGTGTATTTAAGAGATATTTTATTTTGTATACTGTTACACCGCAGCTCACCCAGAGCCAGCCGAAGATTTAACTACAGACAGCATGGATCTGACCAATCACAGTGCAGCGCAGGTCTGAGCAGGGGCGGTCCGGCTCGCTGTGCTGCCTCTCGTGAGTGTTGTCTGTGTGTTATCTCCAGCGTCCGCCTGATTTCAGCCTCCAGATTAACAGACGGCGGCGGCGATCTCGTTTCCTACTCTACTCTGTGCCAAACCCCATGGGGCGTGGCCTCTAGTGTGAGGGTGGGGCTCTGTGAGCTCTGGGCGGAGCCTGTGACTGTCCAGCTTGCAGTATTTTACTAAACTTCTGTATTTCAGAGAACCAAAGGGATGAATGATGATGATGAGCTGAAGCAGCCGCTGCTCTCAGACCTGCAGATCATCACACACACACTTACACGTCAGCCTTTATCCCCAGGCAGAGCTCCCCTGTGCTGTGTTTTATACGGGACTGACTGTGCTTCATTATTAAAACTCTTTTTTATGCTTTTTCTGGGTCAAACGTGAGTCGAGTCGTTGTTGACACACATGTTGCTTCAGCAGAACAACTGTATACACACACACTGATATTCACTAACACCAGTGCTTTACAGCAGCTGTTCCTCACACACACACACACACACTAGTACTGCAGCTGCCTCTGCAGTGTGTGCAAACCTCTGAGGGGATGTTGGGTGTGCCGAGGGTTACAGCAGGACACGAGTCTCTCGCTCTCACACACACACACACACCAGCTGATACTCATACCAGTTTGGTGTACTAACAGCAGCGCAGTAGAGGCTTTAATACAGTGGTGTCCAGCCTGCTCCATCATGATCATTCCAGGAGTTCATCTGAATCTGAAACACTCACACACACACACACACACACACACACACACACACACACACACACACACACACACACACACACACACACATTCATCAGAGTGAAAACTGCTGCAGACACAAACACACTGATATAGAGAATCAGCTGAAGATTTTATTTCATGAGTTCAGTGTTTAGAAAATGTTTGAATAGTTTGATCTTGCAGAGGATCTGTGTGTTAAACACACACACACACACACGCATGCTGAGCTCATGTCTTCCAGAAGTTTGGGTTCTGCATCAATCGCCTCTGGAAGTTTTCATACCTGTGGAGACAAAAATCATACTGTAAACACACACGTGCATGTCAATGGAGCACCGTAAACACATTTATACACACACACACACAGGTCAACACAGTGTTGTGAACACACAAATGCAGGTTAGTGGAGCACCAAACACACACACACACCATCTGCGGATGGAGCTGGCTGGGATGAACATCTCTGATGGGTTCGGGCTCATCTGCGACTGCGACAGCGCAAAAGAGGAGGTAAAGTTGAACAAACTGTCCAGCATCTTCTGTGTGAACTGCAGAGAAACACACACACACACACCTGTAGATCAACACTGCTGACGCGCTCACATCCTCATCTGTCCCATCTCACCCGTCCTCTGACACGCCCTCACCTGTCCGTCTCACACGCCCTCACCTGTCCGTCCGACACGCCCTCACCCGTCCATCTCACACGCCCTCATCTGTCTGTCCTACATGCCCTCACCTGTCCAACTGACACGCCCTCACCCGTCCTACACGCCCTCCCCTGTCCTACACGCACTCACCCGTCCTACACACCCTCACCCGTCCGTCTGACACACCCTCCCTCGTCCTACATGCCCTCACTCTCACCTTTATGAACATGTTCAGTTTTGAGGCTGCTGTAGCGTCTGTTACCTGTGTGAAGGAGTCCAGGGTGGAGACGGCAGAGCTGGAGACTGGAGTCTGCTGAGCCAACAGGTGTAAATCCTCCACAGACACACCCACCTGAGCCATAGAGGGAGCTGCAGGAGCATCCATCATTGCGAACGGGTGAGAACTGCCTTCACCTGCAGGAGGACGAGGAGGAGGAAGAGAAGAAGAAGAGCACAGATTAAACACTGGACTGATTGTAGTGTGACCGTCTGATGTGTGTGTTGCTGACCTGCTTTCAGGCCGGAGATCCTGAAGATGGCGCTGGGTTTCTCGTTGGTGATGAAGCCCAGCAGCTGCCACACCTGCCCCGCCACCCCGCCCGGCACACACAGGTACACCGCGCCCCCCATGCCTGCCGGGAAGGGCACCGTGCCCAGCAGGAACACCACTATATGATTGACATGCTCATAATCCGGCAGATTGAACACAAACTTATCAGAGGCGACCTGCTGCGCATCTGTCTGGACCTGACACACACACACACACACACACACACACACAGATCGTGATATACACTCTATAAGTGCTGTGACCAGACAGTCACAGGTTTTCAGTGTTCTGTCCATGGATATAATTCAATAATTAAACTTTAGGGCAGCAAACATCATCATAATCATTAACCCTTCTGTACTGCTCAAACAGCACAGTTACTGACTGCAGAGCCGTGACAGCAGATAACCCTGCATTACTGACTGCTGCTGGTTCCCCTGTTGGGAAGAGGGACAGTGTGTCATGTTCACTGTTGATCATCAGTGTGCAGCATTAACCCTTTAGATCGGCCTGTGCTGAAGAGTTTCTGTCTTTTATATGGAGTTCAGTGGAGTCAAACAGCAGATTATAGTGTGTGTGCAGAAATACACTTACTGTGTTTACTGTGTTCTGACAGCTGAGGGGAGGATTTTGAGTTTCTCAGACCATAGACTCAAGTGTGCAAAGATCTCTCTTACATACACACACACACGCAAACGCACACACACACACACACACGCACACGCACACACACTTCACTCCATATAGAAACTGATGTTTTTTTACTCTGTAACTGATGATCAACAGTTGGAATCACACACTGTCCCTCTTAATCCCAGCAGCAGTCAGTAATGCATGATTATCTGCTGTCATGACAATCAATAAATGTGATTATAATGGAAGTCAATGGGGCAAAAACAGCCCCAACATCACCAAAGGGGAGTCAGTCTGACAGAGTGTGTTGATGAGTTTATGTTCCCAGAATCAGATTCATCAGCAGAAATCATCACATCTGCTGAAACACAGAGAGAGCTGAGGCCGAATGAAGACTCAGAGTCCCCCAGAGTGAGGAGAACCAGCACACAGCACACAGGGGGACTGTAATAACCACATATGGAGCAACAGATTTAAAACACAAACACTCAGAGCTGTGCAGAACAAACAGGTAAATCTGCGAAATCAGAGGCGGTGTGTGTGTGTGTGTGTGTGTGTGTGTGTGTGTGTGTGTGTGTGTGTGTGTGTGTGTGTGTGTGTGTGCGTGCGTGTGTGTCCAGACGTGTTTATTAAATATGAATATAATCATGAACACTCAGGGCAGTCGTGGCCTGGTGGTTAGAGTGTTGGACTCGTGATCCGAAGGTTGCTGGTTCGATACTCGGTACCAGCGGGAATTGGGGGTGGGGGGAGTGAATGACCAGCACTCTCCACCACCCTCAATACCACGACTGAGGTGAGTCCCTTGAGCAAGGCACCGTTCCCCCCAACTGCTCCCCGGGCGCCGCAGCATGGCTGCCCACTGCTCCGGGTGTGTGTTCACGGTATGTGTGTGTTCACTAACTGTGTGTGTGCACTTGGATGGGTTAAATGCAGAGCACAAATTCCAAGTATGGGACACCATACTTGGCCACACTACACTACACTTCACTCCACTTCACTCACCAGTCTGCCCGCGACTAAACAGCCGAACATCATCAGCCTCTCACAAACACATTCGAGGACACGGCGGAAGCGCTCTAATGATGATGATGATGATACCTCACAGCATTATACATGCTTCTGACTGCTAGAAACTTCCATTAGCAGAAGACAGACTCTCACCCCGGAAACAAAACACAACTGCGCGTCGCTGATTGGTCGATCCTGCACAGATCTTCCGCCGGGAACAGGGAAGTGATTATAAGCAGGAGCAGTAAGAGTTTATAGCCAATGACAGCAGCTTTACTAAACACTGCTCCTGTTTACAGCACACACACACACACACGCACACGCACACACACACACACACACACACACACACACACACACACACACACACACACACACACACACACACACACACTTGAGCTGTGGGAGACTCTGTCCTTCAGCTTCCTCAAGATAGAAACATTAAAAGCGGTGACTTGAACACCACACAGTGAACCGGACGCGCTTGAAGGCTGTTTTCATTATAAAACACAGATCCAATTCAATTCAGTTCCTCTTTATTTCTGTAGCGCTTTTACAATGTAGATTGTGTCAAAGCAGCTTCACATAGAAGATTATAGTGAATTGGAATGGTGTCCGTTCAGTTTTTAGAGTTTAAGTTCAGTTCAGTTCAGTGTGGTTTAATTTTCACTGCTGAGAGTCCAAACACTGAAGAGCAAATCCATCGATGCGCAGCTCTACAGGTCCCGAACCAAGCAAGCCAGTGGCGACAGCGGCGAGGAACGAACTTCACCAATTTGCGAAAGTGAAGGAAAAAAAACCTCGCGAGAAACCAGGCTCAGTAGGGCACGACCATTTCTCCTATGGCCAAACGTCTTGTGCAGAGCTGCAGTCTAGGCGCCGGAGGCTGGTGAACGCTGGACGTCCACCGTGGAGAAGCTGCAGGTGGGAGAGGTCACCGGCTGGTGTACAGGCTGGCCCTTCAGGATAATGCGAAGACTCGTCTGTCACTGGGGTCTTACAGGAATCAGTCTCATGCTCTCTGCTCCTCCATGACCACCACAGCAGCTGCTCAGAATACGGCCTGGTCCAGGATTATGGAAATCTCAGGAATAAGACTAACATAAGCGCAGATGCCGTTCAAATTATAATGTCTTTTGGGAAGTGTTCCCGGCTCCGGTTGCCCTAAATAACGCAGACTAACAATCCTTTAGAGGATTTGTATTTCAAAAGCATTTGTGTTTTATGTGTATGCTAATGCAGAGAGATGTGTCTTTAATCTAGTTTTACACTGACAGAGTGTGTCTGCTTCCCGAACTGTGCTGGGAAGGCTGTTCCAGAGTTTAGGTGCAGATATGAGAAAGATCGACCGCCTACAGTTGAGTTTGATATTCTGGGAATAATCAATTGTTCAGAATTAATTGAGCGTAGTGGACGTGAGGGGTTTGCAGTTTTACAGATGCTTGAAATCTGGCCTTCAAACCACAGGTTGCTATCAAAAATCACCCCTAAATTACTGACTGAAGATGAGGACTGAACTAAGAATCCATCAAGGGTTAGACAGTGTTCTGGGTTTTTCCTGTGAGGTTTTTGGGTCCAATAAGCAAGACCTCAGTTTTATCTGAGTTTAGTAATAAAAAGTTATTAGTCATCCAATTTTTTATATCAGCTATACAGTTTGTTAATTTAGTAAATTCATACATATTATCAGGTTGAGAGGAGATATAAAGTTGTGTATCATCAGCATAACAGTGGAAGCTAACTCCATGCTTTTTAATGATATCGCCTAGCGGTAGCATATATAGTGGGAAAAGTAAGGGACCAAGGACTGAGCCTTGTGGTACCCCACAGTGTACTTTTGATCTGTATGATGCTTCTTCATTAACTGATACACACTGATAACGTTCAGATAGATCAGACCTGAACCAGGCCAATGCAGTTCCTGTGATACCAACATCATCTTCAAGCCTATGAAGGAGAATATTATGATGGATTGTATCAAATGCAGCACTGAGGTCCAATAACACTAAGAGAGAAATACAACCACGATCGGACGACAGAAGGAGGTCATTGGTAACTCTTAGGAGTGCTGTTTCTGTGCTGTGCAATGCTCTAAATCCAGATTGAAATTTTTCATAAATATTGTTTCTTTGTAGGAAGGAGCATAGTTGAGCAGATACAAATTTTTCTAGTATCTTTTACAGAAAAGGCAGGTTTGAAATGGGTCTATATTTTACTAGTTCTTTGGGATCAAGCTGTGGTTTTTTAATAAGAGGCTTAATGACAGCTGGTTTAAAAGTTTTAGGAACATATCCTAAAAGTAGGGATGAATTCAAAACATTAAGAATTAAGAAACTTCTGAAAACAACTGTTTTAATTATTTGGTCGGTATAGGATCTAGCATAGACGTTGTTGATTTAGAAGAATTTATCAGTTTATACAGCTCTTCCTCACCTACTGCTGAAAAAGTTTGAAGTTTATCCATTAACGGTCTACAGTGCTCTAATTGGGACGAAGCTGTAGGAGGCAGATTGATGGTGCTTATTTTATCTCTGATATCATCAATCTTGCATGTGAAAAAATTCATAAAGTCATTACTGCTGTGTTGAGAAATGCATGTTGATGCTTTATTTTTAGTTAGATTGGCTACTGTGTTAAACAGGACCCTAGGGTTGTGTTTATTTTCTTCTATTAAAGTTGAAAAATAAGCAGATCTGGCAGACTTTAAAGCTTTTCTAAAGTTAAGTATACTTTCTTTCCAGGCCAGACGAAAAACCTCTAGTTTTGATTTCTTCCATCTACGTTCCATTTTCCGGGCTGCTTTCTTTAAGGCACGTGTGCTCATTGTGCCATGGCGTCAGATTTTTTTCCCTAATCTTTTTTAAGTGTAACGGAGCAACTATGTCTAACGTGCTAGAAAGGACAGAATCAATAGTTTCAGTTGCAGTGTCAAGCTCTTCTAGGCTGCCTGGAATGCTATGGAAATTAGAAAGATCAGGTAGGTTACTGACAAAGTGATCTTTAGTGCTAGCGGTGATGGTTCTACCATATTTATAAATAGAAGATGATTTTGTAGACCCATCAATGCACAATAAACAAGAGATTAAACAGTGATCTGACATGTCATCACTCTGCTGCACAACTTCAACATTATCGATATCGATACCATG
>CAIGQV010016290.1:0-11196 GCA_903798115.1 Danio jaintianensis | reverse complement strand
TGTTCTCCCCGTGTTCGCGTGGGTTTCCTCCGGGTGCTCCGGTTTCCCCCACAAGTCCAAAGACATGCAGTACAGGTGAATTGGGTAAGCTAAAATTGTCCGTAGTGTATGTGTGTGAATTAGTGTGTATGAATGTTTCCCAGTGATGGGTTGCAGCTGGAAGGGCATCCGCTGCGTAAAACACATGCTGGATAAGTTGGCGGTTCATCCCGCTGTGGCGACCCCAGATTAATAAAGGGACTAAGCCGAAAAGAAAATGAATGAATGAATGAATGAATTATATTAAATAAATTTAAATAAATTTAATAAATTATCACATTTCTAGAACATTGAGTCACAGATGAGATATAATGTAACAACAAAATGTATATTCTCTTAATTTATAATTTTCTTTGTTTATTATTATTTTAATTATTATGATGATTATTATTATTAATGCTCAGCACATGTCTTTCGCTGTGAGTCTCAAGGCAATGATTTATTGGTTGTTGTGTTTTTTTCCGTTTGCAGAAAATGGATCGCAACAATGACGGCGTGGTCACGATGGAGGAGTTTCTGGAGTCCTGTCAAAAGGTACAAGGACGACACCAAAAGCTAATTATGACTCCTACATATTTCATGCTTATTAAATAAAAATGCTGTGACCTCTTTTAGACGGTAACCTCTCATAAGATGAGAAAGATGCTTAACTTTCTTAAGATGCTTAAGCAAATCCACAACTATTCCTCAAAAAAGCTAAATAAATAGCCTCATGCTTACATGGTCTGCAATAATATTTAAAGAGCAGGTCATATGGTGTTTTTAAGAGTCCCAATATTGTGCTAGACTCCTCTACACTGTAAAATAAAGTGTAACATTTACGGTAAAAGTAACGGCAGGTGTGGTTGCCTGAATTTTACTGTAAAGAATTAGGTGGAAGCAGAAAAATGGAAAAGAACCACAGTAATGTCAACAAAAAAAGCGTCATGCAGGGAATTCTGCGAAAGTGAATATACGGTTATTCCCGTATATATTAAGGAAACTCAGTGTTAACCAGGTAAGAGTTTTTACTGTAGCATTTTTACAGTTACTTACTGCTAAAATCACAGACTTTATTTCAGTGTACAACAACTTTATAAGCATCTACAGTAAGAAAACATTGTCATTTTCTTCAGAATATGCACTTAATATTACAATCAGGGGCTGCACGGTGGCGCAGTGGGTAGCATGTTTGCCTCACAGCAAGAAGGTCGCTGGTTCGAGCCTCGGCTGGGTCAGTTGGCATTTCTGTGTGGAGTTTGCATGTTCTGCCCGTGTTGGCGTGGGTTTCCTCCGGGTGCTCCGGTTTCCCCCACAAGTCCAAAGACATGCGCTATTGGTGAATTGGGTAAGCTAAATTGTCCATAGTGTATGTGTGTCAATGAGTGTGTATGGGTGTTTCCCAGTGATGGGTTGCAGCTGGAAGGGCATACGCTGCGTAAAAAGCATATGCTGGATGAGTTGGCGGTTCATTCCGCTGTGGTGACCCCTGATTAATAAAGGGACTAAGCCGAAAAGAAAATGAATGAATGAATGAATATTACAATCAGTTTGAAATCATTCAATCAATGAAGTTTCGTTTGATTTTATTCAAAGACTGTAAGCCCCTCCCCCTTTAGTCAGCCAGCTCGGCTCTGATTGGTCAGCTGGCCAAGCCTGCTTTGATTGTTTTTTCCGTGTCAGAAATGAAATGCCCATTTTAGAGTGTTCATTTGGTGGCCGAGATTATGCAAATGAGTTACTTTGATCATGTTGATGTAGACTGGTAGCCAGCAAAATGATTTGAAAATATAATGACTCGTTAAAGGTGCAGTATGCAAGTTTGACACCCAGTAGTTGAATTAGGTATTGCATTCATGGTTCAAAACACACGTAAACGCAGGTTGCCAGATCAACAGCATGCCTGACTATCGAGCCTAAAGGCTGATTTAAGGCTGATTTAAATTATGTTCTAACTAAAAGCAACGGCACGCGATAGAAGGAATATTTTCATATTAAAAAGAGTTTTTGTCCTAACCAACACCTGAAATTGATATATTAGAAACGGCTTCTATTTCTCACAGCTGAACAACAGAAAACTGACAATGATCACCTCAGGTGCACCTCATGTGCTTTATTCAGTGTTGAATGCTAATAATGTGAGTTTGAATGCCATTTTACATGACATTTATTGCCATAATACTGAAAGCAGCAGCAGATAGTTCACCTCAGATCTGGAAAATGAAATAAACCGTTTAAAATTGAACTTTAGAGCTGTGACTCAGTGCAAGCCAACACACATCAGTGATTCAGCATCTACATTTAATAATGTTAAAGAGGTTTAATATGTGTTTATTAGATTATAAAACCTTACCATTTCATGAGTGCATATTCTGTGCTTCTGAATGGCTATATTTAAATTTCTGTCATGTTTCGTCTGGTGCAAAGAGCCAAATTGCTTATCATGCTTTTATATTATTTGCTAATTAATAACCTCATGTGGCACTCTGAATCTGTGTCTCATTTTGGAGTCTGCTACTGTCCACTGGAGGTCGCATTTCGGTCACGGACGCATGCTTTGAGAGCTTTTTTGAATGAATAAATGAAATACACTGTTTTCCACAAAGCCAACCCAGGGGTGCTGAAATATAATTGGCTGAACTGGCATTGGGCGGGTTAAAAGAACCAAAACAAAGACATCTGTTACCGGCATGTAATGCACATTTTCAAAGCAGAATATCTGACTTCAGCATTGTTTTTCAGATAAACAAGAGTGTTCACTTAGCATGTTTCTGAAATATCTGCAAACATATTATGGTATTTTTATGCTTTAGAAGAGTCAAAAATTTACATACAGCATGATATTTTTTATATGATATTTTGTATACATATTTTATGCAATATTTTGATTTACTTATGTCTTTTTGTTTTTTGATTAACAACTTTTACATCGAAGCACATCACTATAAAACATATCTGTTATGTTTTCTGTTTATTTACGGTTGTGAATTGCATTATGGGATGTTGATCTCTGCTCTGTCGACTTTTATGTTGAAAATTCAACTCTACAGTTGAACAAAGTGACTCTTATTGACATTTTAGTAGTTAGAAATAATATAATGTATAATAAATAATATCTAGAGAAATAAGTCTGTGAAATAACAGAAAATGTACTGGTAGTTTATTACAAGGTTTTTGTAGTGTAATATACAACACCAACCCAGACAATATAGCACTGCAAACTATTACACATGTTCATAAAAGTCACTTTTTGTTTTCTTTTCAAGGTTAAAAATTGTTGGAAGAAAGATCGAGCTCCCATAATGCAATTCAAAAGCTTAAATAAACGTGGAAAAAAATAAAAACATAATATTATGATATTTTTACAGTGCAGAATATGTAGCATATAGAATAAATCTGATATTTTAAGGGAATAAATAAGAGCTGCTGTTTAATATATTGTTTGTTTTGTGGTTTATTTGTTTTGTGCTCAGGACGAGGCCATCATGGAGTCCATGCAAATGCTGGATCATGTCATCTAGCTCTAAATGATGATCTATCGGCAAAACAAAATGGATGAACAGCTTCAGTTTTTGATGACTTTGTCCATCTTATGCCTACAAAACAAACAGAAAATCTAAGTCAGTGAACTCTTGAACTGCTGAAATGTGAGCATGCCACATCATTTTATATTCCCCAGGATGAAGGTATGTCTGGATGACCTGCTGTTAAATGACTCGGCTGTTGTGTTTTTAAATATAATGCAACGATGACATATTTTCAGCCATTTCTAGGGTTTATGATGTGTTTTTCATGAATCATACTCTCACTAAAAAAAAAACCATTGGATCAACTTAAAAACCTTGTTACACCTAAATGAAGTCAGTTATTTCAACTTAATTAATGACTGGAAACAGTGGTAAATTAAGTTGATTGAATGTTGGTGTTTTTTTCATTGCAAAAACAGAATTTACTTTTGGTAAATCTAAATATAACTTTGTTTCTTAAATAATGAAAGGGATTGTTCACCCAAAGATGTTTTTTTTTCAAGATATTCTGAAGAATGTTGGAAAAAACTAAAAATACTATCGAAATCAATGGGTGTTTTTTTCCCAACATTCTTCAAAATGTCTTTTTTTGTGTTTAACAGAAGAAAGAAACTCAAACTGGTTTAAAACAAGTGGAGGATGACTGAATGATGACAAAATTTTCATTTTTGGGTGAACTGTCTCTTTAAATGTTGATTATTAAACTGCAGAAAGATTATTTAAATATGAAGTCGGCTTGAACTGAGTGTCTGGGAATGAGTTTAGTTTTACTACACACAGATTTAATGTCTCTCTGAGAGTCACTTTATCTGATTTTACTGTTTTATTATGACAAGCTATCATCATATCAGGAAAACACAGAAGTGTCTTCACAGATACCTGTCAAAATAAAAGTCTGGTTTGGTTACGAAATATATTACTACTCAATACTGTTGTACAGTAGAGAGAGCTGATCAATGATTAAACGTATAAATTACCCAGTTGTTCTTCCATGTATTAGTTTCAACAGAAATTCAACTGAATTATTATTTATTTATATATATTTATTATTTATAAACATTTTTTATTTAACTAGATTCATAAAAAATAATGTTTGAAAAGAAATGTAAGTAAAATTGAATAAGTTTCTTTTTTTTTTTTTTTTTAAGTAATTGGACATGTTGTGTGATTACTTAAAGGTGCAGTATGTAACTTTGACACCCAGTGGTTGAACTATGTATTGCATTCCTGGATCAAAACACACGCAAGTGCAGGTTGCCAGATTGAGGACCGACAGGAGTGCCTGACCCTCGAGTCTAAAGGCTGATTTAAGGCTGATTTAAATTGTGTTCTAAATTAAAGCAACGGCACGCGATAGAAGGAATATTTTCATATTAAAAGGAGTTTTTGTTCTAACCAACACCTGAAATTGATATATTAGAAACGGCTTTTATTTCTCACAGCTGAACAACAGAAAACTGACAATGATCACCTCAGGTACACCTCATGTGCTTTATTCAGTGTTAAATGCTAATAATGTGAGTTTGAATGCCATTTTACGTGACATTTATTGCCATAATACTGAAAGCAGCAGCAGATAGTTCACCTCAGATCTGGAAAATAAAATAAACCGTTTGAAACACATATCAGTGATTCAGCATCTACATGTAATAATGTTAAAGAGGTTTAATATGTATTAATTAGATTATAAACCTTACCATATCGTGAGTGAGTGCATATTCTGTGCTTCTGAATGGCTATATTTAAATATCTGTCATGTTTCGTCTGGTGCAAACAGCCAAATTGCTTATCACTGCAAATCTCCTCACGTAATGTATTATTAGAACACGGGGTTACAATGTAACCTGCTCACCTAATGTTTACGTTCCTCATATTTATATTATTTGCTAATTAATAACCTCGTGTGGAACTCTGAATCTGCGTCTCATTTCGGAGTCTGCTACTGTCCACTGGAGGTCGCATTTCGGTCACGGACACATGCTTTGGGAGCCTTTCTGACTGAATGAATCAAATACACTGTTTTCCAGCAATGCAACTCGGGGTGCTGAAATATAATTGGCTGAACTGGCATTGGGCGGGTTAAAAGAACCAAAACAAAGACATCTGTTACCGGCACGTAATGCACATTTTCCAAGCAGAATATCTGACTTCAGCATTGTTTTTCAGATAAACAAGAATGTTCACTCAGCATGTTTCTGAAATATCTGCAAACATATTATGGTATTTTTATGCTTTAGAAGAGTCAAATACTTACATACAGCACCTTTAAGTTTATTTTAATCAATAAATGGAACAGAGTTTGGAAAAATATATATTTCATATGGCCTTACATAAATGGGAATAAGAGAATTTTATGTATCATTTCACTATTATATTCCCCGAAAACAATATACTTTAAAGGCTGTGTGAATTGGAAGTTGCTGCACTGCAGACTTTTATTTCATGAAATGTTTCTCCAGCTGAAAAGGAATATTGAGTAGGGGGCGGGGCTTTCTTTGCACTTCTCTCCTGTTTCACTCACAACAAACTGTTGGAGGGGCGTGGCTAAGGATAATTCACCCTTCACACTGATGTCATCAGAGAAGAACTGCCATTGGAAGCAAATGGTCAGATTTTGATGAAAGATTAACAAAACAAGCAGTTTTTTTCTTCAGTAGATTAATTTGCACTGATTAATTGTTCACCTTAAGACTAGATAAGCATTGTATAGCCTACATTTTGTATAAATAAACATTGTAAATTTTGACCTCATGCAAACTTTAACCGTCAAAATGGTGTTATGGTGTAAAACAGCTTAAAATGTATGCACATTCATGCACAGTGTTTTACTAATAATATCACAATGGGAATGATTATTGTGGATTTGACACATTTTGAACTATGCAATAATTGAACACTGATTTAAATGTTTAGCATATTTCCATTCATGCAGTTTATTTTAATACAGGTGTTTAACAATTACACCTTTTTAATTTTGACCATGTAATCATCATTCATATAGCTACAGTTTTTAATAAATAATGCAAATTTCTCGTGAATTCTCCATATATGTTTAGTTTTTGGGATCGAATGATGTTCAATATTATGTTTATTTCATTTTATTCAATGTTAACAAATAAATTATTTATTGCTATGCACAATGTTGTCGACCATTAAATCTTAATTACAATGGTAAAATCTAGAAGGGATACAGCTGCGGGGACGCATGTAGGGGTAGGAGTAGACGTTAACATACAATTTAAAGAGTAATTTAATACATAACGTGAACAATAATCGGTATAATTACTGTTTTTACATTACTGTGATGTTGGGGTAGGGGCAGACGTTAATAAAATACAATTAATACATAATTTAATAAATAATATAAATAATTCTCGTTATTTTCAGGCTGTATCTGTATCTCTTCTTCACTGAACTGTTGGTGTTCAATTTGACTGCATTATTGATTATTTTAATATTTATTTTGACTCCTTTATCAAATTCTAGATTTGTGTGGCGTACGTTAACCTTTTTAAATAATAAAAACGTAAACATAAATATATGTGTACTCTCACGCTACTACAGCACAGCTAAACGCATGGCTGATCCCAGAACTGCATCCTCTGAAACATTTGAATAGACCAATCAGCGCTCGGGAATCCCGCCTGGCTCCATAGCCCCGCCCATTTTCTTCTCTTTGTCCAATCATGATTAAGCAGCGGTTAACGCCTCAGCAGCGGTGGATTCAAACGGAAGATGAAAGATGGCCACGGAGAAAGACACCGATGTAAATAAACGAGACAGAAGGTAACAAATATTTATTTGCTAAAGCGATAGATAAACGTATATAGTCTGAAAATGAAGTTAAACATCTCTAATTTGAGAATATGGATATACATGAACGAACTTTGGCCGAAATGCTTCGTTGAATGGCGCTGTGGTGTTTTGTACAGAGTGTTTCATGCATATTTTACCGTGAAACACAATACAATGTTGCTTTAACCGGTTTCTGTCAAATAACGATTGTGTTACGGTAGTTTTCGTTTTGTTTTAAAGTCATAACTTTGAGTGTACATGTACACAAAGTAGCTTAACTTCACCGTTGTGATACTATGGTATTTGTGTTTTGAAGAGACAGTAAATAATGTAAATTCTGTGGTGAAATGAATCCGACTCTTTATAGGTTATGATAATAATAAATAGTGTTTCATATAAATCATCAATGTACGTTTAAGTGCCATCAGAATAATGAGTTGATAGTATATTTCATTATTGAGTTGGTTTTATGTTCACACATTCGTTCAGTGACACGCTCACTATGTAGTTTACCATGTTACTTTGAATATTGGGTCTGAAGTCACATGCAAGGATGACTCTGAAACAACATTAGCACTATTTATTTGACTGAATATGTTGTACTTTGATAGTCATTGGCTGCTAATATGATTTCGCTATTTAGTATTTGCAAAGAATATTTTTAAAATACTATATTATTAAGGAGAAAGTCTGAATGTGTGAATATAAAACCAACTTTACCTCAATTATTTCATTATACTACTTATAATTTATACTACCATCATGGTGACTTTGATGACTTTTTTTTTTTTTTTAACGTTACCTCAAATTATGTCTGCTTTGTTCTTGATCAGAAACAGTTTTTATCATAACTAGGCATGGGACGATAACCATTTTCAAGGTATACAAGGTCAAGGATTTAAAACCGCCAAAATTTTCTACCATACTGTTCTTATGGTATATGTCAGATTTTTTATTTATGTTTTTTTTTTTTTTTTTTTTAGGACAGCAGTATCTCCAGCAGAAAAGATATCCAAAAATGCAGTTTTAAATTGTAAAGAAATCTGTGTTTTTGAGACTAATGAAGACAGCAGAAGTCAATGATTCGTTTGATTTATTTAGCCTGACATGTTTACTGCTCCAAAATATTTTAAATGTTTCTCAAAATAAAATATATTGTGTTCAAAGGGGGGAAAAGTTTTTGTTTTTTACCCAGAGATTTAAAAAGAGCATATATTAGAGCAGTAATCACAATACCGTCAAACCATGAAACCGTGATATTTTTATCCAAGGTTATCATACCGTCATAATCTTATACTGGCCCGTGCCTAATCATAACTATACACTCTTATGTTTTTGTTGAAGGCTTTAGTCATTGTCTTTGCTGGATACAATAATAACCTGTTTGTTCATTATTCAGTTTTATGTCTTTAAAAGGTGTTTAATCACGAATGTCAAGTTATTAGCGTTTGTATCATATAATGTATATTTTAAGGAAAGATTTATATGGCATATCCTTTTATTTTTGTGCATCTGAGATGCTAGTTATTAAAATATATATTGAAATAGTTGTAAGTTTTGTATTTTTTTTGTTATCATTTTAGTCGTTTAATTACTCTGTTTCATATTTTTGTTAGTTATTGGCTTTTTACTGTCTTTAATCATATAGTTTCTGCACATTTTTATTCAGTTTGACTTTTAGGTTGAACTAAATAAAAATGAAAGATGTTACCTTTTAAGTAATTTTAAAATTGTTTTATAATTACTAACCTTGCGAAGTGTTGTTTAGTTCACAGATGTTATTAATATTATTCATGAATATCATTAGAATTAGTTTTTATAGTTGCTTCAAAGCACAATTTATAAGTAATATTGGCTATTTTTATTTCAATTGCTTTGTGTTTTAAAAGACTTCTTGAACATGACCCCCATTTCCATTTCTTTCAAATTTATGAAATATGATATGTGCATTATTAGTCAGCGTTTGAAGTGGATCTGAAACCTTTCATCACGGTTGTCCTAAAACTATTGAACAACCACTGTTCTTGTCTTAGGACAATTTTGAAACACTTTTTGATCAAATGTTGACTACTATATACTTCCATACTATATACGTATGGAATGGAATTTCTGTTAGGAAAAAAAACAAAACTTGGCTGAAACAACAAAACAATATAAAAATCAATAAATCGAACTAAAACTAAACTGAAATTTATAGCAGATTTTAAACTGACTCTGAAATGAAACCTAATTAAACAAATTAAATAACTTTATTTTATTTTTTATTATTATTTTATTATATGTATTATTTTTATTGTTATTTACTTTTATTTAAATCATATAAATGCAATACTTTATTATTAGAATTTTTTTTAGATATTAGAAAAAGTGGAACAGAATAAAGAATAATATTGTATCGAGAAATTATATAATCCATATTTTATATAATATTAATTATGTTTAGAATTGTATGAAAATTGCATTCTTTTAATTTTATTACTCAGGCATTTTCAATTTTATCCATATTCCCCCAATAATATCAAAAATAATAGTAATGTAGAATATAATAATGCTAATCATAGAATTTATGTATTCACGTTATTATATGTTTAAATGGCCGTTTTATTTATTTAAATATGTGTGAATTTTAATATAATAATTGTATTTATATGCCAATGTGTGAACAGCCTGCTCATCTCACGAGGAAACTTATCTATTTTATGCTTTGTCAGTTTAGTGGCTAATTCGTACAAATTCTTACGAGTTTGTTAAACGTACAAAAATGTACGATATTTAAAAGAAGCCGTGGCACCAAACCCCGCCCCTAAACCGAACTGTCATTGGGGGATGAGCAAATCGTACTTAATTGTACGAATGAGATCTTGCGATTTCATACAAATTAGCCACTAAATAAAAAAGTTACGAATTGGCGTTAGATAGCGTTGGAACACCTTGTAATCTTATTGTGAGCATAAACAATACATTTCTGGCTGCAGTTTTCTAAACAGCCACCGGTGTCACTAATAAGTAGCTTTCTGAATTCTTCATATAAGCAAAATTCCTGTAAATTGTCTGTAACTGAATATTAATGTTGTGGTTTTTTGTTTTGATAGGGGCACTGTGTGCAATGTTGTGATCAATCAGGAATCTGAAACGGGCAGCAGTGGCGACGGTCGGCCACCCATCATCTTCAACCCCGACTTCTTTGTGGAGAAGCTGCGTCATGAACGTCCCGAAGCCTTCACCGAGCTGGTGCTAAGTAACATCACGCGGCTCATCGACCTCCCCGGGGCTGAATTCTCACAGCTACTGGGCGACGAGGAAATCAAGACTCCCAATGCCGGCTTCTTCCGCTCCTTCAACTTCCTGAAACGCAAAGGTCAGGAGAATTTTGAAGATGGGTTTTTAATAGCTATGTCTCCATCCATGTATGTTTACATTGGGGCTGGATGATTAATAGAAATGAAATAGCAAACAAGATTAAGCAAAGCTGCAATGTTGTCATGCACATCTTGTCAGAGAAGCACGGTTCTGCGATCAGTAGTATGTCTCCTCCGAAGGCTAGAGGGCGCTCTTGCAGACATTTGGCAATAAAGTACGGTTTCCATCCAATAAGTTTTTTGATATCCTTAATTTATTATAAATATTATCTATAATAAATTACTTTTGTCTCAGAGGATGAAGACTAAAAGCAATGAATGCGCGGTGGCTTAATAAAGTTCAGAGGTAAGTTCAAGCTTTTGAAAGGGTTAGTTCACCCAAAAAGGAAAATTGCCTCATTTACTCTCCCTCTTGGTTTTAAACTTTTATTAGTTTCTTTCTTTCTTTTGAACACAAAAGAAGATATTTTGAAGAATGCTGGTAGCTGGGGCCCATT
>CAIGQV010016275.1:60-10943 GCA_903798115.1 Danio jaintianensis | reverse complement strand
ACATGCGTGCACATACACACACTCATACATATATATGTACACACATGCATGCATACACCTACATGTGCGCACACACACACACACACATGACCCCGCCTCTCTCTCCTCGCAGACACACAGGTGAAGGTGTGGATGAATAAATACGGCTGGACGGAGAACGAGGACGGTCAGGTCTTCATCCATAACCAGGAGGAGAGCGTCAAGCCCAAGAACATCGTGGAGAAGATCGACTTCGAGAGTCAGTCTCATTTTCTTCAGTCATTCATTCAGTTATTTATGTATTTACTGCACTCAGTGTGTGTGTTTACTGTGTTCTTTGCTCTCCGCAGGTGTGTCCAGCATCATGGCTACATCACAGTGACCACACACACACACTCTACAATAAACTCATTTCACATTAGAAACTGGAGTCGTCATTCATTCATCATGCATCACACAATTATAAGTCTCACAATTTGGTCCAAAAATATAGAATTTAGGGTCAAATTAACCACATTTTAAAACTTTTCCCATAATATTGTTAATTATTATTTAAGGCAAATGTGAATGGACATTAATTTCAGGTAAGAAGTGTAGTTTTGACACAACATATAGCCATGTAGGTGTTCATTCTGTACAATTTAAGCTTTTTCAAGAATAAATAAATAAAACCTCAAATATATTACGTTCCTCATATTTTGTCTGTTTATACTGTTGCAAAAGCTTATTTATGGATGTATTTATTTTATTTTTGTGGATTTAATTTATTTTGAAGGAGCAAATTCATAATGTAGTTTTGTTTTTAGTAAATGTCACTGAATTAAAGTGATGTTTTGAAGTGGAAATGTGTATCTACTTCAAAATATGTACTTGGATGTTAAAAATACTCCAATAACTTTTGTTTACAACTTAAAAACAAGCCAAAAGTATAAAAACAATGAAAATTCCAATATTAAATTGATTAATAATTGCTCGATTGAAGAAATTGTACATGGGATGTGTACAGGTCGGTTTTTTTCTCCATTTTTTCCATAAAATATTATTCATTAATTTCATTTTTTGTGGTTGAATTGTTATAATGTTTACAATTATTTGATTCATTTGACTTTGAGATGTCTTCACGTGAACCATTTTGGTTTTTAAAATAATTGCATTTTTTTTTTATAAGTAGATTTCTTTATAAACTCAAATAGCTGTAACAATTAAATGCTTAAATTAAAATTATAAAATAAAGCACGCTTTTAGCTCGTCTTGCGTACGCGTCACGGCGCGTCCTTGTGCGCATGCGCAGTGGAGCCGGAGCGCTGTCTACGGTGCTGAAGCGTGAGTTCAGTCATATTTGTGTCAAATAAACGCTTTTTCTCTTCAGATTTACAGACGTTTCCTTCATAAAGAGTCATTTTTGTGCTGTAAAGCGAAGAGCAGAAGAAAAGAGCTCTGAATGACGGTCTGATCAGGTATTTCAGCACTGTTTACACTCTTCAACACTGAACACAGCGCAGAAATGGAGGAATATTAGCCATGTAATATTCAGAAATATGACCCTGAAGAGTTTTATTGAGTCTCTGAAATAGTGAGGATTTATTATATGAGAGAAAACAGATATGTTTAGTTAAACATAACCCTGAAGTACTTCATTCGGCTGTTTATTTAGGCTGACGTGTTTCTGTATTGTTCAGTCATGGTTGTTCTAGCTAACCAAAACCATTTGAATTAAACGACACAATATAAACACACTTTATTTCAGCTTGAGCTCACAAACAGCAGTACACTTGATGCAGTATTTACTCAACTTTGTACCAATACAGATGTTTATTGGTTTAGACACGGCCATCAGGAGACACACACTGCTGGACACACACAAACACACACACACACACAGCTGGATGAACACATTTAGTCCTTTATAAAACACACACACACCTGCTGGACAACAATACACAATATTTGTAAAGCATGCTACTGTTTATGTAAATATCTACTAACTCATTATTATTCAAGTAAAAGTTTGTCTTTTAAATTTCTGTCTTTTAGGACAAACTTTTACTTGAATAATAATGACAAATATTGTGTATTGTTGTCCAGCAGGTGTGTGTGTGTTTTATAAAGGACTAAATGTGTTCATCCAGCTGTTTGTGTGTGTCTCCAGCAGTGTGTGTCTCCTGATGGCCGTGTCTGCGCAGCGGTGTGAGTGTGTGGGGCAGCAGATCATCAGTGTTTGTGTGTGTGTGTGTCTCCAGCAGTGTGTGTGTGTCTCCTGATGGCCGTGTCTGCGCAGCGGTGTGTGGTTCTGCAGTGTGAGTGTGCGGGGCAGCAGATCATCAGTGTTCTCCAGGGTTTCAGACAGAGGAAACTCCTCTTGGATTTCAGTATTCGTGTTCAGGATGAGACGCTGCTCTGCCACCGCTGTGTGCTCGCCGCCTGCAGCCACTTCTTCAGGTCAGCATTATTATTCATTCATTCATTTTCCTTCGGCTTAGTCCCTTTATTCATCAGGGGTCACCACAGCAGAATGAACCATCAACTATTCCAGCATATGTTTTACACAGCGAATGCCCTTCCAGCTGCAACCCAGTACTGGGAAACACCCATACACACACACACACACACACACACACACACTCATACACTACGGACAATTTAGTTCATCAATTCCCCTATAGCGCATGTGTTTGGACTGTGGGGGAAACCGGAGCACCCGGAGGAAACCCACGCCAACACGGGGAGAACATGCAAACTCCACACAGAAATGCCTACTGACCCAGCCGGGACTCGAACCAGCGACCTTCTAGCTGTGAGGCGATCGTGCTAACCACTGAGCCACCGTGCCGACTCAGCGTTATTATTATCACACATGATGAGTCACATGACCCCTCAGAAATCAGTCTGATATCAGGATCTGAGGGTCGAGATGCTTTTATTACCAGTGTTGAAAACAGTTGAGCTGCTACATATGTTTGTGGAAACGGTTGTGGAAATCTGTGTTCCCGAATCTGTGTTATTTCTGAATGTGTGGTTGTGTGTGTTTTCTGCATGTGTGTTCAGGGCGATGTTCGAGCTGGACATGCGCGAGTGTGTTGACGGCTCCGTGACCCTCAGTAATCTCTCCGCTCAGGCCGTTCACACATTCCTGGATTTTGCGTATTCTGGTGAAATAGAAATCAGAGAAGACAACGTGGAGATGCTGTTTCAGATGGCCTCGTTCCTGCAGGTCAGAAGGAACAAATCAACTACAGACACATTATAGGACAGAATTATTATTAACTTGTTTACATCAAAACAAGTGTTTGCCGTTTAAGATCATGTGTTTGGTTCATTTGACCACAATTTGGAAGCAAATAAAACTGGGAGAAAATGGGAGAGTAGCACAAGTTCATGTTTTCTATTGCTGTTTGCTCAAATAATAGAAATAAATGCTCCGTGATAGTGTTAGAGTGATAGGCGAGAGAATAATGTCAAATCTGCTGTCCCACCTCCATAGACGCTGCATTACAAATGAGCTATTAGCTATCTTTTTGTAATTTGATGCAAAGATGATATAATACAAAGTAAAGCTTTAAAAATGTACATACATAAAAAAAATCCAAATATTAAAAACGTTCAAGGACTTAAGATCCTGATGATGGTTAAACACATCATTGCCGTCTTGTTTATTGTTTATTTAGATCCCCATTAGCCTCTACCAACTATTCTTCCTGGGGTTCATCAAATAAAAAGACAAATTTACCTTTAATTATAATGAAAAACAATACCAAAACTAATTTAGATTAAACTACAGCAATAGAAACTAGTTCAGATCACAAATCTCAAGATTCGAGTCACGGATCAGACCGTTTTTCAGATCGCCAAAAGGAAAGGAGACAAATGTCATTCGCTTTCCATTTATTGCAAAAACTGTAAGACAGGAAACGTTTGGTTGTAACAAACATAACTTAAACCTGTCATTTTAATAATGAAAAATAACCAGCTGAATAAAAAGATAAAATCTAATATTTAATACTGTGAAAAAGGATCTTCGCTACTACTAAATGTATAATTCTAACATTATAATCTTGTACAACAGCAACACCATATTTATTTGAAGGGCTCTATTTTAACGATATAGGCGCAAAGTCTAAAGCGCATGGCACAAAAGCATTAAAGGCGAGTCCGAATCCACTTTTGCTATTTTAATTATGGAAAAATACACTCTGCGGCCCGGCGCATGGTCTAACAGGGCTGTGCTTATTCTCTTAATGAGTTCTGGGTGTGTTTTGAGCACGTGCATTAAACCAATCAGTCTGAATGGGAGTCTCGTCTCCCATTCCCTTTAAAAATCAGTTGCGTCTGAACGCTTCACTAGTGAGAAAACAGTTACACAGAGCATCTGTAGCGCCAGGATAAAGAACCAGCCTCCTCCATTCAGCCTCTTTACTTTCTCTTTCTCTTTCTCTCTTTCGTGGGTAAGGAGACGGTGTTGTACACACTGTCTTCACTAAAGACATCCATCAGCCTACATATTTAATTTCCTTTGTTAAGTGCAAAGATTTGTTTCAAAACTATTTCTAAATTCAGTTCTAGTTTCCAGCAAAGGAATAAATGAAGAATAATAATGAAGTGTGGTCAAACACTGAGTTATATCCAAACACACGTCCTGTTCTTCTCCCCATATGGTCCGAAACCCCACAGGTGGACAAATCTAAGCTTGTTTTTAATAAAACAAATATAAATATGCATATAATAAATAAGGGTGGCGCAGTGGGTAGCACAATCGCCTCACAACAAGAAGGTCGCTGGTTCGAGCCCCGGCTGGGTCAGTTGGCGTTTTTGTGTGGAGTTTGCATGTTCTCCCTGTGTTGGCGTGGGTTTCCTCCGGGTGCTCCGGTTTCCCCCACAGTCCAAACACATGCGCTATAGGGGAATTGATGAACTAAATTGTCCGTAGTGTATGAGTGTGTGTGTGTGTGGTTGTTTCCCAGTACTGGGTTGCAGCTGGAAGGGCATCTGCTGTGTAAAACATATGCTGGAATAGTTGGCGGTTCATTCCGCTGTGGTGACCCCTTTTTAATAAAGGGACTAAGCCGAAAAGAAAATGAATGAATGATAATAAATAATACTACTAATAGGGCTGTCAAAATTAATAGTTTCTTTGGTGCACCGCGATGCAGACGCGGACAATTCAGTATCGGTTCAGAGATTATAACCGGTTATTACGTACTGACGTCATTTAACTTGTATACGCTATATTACGGTAGTTTACTATGGCGAGGGAGGCGAGCGTGAATAATTAAAACACTCCAACCACTTCTAAAATGCAGAGACTCTGCACACGTTTCCTCTCCTCTCGGCTGTTACAGCGATACTTGTGGATCCAGACACGAGTGTGTCTGCAGAGTGACTTTTCTCCTCCGCATCTATCATGGATCAGCTGTCCGCCGCTGCCGTTTATCAGTGTCACTCATCGGTGAACAGCACCAGAGCGTAAGAGCCAATCGCAGCCCTTTCATTTAACCGCGTGGCCAATCATAGTGGCCATCGACAATGCTCAAAAAGCGAGCGGCATAATATTTACATTAGTTTATTTGCTATAAATGCTCATGTTGTTCTGTGCATGTACTTGAGTTTAGTTTGATGCATTCAAAAAGAGTGTTTTTCTTTGAGCAGGTGAAATTAAAGGTACAGTTCTTTTATGTGACTGCTTGTATTAAAGGACAAAATTGTATTACAAATACACAGAAAATGTATTTATAAATTATACATTTTAATACAAGAATTGTTGTACTGTGAATTGAAACATATAATTGTGTATGGAAAGCATCGTCAATGCACCTCGATGCACCGAGATATCGAATTGAACCGAATCGATGGCATGATAATCGTAACCGAACCGAACCGTGAGAGCAGTGTAGGTTCACACCTCTAACTACTAATAATAATATCATTATACAGATGCAGATTGTACAGGCATTATACAGGCAGTGGTTTTTATATTTATGTAGAAAATAATAATTTTTGTAACATTTTAATCCTTTAATTATTTTTCATTTGTAAAGATATTTGTGTGTTGCTGTTCATCATGTGTGTAATAAGCAATGTGTATGTGTTTAAGGCGCACAACTAACGCGCTCTGTGCTGGACTTTAGAGCAGCTTTCAGCTGGTCTATTGCACAGTCTATTTTAGTTCCTCCAAATAGCAACGTGTCAACAATGCACCTTAACACACCTCCTTTATAGACCAGCACACCCATGAGTTCACAAAGTGGCGCAAATGGATTTGCTATTTCAACAACGTGACGCAAAACGGGAAAATTAGTGTTGCGTTGGTCTGAAAATAGCAACACATCGCGCCAAACACGTCTTGCGCCGGGTGTATGATAGGGCCCAGAGTCTCATGTTCAATTAAATGATTCAATAACTAACTCAAAAAACTTAATTACTAAATCATATCATTTTAGAAGAATTACTTTTATTTTTGATGGTTGTTTGTCGCCACCTGTTGGTTAAACAATGTAATTGCTACAACTTTCACTTTGAGCGTTGCAAGTTGGTGACTTTAATCTTTACCATAAACTATACCAAAACCAATACATTAAATCATATTGATCTCATTCTTCATGTAGGAGCGGGCGCAGCCATTGGACTCTTTTTGGCTGGAGACTTCCGCTCCCGTTCACTTCCATTGATTTTTAGATTTTATGTTCTGCTGCTTGATGTTGCAAACGGATATTTTCTTATTATATTATTCTACTTTTTATGTATAGTCATGAACACATTTGCTTGTAGAGCGAGTAGTTTGAGCGTTTATTATTCCTAGTCATTTCTCCCATAGGAAGTTCGAAAACAATCACAAAAGCGAGCGCACATCCGCATTGCAGAATAAGCTCAATAACACGAAATACATTGCGAAACAAGTCCATCCTTTAATCGTGTCCTTGTCCGTTCTCGCAGGTGGACTTCCTGTTGCGCTCCTGCGGTGACTTCCTGCTGGAGTCTCTGGATGTCTCCAACTGTCTGCATTTGCTGGCACTGGCGGAGGGATACGGTTCGACACAGCTGCTGTGCGGCGCCACCGACTTCATCACGCAGAACTTCCAGATGGTATCCTGCAGCGCAGAGTTCCTGGAGCTGCCGGCACCGGTTCTGGAGCGCATTCTGCTGTCGGACAAGCTCCACGTTCCTGATGAAGAAACCGTCCTGCAGGCGCTGCTCCGCTGGGTGAAACATGACTCTCTGCCGCGCACTAGCCTGATGCCGCAGCTGCTAGCATGTGTCCGTTTGCACCACATTCCCACCGCCGCGCTGGAGGATGCCGCACGGAGTGACATGCTAACAGACGAATGCAGGAACATGCTAACACACGCGCAAGCACAAACACAGCAGTTCAGCGGATTATTCACCGACGCTCGCGTGTCAACGACGTCCACATATATATTTGTTCACAAAACTGAAGAAAGCATGCGTCACGCGTTCTGCTATGAGATCGCGTCAGACCGCTGGACTGCACTTCCAGAGGACGCCATGCAGATTTTCGAGCTACCGGGATCAGTTTTGACAAGCTTTGCGGAGAAACTCTTCATAAGCGGCGGATGTCACAGCGAATGTCCGAGATCTATTCGCACGCACATTTCAGCGCCTCATCACGAAGCTACGGATGAATTTTGGTGCTACTGTCCGATTGCACACAGCTTTACACCAGCTCTACGCATGCGACATGCTCGCACCATGCACACATGCGTCGTCGCTCTCCAACGCATGTATGTAATCGGAGGAAAACCGCGCGGCTCACGGGATGTTCCTAGCATTCTGGATATGGAGTATTTCGATCCTTTGATGAGCGAGTGGACTTCCGTTAGCCCTCTTCCTAAAGGAATATATTTTCCGGAAGCAAGTGCATGTGGAAATGTTATTTACACTCTCGGATCTGAGGTGGAGATTTCTGACGCATTTAATCCATTGTTAGATTGTTTTTTTCGTTATGATGCAGTTGCGGATCAGTGGAGCCACCTAGTGGCGGAATTTGGTCAATACTTCCACGCAAGGCTTGTGCAGTCGGTGTGTGTTAACGAAACGTTGTACCTCTGCGATTTATCCAGCTATAAGGTGTACAGCTTCTGTGCGGATGCGGGCGTGTGGAGGGGCGAGGGCTCGTTCGAGTGCGCAGGGTTTAACGCAGCTGCAGTCGGCGTCCGGGGGAAGATCTTTATTCTGGGTGGAGATTATTCTCCGGACGAGATCTCGGATGAGGTGCAGGTTTACGACAGCAGTTGCTCCGAATGGCAGGAGGTTTCACCGATGCCTCGAGGTCTGACTGAGTTTCACTGTCAGGTGCTGAACTTCAGCCGCTATCGAGACCCCTGGCAGACAGATGCAGACGAACACTCATCAGTCACAGGGGGCGCTAAAGAGTAAAGGCCCATTAGCACAAAGCATGGTAACGATAAATATAAATATTAGTGGTGTAAACTTACTGTACACTGGTCCTGCACTGGTTACAACCATGCCATCGATCATTCAATTCGATATCACGGTGCATTGACGATGATTTTTCATACACAATTTGCTTCACAACACAAGAATACAGTTTTGTCTTTTAATTAGTGCTGAACAAACATTAATCATGATTAATCACATCCAAAGCAAAACTATGTTTTAACATGATTTAAGTGTGTGTACTGTGTATATTTATCATGTAAATGTAAATACACACATGCTTGCATATTTTTGAGAAAATGTTTGTTTATATTTAGATATTAAAAATATATTTGTGATACTAATTATATATAAATTTAAATATGTAACAAAATTGTTTTGTATAGTTTTGTTTCTATCACATATACATAGCAAATATATGTAATACACGCACATACATTGTCAAGACAAACTTTTAATTTGCATGCGATTCATGATTAATCTTTGCCCTGCACTACGTTTAATATAGTCAGATATATGACCTGCACCTTTAATGTTCTCTGCAAAGAAAACAGGCTTTTTTATGCATCAAACAAAACTCAAGAACAGACCCAAAAGATGACAGGAGCATTTAGAGCAAATAGACAAATATCAAAAATAATCCTGCTTGCTTTTTGAGCACTGTCGAATGAGTTCTTAAACGCCTGTGATTGGTCATTGTGTTCACACGCTCAACAGAAAGGGCTGTGATTGGCTGTAACGGTCAGCGCTGTTCATCGAGCAGTGACGCGGACACTGATGAACAGCCATGATGACGGTGTTTAAAGGAAACTCAATCTGCAGATACGCTCATGTCTGCGTTTTAATACTCGTGCTTGCCGCCCTCACCATAGTAAGCTACCACGACATGGTACATAAGAGATAAATGACGTCAGTACTTAATAACCGGTTATGATCTATTACTGAACTGATACTAAATCGTCCGCATCTGCATTGAAAAAAACAATTATTTTGATAGTCCTAATAAATATAACAGTAAATATATTTGCGTCCACACTGACGAATGATAACAATTACTTTATATTTTCTGATCATGCCTTTTCATTCAGCATTAACCCCTTGTGACCAGCAGGTGTCCTCTGCTAGCACATCTGACCAGTGAATCCAGCTCGTGTAATGCGTCTAATCAATCCACGAATTTAGCAATCATAGTCAGTGCAGTGGAATAAAAACAAAAAAGATCCTCTGTGTCTTTATCGTTGTAGTTGCGGTGTGAACTATAGTATTCTTTAACACTGTGAACGATCTTTAGAACGATATACTCATCGATATCTTTATGCTTGGTGTGAAACGAGCCTTTACTGAAGTGAAACATTAAAAGAAAAACAATCAATAGTTATTCACTGATGCTATAAATCTGTCTGAGTTGATTAGAAATGTCTTCATTTGTGTTCTGAAGATGTTTGAGTAAGGGGGAATATTTTTTATAGAGAGAGGAGTGTTTCTGCAGGTGGTTCCACTTGTGGTGTTGAAAGTGCTTTATAAATAGAGTTGAGTTGAGTTGAGTTGAGTTGGTTTGTCAAGCCCACTCACCTGTGTGATGCACACCATATATGCAGTGTTTTTTTTGTTTGTTTTTGAGTGATGGTAAGAAAGGGTCTGGTGCAGAACTGGTGCAAGTGTCGGATAAAGTGTCAGAGAGATAAGTGTGTGTTTTCTGCAGGTGGTTTGTCAACCCCACTCACCTGTGTGAGGCACACTCAGTTTGGGGTTTCAAAGTGGTTCAGGTGATAGCAGAAGGGATGGGTTTTTAGTTTAGTGATTTGAATGATACCAGTGAATCCGCAGTCCGTGTAAGAATGAAAAGATCATTCCACCAGTGAGGAACAGTGAATAAAAAGGTTCTGGAAAGTTACTTACAGCCTCTCTGCGATGGAACCACAAGGAGGCGCTCACTTACTAAAGTAGACCTTCACTCTGTAATTGTGTTGAACAAACGAGCAGTGAGTTGTGACCTTTATCAGACCTTTCTGATTGAAATTCGGCATTGTTGAAATGTTTATTTGTGTAAATGCATGCCGTAAAACACAAACACATGCCAGTGCATTGCCAAAGAGTTTATTGAAGCAAATAAATCTGTCCTAAATCAGTACATGTGGACTTTTCTGGCAGTATGAGTGTTTGACCATCAGATCATAATGACAATAATCCATGAACACAAACTGTTGTTCATTTGAAGGATCGTCTGGACTGTGAGCTCCTGCAAGATCGTCCTCACAGATGAAGATGATGATAGAGATGAAGGTGCTCCTCTCTCCTCATGAGTCCTGATACTGTTTGACCAGTAACCACATCAGCAGGACGGTGATCAGAACAATCATGAAGTTCAGGAAGAGCTCCTGTGTGGATCGGTCCATCATGCAGACACACAGCAGCTGGAGAACTGGAGCACGAGATCGCCCTTGAGGGACACACACACACACACACACACACACACACACACACACACACACACA
>CAIGQV010016272.1:0-13520 GCA_903798115.1 Danio jaintianensis | reverse complement strand
CTTTTTGGGTGTTCGATCATGCCTTCCCCACCACAGAGTCTGATTTGATACAAGAATGAGAATGGGTAGCTACACTTTTGTTCTTAATTTGCCCACTGAGTGGTCACATTGTATTTAATTTGGACTATAGGTCTGCTGCTTTAAGGTGGCCTGTCAGACTCTCCCTCCTCGCACCCTGAGAAGACAGCTGGTTCATAGATTGGTGCTCCAGTCTTTTCTGTGGTGTCCAGGGCCACAGCTTCCCCCTCTCTCTTAGTGCTGGCTTCCTTCTTTCCCCCAGATGATGCAAATGTCTGGTGGAGCATTTTTTTCTTGTTTGATCAGTTCATCATTCTCTTGTTTGTCTCTTTTTAGTGTCTCTGAACATAAGTAGCCTTTTCACTCCCTCAGTAAGTTCTGGGCATGCAGTGCCTGCATCACTGCTATCACAAATGTCCACAGCCAGCAGTTTGTCCATTGTGTTTTTCAAACACCTTATCCATTTGCCAGTGCACTCAGAGATGTATGGTAGGTTAAAGACTACAGTCCCCCAAAGTCCATCCCTATGTCCTCTTAATTCATATATCAAATTTTGTTCATGACCTAATAGGTCTTTTTCCTCTTTCCCATTTTTCCTCCATCAAATGAAGACTCCTCCCATCTAGTGTCTCATCTTTACTGTTTATCTGTTTATTTTTCTCTAATTATCAGCCGTTTTTATCATATGTAAATATGCTTAATTTTCTATTTCTTAAATGTTCTTCTAATTTATTTCTTTAGCTTCAGATTGTGCTTTACTTTACATTTCTCCTTATCTATTCTAGTGTTTCCTCACTAGTTGGTCTTTCTTTACACTGTTTTAATTTCTCTAACATTTTCCATACATGTTTTAATTCAACAGCACTTATTTCTCACTCTTTTTTACACACTCATCTTTTTTAGTTTGGCATCTCTCCCTACTTGCTTTTCATCCATCTTAAGTTCTCCTGCTACTTCCATTAATTCTTTCTGTAATGGCCATTGCCCCTCAGTCTTCAGATACATATGTAAACAAAAAATTTTTTTTTTTTTTAGCTTTTCTTTTCTCTTTGTCTCTCTCTATGCTCCTTCAATATTCATTTTTCTTCTTCCTTTTGCTCTCTTTTTACCTTTTGTCTTTTTCTTTGATTCATAATTATTATTATTTCCTCACACACACTGCTTACATCAAATGTTCCTTCCTTTTGCCATTTGTCATTATTTTATCTTTTATTTTCTCTGCCACATATTTGAGTATTTATTTCTCATTTCCATACTTGTTTTAATTCACCAGTACTACATGGTGGCCTAATATCTGGTATAACTGTTCAAAAAACATTACTGCTATAGCTCAGGATACATATTACTAATTGAACTCACATATTTATTTACTAAAACCATTTTCCATTTTTGAAATGCAATGCAACTTAATTATCAATTTTCTTCTTACTGCATAAACTCTTAAACTATATATATTTAACTCACTCTATCTCGTTCTTTAACATTTACCCAGTTTCTATAATTTTCATCTGAAACACTGTACTTTACTACAAATAGAGAACTCAAAAAACAGCATGTAGCTTACTTTGACAACAGATAACAACAGCCAACCTAAGCCACAACAATTTTATTGCTTAAATTCAATCTTATCTTCTAAAGCCAAATCTTGGTTTCCTCAGAATGTTACTGCTTTATTTAGTCTTTATCTTATCATTTTAATATACCTATATTTTATACATTTCTTTTGATCTATTAAACAGTGTTTGGACTTCTTTTTTTATTCTATTTCTATTTTATTTTATTCTATTCCATTTCCTTTCCTTAATTTGAGTTTTTAGCTTTTGGGTTTTCTTATACATTTTTAAGCTTATTTTCCTTACACATTTTATCATTAAATCTTCAGTTTTCTTTCCTCATTTTCTCAACTTATCTATTATTTATTCATACTTATTTAGCAACTCTATTTGTTTATTAATGTATTATGTTACTCCATACTCTCCTCTCTCTCTATCTCCATATATTTATTACTATGGCTTCATTTATATTTCTTAATATTCATTAGTAAAGCTTCAAATTCCTTTCTCTATAATATAACTCTATTAATTCTATCTTACTCTATTATTGGTATTTCCTCATATCTCACTTATCTTACTGTACTACCTTATAATATATCTATTCATTTAATAACTTATATTCCACACATTATTATTATGTTAAAGTTTATCTTATTATTTTATCTAATTCTCTCTTTTACTCTCATCTGCTCTGTGCTGTAAATAGACAGAATCTATTTGTTTTTCACACATGGACACCATAACTCTCTCTCTTAGCCCGTCCTGGGGCAGACTGTCTTCCACCTATTGCTATGTCAGGAATTTCAGTCCACTCTGCCTGTTGTTCTTTTCTTAACATATACACCACTTAAAACACAAAGATCATTTCAGAAGAATGTTTAACTAGTATATTCTTCTGCCTTTTCACTATGTGTCTTTCAAATGCACTATGTTCAATCAGTTTTAATTTAGGAGACTCCTCCTTTATATCATAATCTCTTCCCTAAACTGCATCACTCATCTATTCTTATTGTTTTTTAAATCATACCACATATGCAGTCCTCCTTTTGTATTTTAATCTACTATAATCATTCTTTTAACCTACTCTTTACTGAAAACATACTTTTAAACACATTCACACTTCTACTCTTATTTTTTTTTTCTCTTCTCATTCACTCCTCTCCTCCACTCAGTGTAACGTGAGCTGCATCCCCCGCTCTCCTTCCAGTCAAGGAGGAAGAAGGGAGCCTTCTCTGCACACCACTATGGACTATTTTGCCTCAGCCGAAAGCAGGCAGATACACAAACACTTACAATTAAATAAATACACTACACTACACTACACTACACTCCTCTTGAGTGACCTGCCTAACAGACCTTCAGATTTTTTCCTAAAACTGAAGCGATAACCAGGATTTTCACTACACTCCTCTTGAGTGACCTGCCCGAGCAGCCTCTAACCTTAGAGCGGTAACCACAGGATTTTTGCCTACCCATGCAGCCCTCTGCTTCACCTATAACAGAGCGGTATCGTAGGACTTGCGCGCTTCCCTCTACTTTAATCTGTTTTAATCTCTTAACTGTCACCACACATTAAGGACTCACTCTTAAAACTTATAAATGCTCTATGCATATTCTTCAACATTAAACATTTCCCAAATCTAGGTAACAGTTACTAGTTTAACGTTTATCCTATCCGTCAAGGCCCTCTTAGGAAAACACAGATCATTTGCATGCAAATTACTCTTTTTCTTCTGGTATTCAAAACCCCTTGTTTTTTCTTTACTTTTTTACGTTTACTTTTACTTTTAGTTCTTTAAAGCTGGAGAAACAGATCAAGTGTTTTTACCGTTACAAGCAGGTCCTGGCAGAAAAAACACAAACTTATAAGCGAAAATTGCTTACCGTTTTTTATTTGTGGCCACATTTGTGTTTTTTCTCCAGTCCAGCATGCACAGCACCACAAGTCCTGCTCCTTTCCAGCCCCACGTTCCTTGGGCGCCATTTGTCGTGGTTTCCGGCTTTTCTCTTAATGAATCACACTTAGTCTGGAGGTTATGAATATCAGAAGAATATACTTTATTGGAATATTTTCCAAAAAAGCAGAGACAGCCTGGAGCAGACCCATCTCGGTCTCTCCCCAGGACAAATCCAATGTCCCCCAAGTTTACCACATCTTTTATCCTTGCTTCCCCCCACCTTTGTGTTTTCACAGTTGGTTCCTGGTTCAACAGGCCTCTCCCAGCTCCTACTACTTTACGACCCCAATTTAAAGCCCCCCTTCTTTCCCCAAAATAACCTTTTTACTATCTCTCTTGACCCCTGAACTGACCTGTTTCCCATTATTCTACATTTTTGTCATAGTTTCAACCTTCCTGCACTGACCTGTCTACTATCTCTCTTGTCCATCTCTACTTAACTTGTTGAGGTGGTTTTTTTAGTTTCTCATGCCCCCCTGACCTGTCTAACTTGAATTGCTCAGTAATTTTTAACTCTGCATATGGTATATAAGTAGGCAACCAGTTTATACACATACACTTACATACACTTTGATTATATAGATTAACTTCACACTGTAAAGAGTTAAAAATCCACTTCAAATCACGGTGGTCACGGTGGTCAACCACTGAGCAGTAACATTTGTAAAACGTTTGTAAAATTCTAAAATGAAACGTTCCTTTAGTGTTGTTTGCATAACCAAAAAAAACATTTTTTGAACATTAAATGCACATTAAACATAACAACAAAAACTATGAAATATTAGACCTACTTAATGGGAATATTAGCAAAACATTCTGGGAACATGTTTGTTAGCTGAAAAAGTGTTTCTGGCTTTTCAAATATGGACAAATATGATTATTGTTGTAAAACACTGGAACAAAACATGGGTTTGTAACACTAACCATAGTTTAACCATGGCATTTGTAGTAAAACTGGTGGAACAAAGTCAATTCCATGCGCTAACAAAATTCGCAAGGGTTCAATAAGCGGTTGTTGTTGTTGCTGTTTTACTGATAGTTTAATTACCCTTGGTTATTTTTCTTATGCTCTAACTAGAAATATATTTACCTTATAATGAAACATTTTGGGTGGCGCAGTGGGTAGCGCTGTCACCTCACAGCAAGAAGGTCGCTGGTTCGAACCTCGGCTGGGTCAGTTGGCATTTCTGTGTGGAGTTTGCATGTTCTCCCTCTGTTCGCGTGGGTTTCCTCCGGCTGCTCCGGTTTCCCCAACAGTCCAAAGACATGCGTTATAGGTGAATTGGGTAAGCTAAATTGTCTGTAGTGTATGTGTGTGAATGAGTGTGTATGGGTGTTTCCCAGTGATGGGTTGCAGCTGGAAGGGCATCCGCTGCGTAAAACATATGCTGCATAAGTTGGCGGTTCATTCCGCTGTGGCGACCCCAGATTAATAAAGGGACTAAGCCGAAAGGAAAATGAATTGAATGATTGAATGAAACATTTTGAGAATTCTAGCTAATTACACCATTTTGTCCGGTTATGAACCGGTTCTGTTAAAGGAATCGGTTGAAGTGAATCACAAATGAACCTGCGTCTCTCAGAACCTTTACTCGTGAGTTTTAATTGAATTTAATGTCAGTTTTCACGTTTTAAATCTATTGTTAATGAATTTAAATGTTACTACTCTGTAAAACAGACTTTTATATTAGATATTTTGAGCTCTTCTGTATGGATCACATCGCGCGCGAAAACTGTGGGTGAAGGGAATCCCTGACTAAAATAAAGGTAACAATCTTGTTTTTTCAAACTTAGTGAGAAAGATTAACGGGTTTATGGCATAACGATAAAAATGTGATCAAGATCTCACATTAAACATCGCGCTTTCTTCCTTTAATTCCATCGCAAGTTTCTGAGGGGAGTTCATAATCAGTGAATCGAACGAGCAGTTCAAAAGAATCGAATCAGACTTCCGAGCATTTTCTGCTGGACCAATCGTCATCTTGACACACCCACGATCAGACGCACAGCAGATTCTCTCTCTCTGCATGTGTGTGTGTGTACGTATGTGTATATGTGTGTGTGTGAACAACAGACGAGCACACCTTCTTCATCCCAGACTCACTAACATCAGCGATAATTCTGCGCAAAATAATACAGGGATTCACAACGAAACGAGAACCGCCTGTTCCGGTGTATTTATTACTGGATATTTCATTTATATTGCTTCAATGCGACGCTGCCAAGGACAGATCGAAGAGAATGGCGTTGGAAGATTATTTTAGTATTTTTTAATGTCGCATTTGTTTGCTGTGAGTGTATTATGCGCAATATTATGGATGCAAATCTCCATGGAAATTAATTTGCGTAAAATCCGCTGATCAGAACTGCGCACATCATCACACACACACACACACACACACACACACACACACACACACACACACGCAAACAGCACCATCGTCGTCATCATAGACGCAGGACATCAGCAGGTACTGAGCGATTTCCTTCTGTGATTTGTTATGAATTGTGTATGCATTTCGCAATGATGTCTGTTGTTGTGAAAGTGTATAGTTTATCTGTGTTATTATGGGAACGTGCCGTTGTTTAAGCGGGTATCAGCTGTCATCTGTCGGTCAGGTGACGTTTCAGGCAGGTGTGTCGTGGAAAACATTTGACATTAGGCGGTTGCAGCTTTATCTGATGGACTTGATGACTTTTTTTCTCATCAGATATATGTGTTTGTGCTGGATAAATGATGAATGCAGGTTTTCTGGGGTCCCAGGATGCCTGTGAGGCCCACAAATAATGATTACCTTTAAATCAAATTATTTATTATATTATATTATATTATATTATATTATTCATTCATTCATTTTCTTTTCGGCTTAGTCCCTTTATTAATCTGGGGTCGCCACAGCGGGATGAACCGCCAACTTATCCAGCATATGTTTTACGCAGCGGATGCCCTTCCAGCTGCAACCCATCACTGGGAAACACCCATACACACTCATTCACACACATACACTACGGACAATTTTAGCTTACCCAATTCCCCTATAGCGCATGTCTTTGGACTTGTGGGGGAAACCGGAGCACCCGGAGGAAACCCATGCCAACACGGGGAGAACATGCAAACTCCACACAGAAATGCCAACTGACCCAGCCGAGGCTCGAACCAGCGACCTTCTTGCTGTGAGGCGAACGTGCTACCCACTGCGCCACCGCGTCATATTATATTATATTATATATTATTTTAAATTATATTATATTATATTATATTATATTATATTATAGTCAAAGTTACACTGTAAAAATGCTGGGTTCCACATGATTGAGTTGTGTTGGAAGAACATGAAGAAACTAAGTTAACTTAAACGTATTAGTTTATACAGTGTAAAAATGTAATTCATGTTTTTATTTTTATCTTTCCACGTTACTTTATGCTCTTAAATTGCATTATGGGAGCTTGATCTTTCTATCAACACCTTAAACCTTGAAAAGTTGGAAAAAGTGACTTTTATGAACATGTGTAATAGTTTAAAGTGATATAATGTCTGAGTTAGCGTTGTATATTACACTACAAGAAACTTGTAGTAAACTGCCAGTGCATTTTCGGTTATTTTATACACTTATTTCTCTGGATATTATTTCTAATACATTATATTATTATTTCAAACGACTAAAATGTCAATAAAAGTCACTTTGTTAAACTGTAGAGTCGAATTTTCAACATCAAAAGTGGACAGAGCAGAGATCAACATCCCATAATGCAATTCACCACCACAAATAAACGCTTAAAATATGGGAACTGTTAATTAACAGATTTGTTTTTATCGGTTACAAATTAAAGTGGATTGAACATAAAACAATTAAGTTGTCCCCCTAAAAGACTCAAGAATTGTGTTGTTTCAGCTCATTCTATGTAATTACAGTTGTGGCCAAAAGTTTTGAGAACGACACAAATATTAGTTTTCACAAAGTTTGCTGCTAAACTGCTTTTAGATCTTTGTTTCAGTTGTTTCTGTGACGTACTGAAATATAATTACAAGCACTTCATACGTTTCAAAGGCTTTTATCCACAATTACATGACATTTATGCAAAGAGTCAGTATTTGCAGTGTTGGCCTTTCTTTTTCAGGACCTCTGCAATTCGACTGGGCATGCTCTCAATCAACTTCTGGGCCAAATCCTGACTGATAGCAACCCATTCTTTCATAATCACTTCTTGGAGTTTGTCAGAATTAGTGGATTTTTGTTTGTCCACCCGCCTCTTGAGGATTGACCACAAGTTCTCAATGGGATTAAGATCTGGGGAGTTTCCAGGCCATGGACCCAAAATTTCAACGTTTTGGTCCCCGAGCCACTTAGATATCACTTTTGCCTTATGGCACGGTGCTCCATCCTGCTGGAAAATGCATTGTTCTTCACCAAACTGTTGTTGGATTGTTGGAAGAAGTTGCTGTTGGAGGGTGTTTTGGTACCATTCTTTATTCATGGCTGTGTTTTTGGGCAAAATTGTGAGTGAGCCCACTCCCCTGGATGAGAAGCAACCCCACACATGAATGGTCTCAGGATGCTTTACCGTTGGCATGACACAGGACTGATGGTAGCGCTCACCTTTTCTTCTCCGGACAAGCCTTTTTCCAGATGCCCCAAACAATCGGAAAGGGGATTCATCTGAGAATATGACTTTGCCCCAGTCCTCAGCAGTCCATTCGCCATACCTTTTGCAGAAGATCAATCTGTCCCTGATGTTTTTTTTTGAGAGAAGTGGCTTCTTTGCTGCCCTTCTTGACACCAGGCCATCTTCCAAAAGTCTTCGCCTCGCACTCACACCTGCCTGCTGCCATTCCTGAGCAAGCTCTGCACTGGTGGCACTCCGATCCCGCAGCTGAATCCTCTTTAGGAGACGATCCTGGCGCTTGCTGGACTTTCTTGGACGCCCTGAAGCCTTCTTAACAAGAATTGAACCTCTTTCCTTGAAGTTCTTGATGATCCTATAAATTGTTGATTTAGGTGCAATCTTAGTAGCCACAATATCCTTGCCTGTGAAGCCATTTTTATGCAACGCAATGATGGCTGCACGCATATCTTTGCAGGTCACCAGGGTTAACAATGGAAGAACAATGATTTCAAGCCTCACCCTCCTTTTAACATGTCAAGTCTGCCATTCTAACCCAATCAGCCTGACATAATGATCTCCAGCCTTGTGCTCGTCAACATTCTCACCTGAGTTAACAAGACGATTACTGAAATGATCTCAGCAGGTCCTTTAATGACAGCAAAGTTTTTTCCAGGATTAAGTTCATTTTCATGGCAAAGAAGGACTATGCAATTCATCTGATCACTCTTCATAACATTCTGGAGTATATGCAAATTGCTATTATAAAAACTTAAGCAGCAACTTTTCCAATTTCCAATATTTATGTCATTCTCAAAACTTTTGGCCACGACTGTAGTCTGAACAAACAGCAAACGTCATTTTTTGAGTGTAATGTGTGCACTTAATTCAATAAAGTTGGTTTAATCTAATTAAGTACTAAATTTAATATTTCAGGCTTTCTTTCTAAAGACTGGAAATGTTAATATCAAATATGCTTTCAACTTAATTAAAAGTTAATATTTATCAGATAACATTTTAACCATTTGTTTTACTAAAATAACCATTTATTTTGGACTTAATATTAATATTTTATATTATTTTTCCTTTGATTTGTTTTTCTTTCAGGCCTGTCAAAGTTAATGTGCACACTTAAGGTTATTAATAAATAAGTACATGATTAATTCTAAATATATTTTTGCTGTTTAGGTTAATTCATAATTCTGCTTTCTGTTTTTATTTTACATTTACAATTTATTTGATTATTTTTTAAGTGTAAAAAATAAAGTGGTAATTTCACATTTGCTGTTAAGCTTAATTTTAAAAGTAAAATATTAAAAAAATATAATATATCTAAAAATGTTTTAGTTCAATCTGAAAAGCCACTCATTTAATATTGGAAACTGTTATTTTATTTGTATATAAAATGTTCCTCTTGCAGTCAAATTATCTATAGTTTTTTTTTTTGCATTAAATTTGCATCACATTTCTGGTTTTAAAAATAATACAAACAAAAATACACCATCAAACATGATCCTGTGTCCTTTTGTGAACAAAAGTAGAATCATTTAAAGCCTGGAAATCTCCATAATATCTGCAAATCCAAAAAATCAATGCTTATCCAATGGTGAATGATTGCACAGGTCACGGAAAACACATGGAAATCCACTGGTCAGTACTGGAGTGTGGGATTTTATGAGGTGTATCAATTTAATAATGGTTATGGCTGTGCAGTATGATGATATATACAGTTGAGGGCAAAAGTATTCGCCCTCCTGTGCAATATCTATTCTTTTTCCCAAATTATGTTTAACAGATTCAGGAATGTTTCACAGTATTTCCTATAGTATTTTTTCTTCTGGAGAAAGTCTTATTTGTTTTATTTTGGCTTGAATAAAAGCAGTTTTTAATTTTTTAAACCCATTTAAGGTCAATATTATTAGCCCCTTTAAGCAATATTTGTTTTGGATTGTCTCCAGAACAAACCACTGTTATACAATGACTTGCCTAATTACCCTACCTTTACCCTAATTAACCTAGTTAAGCCTTTAAATTTCACTTTAAGCTGAATACTAGTATCTTGAAGAATATCTAGTCAAATATTATGTGCTGTCATCATGGCAAAGAGAATAGAAATCAGTTATTAGAAATGAGTTATTAAAACTATTATGTTTAGAAATGTGTTGAAATAAACATATCTGGTCCTGCTGTTTGTTTTTGCTCAGGATGGATGCGTTCAGCCGGTGGTTCTGGAAGCAAGAGTTCTGGCTTCCTCCAGGGATTGCCTGGGAGGATCTGGAGAAGATGCAGGGCTCTCGGCGTCCGCTGCCCAGAGATCTGCTCCTCGCTCTGCCTCTCGCTCTGGCCTTCATCATGCTGCGCTACGCTTTTGAGAGGTAAATGACAACTTTAACACGTCCTTAGGGGCTTCAGGGAGATTTAAAGTCCCCATGAAATCTAAACTAACTATATTGATTTTGTTAGCTCACATTGCCAGTTTTGTGGTGAACAATTCATCTGTCTTTAAGAAAAAAAATTAGCCCTTGTAATCTTTAATCGAAATCTGAAAATGCACTCCCTGTTTGTTTTCAGTTAAATTTACAGATTAGGTCTGTCTGCGGTATTGGGCGTGGCTGACACACTTAACCACGCCCCCTCTAGCTGTCAGTTTTGACATCAAACAGAAATGGTGAGGAGGAGGAGGAGTCTGTTAGGTTGTAATAACCCTCTCCAAATTCTTTTCCCCATCTTTCTGAATGAAATGCCGACTTTACTACATCCAATCAGCTCGCAGTAGAAAAAACAAGCCATGCCCACTGTTTCCTCATTTAATATTCTGTTTCTTTAGGAACTGCGTCACAGTACGAAATAAAAAACTTTGAAGTCCACATGAACCGGAAGCTGCGACCATTTTTTTTTTTTCGTATTAGAGCACCCGGAGGAAACCCACGCCAACACGGGGAGAACATGCAAACTCCACACAGAAATGCCAACTGGCCCAGCTGGGACTCGAACCAGTGACCTTCTTGCTGTGAGGCGAACGTGCTACCCACTGCGCCACCGTGACGCCCATTAATAAATATTATTTTTAATAACAATAATACAAATAAAACTGCTGGTACTAATACTACTCTTAATAATAATAATTTTCATCTCATTATTGTTTAAAAATATATTGGTGTAGTATTTGAAATAGTATTTAAATTATTTTTTTTATTATTAGTATTATTATTATTATTATTATTATTATTATTATTGTTTTTATTATTATAAATTATTATTATTATGGGATGCACGGTGGCGCAGTGAGTAGCACGTTCGCCTCACAGGAAGAAGGTCGCTGGTTCGAACCTCGGCTGGGTCAGTTGGCGTTTCTGTGTGGAGTTTGCATGTTCTCCCCGTGTTTGCGTGGGTTTCCTCCGGGTGCTCCGGTTTCCCCCACAGTCCAAAGACATGCGGTATAGGTGAATTGGGTAGGCTAAATTGTCCGTAGTGTATGTGTGTGGGTGAGTGTGTATGGATGTTTCCCAGTGATGGGTTGCAGCTGGAAGGGCATCCGCTGCGTAAAACATATGCTGGATAAGTTGGCGGTTCATTCCGCTGTGGCGACCCCTGATTAATAAAGGGACTAAGCCGAAAAGAAAATGAATGAATGAATGAATATTATTATTATTTTGTCATGTTAACTTTTTGTCCTTAGCTGGTATTTGCCACTTTGAGGCACCTCATGTCAAAACACAATGGTTTGTCATCTGACACCGTAACTAAATAATAAAAAAATTGTGGTTGCACAATCTTGCATTGTATAAAACAATATCAATTTGAGATTTACGATACAAATTATTATAATTTTTTGTTTTGCAAAGTCAGCCAGAAAACCTTAGCAACCGCATAGCAACACCCTCAGTCTTTTTGTTTAACTTTGTGTGTCTGACGCCTGCTGTGCTGTAACCTAACGCCTCATCATTGTGTGTGTGTGTGTGTGTATGTGTGTGTATGTGTGTTTCAGGCTATTCTGGAGCAGGTGTGTGTTTCTGTGTATTGTGTTTGTGTGATCGAGGGAGCAAATGAAAACAGCACGCGTGTCAAACAGCAGCAGGCAGACGCTGAGTGTGTGTGTACAGTATGTGTGTTTAGTTGTACAGTATGTGTGTGTTGGTATTAGTCACGTGGGACCAAATGTCCCCACAAGTATAGCAATACCAGTAAATTTTAACCTTGTGGTGACTTTTTTGGCATTTGTAGGTATTTTAAAAATGTAAAAGTGCAGATTGTTTCCTGTGAGGGTTGGGTTTATGGGTAGGGGAGAGAATAACAGTAGAAACATTACTGCTTGAGGTGGTTTTGACGACTTGAAAAGAAATATGCAATATTGTTGTGGAGTATTGCGATAATAAAAATGCAATATAAACAAAAAGCTTTGTTTTTAAATCACTTTTTTTTTTTTACGATATTAAAATAAACAGGCCAAATACGTTTTGCAGATCTAATAAATTGTAATTCAGACTAAAAACTGTGTTAAGGGTGCAAACATTTAGTCTATTAAACACTATGAATGAGTGAAAACCTCCGCAGATATTCTGACTCTGATTGGGTGTTGCAATTTTCCTCTCTTATCTTGACTCCGCTCATTAGTGTTTATTTTCAGCTCTGGGTTCACCTTTGGGCCGCTCCAGCCAATAGCAGAACAGCAAGATCGGGGCCAAAGATAGAAAGGCCCCATCTGATTGGTCATATATATACACACATTTTATATATGTGTGTGTGTGTGTGTGTGTGTGTGTGTGTGTGTGTGTGTGTGTATATATATATATATATATATATATATATATATGAGCAATATCACACGAGTAGCAGTGTGATATGGCTGTATATCAGCACTGGTGGGAGGCACGCATTGTATCAAGGCCACAGGCTGAGTGCCTTAGTGCCCCCCACTAGTGCCGATATACAGCCATATCGCACTGCTACTCGTGTGATATTGCGTTTATACAATAGTTTGACGCCAAGACACGGAGAGTTTAAAAAACCTTTTGTACGAGGAACTACTTTCTTCCGCCATTCATTCACATCTGCAGCTGACGTCAGAACAGCAGAAACCTTTACTAATTCACCAACGTCACTTTAGTGCTAGTATTTTAATGATTCTCTGGCGTAAGTGATGACAAAACAGGTGAGTTTGCTCACATTTTAAGATTATAAGGCTGAACGACATGAAATGCCATCAGTCTACAGAGATTTTCCAGTATTTCTCTATTGCAATCGGGAGATCACAATAATTAACCCCAAAAAAGCCAAAGCAAAGCAAACATAACCAGTTTCTGTGGTATAAATACAGCACTACAACATACAAAAGAGAGAGATCGACTTAGAATGTCACTTACCTGTTTAATAATGATTTAATCAGCT
>CAIGQV010016270.1:9353-38568 GCA_903798115.1 Danio jaintianensis | reverse complement strand
AATAATAATAATAATAATAATAATAATAATAATAAAACAGACCTCAATCTTGCAGAGGCGGGGCTTATCAACCCTATTACATCACAGTGTAGAACATTCCTGAACCTGTGGTTTTGTCAGACTGCCTTCAACATAAGCAGTTTTTAGAGAAACCACAAAGTTTTGAGTTCTGTAACTTACAGGAGGTTTTCACAATATTATGAGTTCTTATATGACAAAAGATCAAAGGAAATATGGCTGTCTCAGTTCATGACCCCTTTAAACAAGCAGTGTCTTTATTTGATGTGTCATTGTGGAATAATGTGTGACTCAAAGGCATCTGAGCCGCTCTCATCCATCAACAGCAGATCTTTCTCATGTTGTGTGTAAAGATCGTCTGTAGGTTTGGAAAATCCTCAATTGTGTTATTCATCTGTGTCTGTGAGAAAACTCACAACACAAAAGGGAAACAGAGAGTGGATGTTAATGAACACACGGGCTCATGTGAATATGAGTTTATCTGAGACAGACGTCCATATAAAACACTGCAGAACCTGACATCAGGAAATCACAAGGGTCTGTCATAAACATCACTAAATAAATCACATTCTCATTTAGGATAGGTTAACAACAACTGATAAATGCTCACATATATGTGTTTATCATTTAGACAGAGAGTGGCCAGGCTGCAAATAATGATCACTTACTGACAGATAAAACAAAACATTCATTCATTTTCTTTTCGGCTTAGTCCCTTTATTAATCTGGGGTCGCCACAGCGGAATGAACCGCCAACTTATCCAGCATATGTTTTACGCAGCGGATGCCCTTCCAGCTGCAACCCATCACTGGGAAACATCCACACACACTCATTCACACACATACATACACTACGGACAATTCTAGCTTACCCAATTCACCTATAGCGCATGTCTTTGGACCTGTGGGGGAAACCGGAGCACCCGGAGGAAACCCACGCGAACACGGGGAGAACATGCAAACTCCACACAGAAATGCCAACTGACCCAGCCGAGGCTCGAACCAGCGACCTTCTTGCTGTGAGGCGAACGTGCTACCCACTGCGCTACCGCGTCGCCCTAAAACAAAACAAATAACACAAAAAAAGAGACATAACAAAAATGATTAAATTAAATTATATTAAATGATCCTCTTTTAAGGGTGTGTTCATTTTTAGGTATAGTTTTTGTTATTTAAACAACACTAAATAATAACTAGTGTTGTTCTTGATCTTGAACTGGATTTGTTACATTTATAAAACATAAATAGTTTCATTTTTTTAAATAATAAATTCATAAAAACCAACTTATTAGCATTATTGTAATGCTTAAATATGTATTATTATTATTTTTAAATAGTGGTTTAAAAATGAATTAATTGACTGAGCTTTGAATCGCTTAGTTAAATCAACGTATAAATATATATAATATAGTTTAGAAGATATTTGAGCATAAATGATCATTTATTATTGTATAAATAAAGCACATTTTAATAAAAAAAACACAGTGATATGTTAACATTAAAACAACAACAACAACAACAGTAAACCTTTTTTCAATTCCCAAATGGTCTTATTGAAAATAAAACAATAATCATTCAATGTTTAAACAGATAAATACATACTTTAACATAAAAACAATTGTTAATATTATTAACATTTTTAATAATCAGATTTTGATAAATTTGAATCAAATTTCAAGTAATACTTATTTTTTAAATAATGCATTTAATTAACAATTTAAAACAAAAATGATTTAATAACAATATTAAAATAAATGTTTAAATGCTGGGTGTAATAAACAGTTTTGAAAAACACAGTTCAACATTGTTTTAATCTTTTTAATTCCTTATGCAAGGCAAGGCAGGTTTATTTATATACCACATTTCATGCATAATGGCAATTCAAAGTGCTTCACATTACTGTAACAAGAAGATGAAAAATATATATAAAATAACTACACAATAAGTATAGGAAATAAAAGCAACAAATAATGAAAACAAGTAAAAACTGATTAAAAGGTGTTAAAACTGGTTTAAAAAAATTATTAATTTAATAAAAAATGAATGTTTTGAAACGCAAATGTAGCTATTAGATGAAAGTAATAATGCTGGTACTAGACTTAAATGTACAGGCTAAAGGAATAATGCTGGTAATTTGTCAGTTCATTGGTGAAGCTGAGAGAACATACAGTACAGTACAGTCCAACTATAAAACTCAGATGTACAGTTTCTGCTGTTTATATGACGCCCCTCTGAGCTCACAGCCAATCAGCGCCGCGCGTTCTGCAAGGACGCGCATCACACACGCTCACGCCTTTCTGCGCGCGCACACACAAACTGTCAGATTACCGGCTATGAATCACGGGCGTAAGCCGTCTGATCCCTGAAGTTTATCAGACACCGGACCGGTCCGATTCGCGGACGACCATCATGAGCGAGAGGTTTATGGTCGTGCCGGTGGCGCACGCCGAGGAGAGCGCGTTTGGAGACGAAACGGACGGAGCCCCGGTGTTTGACGCCGGTGCCGGTGAGGGCGCGCGCGCGGAGCAGCGGGGGTCGGTGCCCATCCTCCAGTACAACAGAGAACCCAACAAATACGGTAGGACGACTTGAGTTTGTACGGTTTTAAAGTGTCACTTTTTTTCAGTTCATTAAAAGCCGTTATTTGGAATTTAACGGTAGCTTCACGCGCGTTCACATCAGTCAGTAGTTTGGCGCGGCGCGTCACTCGTGTACAGTGTAAACAAGAAAGTGAACGGAAACTTTATAACTGTTTTGGTATTTTTAAATTAAGTTGCATCAAACTGGCGTCTACAGAAAGCTCTGTATGTTTTAGTTAATTAGTTAATTGAAGAGTTTCGTACCGTATATTGTTTAGTGGGTTTGTTTATACCTAGGTGTTTCTCTCAGGAGGTTTAATTCTCTCGGGGCCGTTACACAGCTGACTTTTTTGGTTCCTGGAAGGTTGTGAGAAAACGTTTCTTTATAGTCGAACTAAACGTTTGCAGCAGACTAACTTTAAAGGGTTAGTTCACCCAAAAATTATAACGTACTCGTCATTTACTTGCCCTCAAGTTGTTCCAAACCTTTCTAAGTTTCTTTTTGATTTTTATAACACAAAATAAGATGTTTGAAGATTAAATGGCTGCCATTCAAATCCATATTAAGGGGAAAATACTGTATGGAGGTCTATAATGTCCAGTATTGTTTAAAATATCTTCTTTTCGTGCTTAACAGAAGAAAGAAACTCAAACGTTGAATAAATTATGACAAAATGTTATTTTTTATGAATTATCAATTTAAGGCTAATTTCTGCAGCACAAGGCCTGCCTTAATGCATATGTTTTTAAAAGATTTCTGACAAGAAAGAATGCAAAATACACATTTATTTACATTTTCCAGCCTGACAATAATTCAACATTTAGTGTCAATTATAAGTTTATGCTTATTATAATATAAAATATCACATGGTGTTTAAACTAAAATGTCAATATGATGTTCTTCAAGATTACAACTATTGCGGTGAGTGTTCTTTACCATGGTAAAAATGACCATTTTAACTATAGTAGCAACTTTTGTAAATCCTGTTAACATGATGACGTATTACCAGTGTCCTTAAAAGGCTATTATTATGTCATATTAACTGCAGAAATGTATATTATTGCAGTAGTTGCAATGGTGTTTTTGCAGGTCCTCTTGATGCATTATTTTGGCATGTAATATTTTATTATGATACAATTTTGCACGTAAGACTTATATGGCAAGATGTATGTTACAATGATTGACAATGGATCATAATTTCACCCACATTTTGACATTATATTTTGACAAAAGTCACTTGAAACATTAAAGACACCATTTAATATGCTTTCTATGTTTATACAGTCACTTTTGTAAATTTAGTTAGATGCAAACACCAAACACATCTGACAAATGCATGAATGGACTGTTACTGTAAATGTAAATACTGCTCTTTTATTGATCTGCTTTATGAAAACAGTATGAGGATTTGCTATATTGTTTCATTAAGCATAACATGCAACCATTTGTTAAAAGAAGAAAGATATATCCTCATTTATGTTTTTAACCCTTTTGCATTATGCAACACAAGGCTCTTTTGGTTTTACATGACTGCCTGATTTCAGGGGCTTGTCTAGACGTGTCTTGGGACAATTTCATGCTCAGCTGTCTTCATTAATTACCATGACACATCTGTTTGCTTCACGGTTTAGAAATCTAGCAACCTACATCTGAAAATACTAACAAAGCAATGAATTAATGATTAATTCTGGCATATTTAAATCAGGAGAACAGTGCCATGGTTATTTAATGAGGTCCATGTGGACATACTGTAAGGAGGAAGATATGCAACCATTCATATTCATTTAATGCATTTTAGGTAATTTATCTGTGATGGATATGAAAGATTACAATTGACTCTTCATTTAATTTAGCTTGCATTTTAATCAAAGGCTGCTTAAAACCAAAGTGCCTTAGCTTACATATTTTAGCAGCAGTCACAGAGTCTATACAGAAAACTAAAGAAGTGTAATAAGCTGGGTTTTCTATCACCCTGTGTTAATGGTAATGCACATTTTGAAGTATCACATGAGAATCGAGTGATATAAATGACAAATTTCAAATAAAAATTCTTTAATTCCCAAAAAAGTTTTTACATTCGGTTAAGGTGGCTTTGGACGGAAAAGGTTAACACAAATAATTGAAGATGGAAACGCATTTGCCGAATAAACTCCAATGCAGGGTTGTCAAAATTATCGAGTTGTGTACCAATCAGTAAATTTAAAAAACATCTGACATTTGAACGCTGTTGAGCATTCTTTGAGCACTGATTCACCATTTTGTTTATGCGCTTAACAGAAATGACTGTGATTGGCCATGAAAGTCATCAGTTCATCACTCTTCTGTTAACCGAGTTCAAACTGGAGCGTTTCAAAGTTGCATCTATCAGCTGATCTGTCTGTGAGCTGACATACAAGCCATCCGCCGATGCATTGACTGATCTTTGTGGCTTTGAAATGCTCCAGTGTCCCTATATTTGTGTATCCAGTGTCCGGCCAGTCACAGTCATTTCTGTTGAGCATGTGAACACAATGGCCAATCAGCGCTCAAAGAATGCTCAACAGCGCTTAAATTATTAATGTTAGCAAGGGATGTCCCGATCAGGTTTTTTTGCCCTCGAGTCCGAGTCATTTGATTTTGAGTATCTACCTATACCGAAACCCGATCCGATACTTCTATAATACATAAAAAAAGAATAAAGAAGAGCGAAGAAACAGATCCAGGATGTTCCTTATTTTTAATTTAATTCACCTTATTTTAACATTCAACAACTCTGTTAACAAACAGAGCACTTCTGTGAGGTAGCTTATAAATAAGGTAATCAAGTAATAAATAATATAAATTCTTCACTTTTGGACTTTAGTGTAACAGTAAATATAAAAAAAAATCGAATATAAAAACAAATAACACCTCAACTTAAAATACCCAGCAGGCAATCCCAGGTTAACATATCTCACAGTTTGCTATGGCAATGTTGTTGTCATCAACTTCATAATCCCTCCAGACCGCAGACATACTTGCACTTTCCGATTCAAGCTGCTTCCGTGTTTACTTTGCCGGCATTTAACCAATAGCGTCTCTGCAACAAAGTGATGTCATGCCGCACGCGTTGCTGTTTCTGTGTGAAGTCAAGAATATATATATTCGAGTCCTGATTGGGAGGTAACGTCCAATTCCGATTGAGTCCTAAACTGCATGATCGGGCCCGATTTCCAATCACGTGATCGGATCTGGACATCTCTATTAGCAAGTAACGTTTTTAAAATCTCAGTACTGATTGGTACCGAACTCGATATTTTTGACAGCACTACTCTGATGTAGTGAACATTACACACACGTGACTAATCAGGTGTTTATTTAGCTGGCACAATGCATGGACCAATAATGTTGCACAGTGTTTCAAATGAGCCCTCTGACAGTCTGAAATCTCTTTAAAGAGATAGTTCACCCAAAAATAAAAATGTACTCACTATGTTAAGCTGCTTTGACACAATCCACATTGTAAAAGCGCTATAGAATAAAGATGAATTGAATTGAATTAAATATTTTCTCACCCTTAAGTGTTTTTTTCCTCTGTTAAACACAAAAGAAGATATCTTGAAGAAAGAAAGAGAACTGTAAACATTAACTTTCATAGCATGAGAAATATTTTGGGTGAACTATCCCTTTAATGCTCTTGCTGTCATAGCATTCATCAAAAATTCTGCATTTCCTCTTCTGTGCACATCATTATTTTCAGCAAGCAAGCTGCATTGCTATGATATTTACAATATTACTTGCCCAACCATTACTAATGCAGTCATGTCTCCATTATGCTTGCCTTGTTTACTGTTGGTTGCTAGGTTACCAATACTACAGTCAGATGCTCTAACTTGATTTAAACACACCTAATTATTTGCATTATTTATTTATTTATTTATTTATTTTGCTAATTTTGAAAAGATGTTAGAAGTTAGGAGTTGAAATCCTTCAGAAAGTCCAGGTTGTCTGAAGACAGCACTTACTGGATGTCCAGTAATTGAATATTAGCTCAGCATTTTGTTTTAAGAGTTACGCTTGGTGTTAATTGTATAAAGACAGTTTTAGCAATGGGAATGTATTTTGTGCAGTGCTTAAAGCTTTCATCACATCTCAAAATGCATCCTGAGAGCCTGGTCAGCAGATATATTAGCTTCATTATTTTACATGTGGCGCGTCTTGTCTTTGGTGAAGTGCAAATAGGAGTCATCTTCCAGAAGGAGGAGCGCTAGATTGGGTTACACACTCATTATGGGAGTCAGGAACATCTCTATTCATATGTGTGGTGATTATGCTCTTATAGCCTCATTCCCAGACCAAGAACAATGATGAGAACTTAATTTGTTCCCAAAAGCAATGTTGAAGTCTTGCACAATAACTAAAAAAGGTCATACTCCCAAAACCAAACCCAGAGGCCTTGATTTCACACAGTGCAAAGTCACAATGTTGGGTTTTAATTTTTTTGGAAAAGTGTGCTGGGGTTTATTGCACAATTATTAGTGTTAATGTAACCAGATCCCAGTTTAAATTGTGGGAAATTAGTGTAATTATGGCTATATATGAGTTTAAATGTATTGTTAATTACCACATGAAGTAATTTAACACTTAATAAGAAAAAATCATGTAAAATAATGTGTTTGTTTGATGTTTTTTATTGTATTTATTTTTGTATTTACTTGTTTTTTTAATTGTTTTGCCATGAACATAGTCTGTTCTCTAAATAAAAAAAATATGATTCAATAACACCTATTAAGAATAATCTCATAATAAATACACTATTAATAATAATGACACATTTGCTTTTTATTTAAATTAATTTAAACAAATTGAGAGTGAGTGAACTAAAAATTATGTACAAATAAAATCTAATTTTTAATTTTGTGGAAGGTGATCATATGCTAAAGACATTTATTTGAGTCATATATTGGATGCTGATAGATATAGTTAATTTGTACTTAATTTAATCAATTTAAATGGAAAACTATTTTACACAAAACCTCAACATTTTATGACAGAGTTGCCCTTTTTGAGCATTTTACATTAAAGCATATTTGAATTATTTTTAGTAAGTAAGATGATAATATGCAAAACATTTATGCATTTATTTCATGCTGCTCATAGATCTCTTATTTATTTTTAATTATTGTAATTGGAAAATCATTTGAAATTTATTCAAAAGGTCACGTTGTAGGAAAAATTTGCCATTTGTGAGCATTTGACATTAAAGCATATTTAAAAACAATTTTTAAAAGTTAAGACAGTATGCTGAAATATTTTGAGTCATTTATTTGATGCTTGCTGGTAGATTATTATTGAAAAAACTATTTATATTGGAAAAAGTTTACCTTTTGAGCATTCAACATGGATTGTTTTAGATTGTTTTAAGCATTTGACAATGATGATATTTAAAAATGACAACTAGTTATAATATAAGTTATGAAAATTCTATGTCATCTCATCAATGCATTTTATTAGAATTTATTTAATGAAAAATGACTTCCAATCAAGACAACAGGAAAAAAACTGAAAGTATTTATCCAGGATGTTTTTTTTTAAGTGCTGATTAATTTTTATATAGGCCATGTGGTAAATATCACAATATTTTAGCACAGACATAGTTTGATAATTTACAGATCTCTACTGAGAAGTTCTGGAAATTTGCAGATCTCTACTGAGAAGTTCTGGAAATTACACTTTTCAAACCACACATTTTATATCTGAAATATCTTGTGTTTTTTTTTTTCGGCTCTGTGGGGTCTTACTGTATGTCATACTGTATAATGTTACAATAAAAGGCAAGAGCTCATGTGTTGAAGGCTGGTCTTCTTCAGTCACAGAGGCTGGAAAAGAGAAGAAGGAATTATATTTATGTAGCATTTCTCTGTCAGGATACTGTGAACAGCTGACCTGAGCAACCCTGTACTATTTGTGTTGTCTGTTTGTCTACACATTCATAACAACAGCGGTGTGTGTTCTTGTGTTTCTAGTTACTAAACACCTTCTGCTCTCTTCTTCTAACATATAAACACTCAATGCTCATATCCAGTTTGTTTCTGTGCTTCTGGGCAGCAATAATTAGCTTTGGAGTCCAGGAGTCATTTGTAATTTTATCGCTCTAATTGGCATCATAAGATACAGACATGTGACTTTGTTTAGGTGAACATGTAACTCTTGTTTAGATGGTTGTTTTGTTTAAACCCTGGTGAACTGCACATGTACACAGCATTTTAAAGCTTCATGATGGTGTCTGCTTCTGATTTAATACATGAGTGAAATTATATATTAGTATCATTATTGAAACTTTATTAGTTTATTCATATTTTATTTGTTTTATTTAAATTTGAGTAACTTTTAAGTGTACTTGTGATACAAGCATTTAAAAATAAAAACGATTATATAATTCAGTTTAAGTTATTTTTGTATTTATATTTAATAAAGTGATTTTATTTGACAGTTTGCTGAAATACGTTTAAGATGTTTTTTGTTAAATCTTTCACTTCATAGAACCTTTTGTTTATGGTTTAGTTTTTCTTTTAGCTAGCAATAAAATCCTTACATTTATCATACCTTATTTAAGCCAAATTCTTATGTAAGCTTCATGTAGATGTTTGAATCAATGCTGAAAAATGTTAGTAATATGGTTAAAGTGTTAAATGTAAAGCAGCAAGATATAAAGTGAATAAATGTAAACATATAATGTCTAAAATATTAGTAAAATAAATTATATGTTTATTGTGACAAGCTTGAGTGCAAAAAAGCATTTTAAAATGATGTGTGTGTGTGCTTGTTTTGGTTGTTTATGAGGACACAGATTTGTATAATGACATGGGTATTATTTATTATTAATGTTAAGGTGGGTTATGGTGACATGTTGTTTGTCCTTGTAATTTCAAACAGTTTAAAATCATATTTAACAGGGTATTTTCACCTTCAAAATGTGCCACAAGTTTCCTTTGAGGGTTTAGGAGTAGAACCATATAATAAGCTTTTTTTTTTTTACAGTATAAAATACATTACATCTGGAGAGTCCTCATAAATCACAAAAACCAACCTGTTTTTGTGTTTGTTTGTTTTTCCCTACTACATTAAGACCAATCACTGCATGGTTCATCTTGGCCAGTCTGTATTGATGATCCTGTGAGAAACTACAGTAGTGTCAAACAGGGTTCCTCTTTCCGTTCCCATCAGCCCCGTGTTAAAGAACAGTGTGCTCTTGGCTTACGACTCTTGTTTTTCATGTCATCATGTTGCTTCATCTCTCAAACATTGCTGAGGCATTGAAAGTAGCAGGCAGTCTCTCAATGCTAAATAAACTTTGGTACTCAGAATAAGTTTGGTGTTATATCCGTGTTTTTGTTTTTGCATGCGTGAAAGAACAAGAGCAGATCCATTTTTAATGCCATGATTCAATAAATATGTCGTATATAATCATCCTCATGTTGTTGCAGACCTATATGACTTGATCTATTCAGTAAAACCCAATAGATTTACGATTTACCTTTAAGACCCCGATATAATTCAAACTAAATCGAAAAAAGAACTAACATGACGTTGAACTAAATCAAGTTATTTTTGAGTTTATTTCGGCAGTTCGAAACAACTAACTAAAGCAACTTTTTTGGGGAAAAAGCTGTTTGCCAGATGTTTATGAAACTGTTCTTCTTTCCCATTCGCCATTGTTGTTGTGTTTAGCAGTACACTCAGGCAACACAACACATTTAAAACACCGCCTAACTACAGAACTTCTTTGAAATTCTTTTTGCCCTCAAATGAAGAATTAAAAAGATCTTCGTTTGAAGTATACCAGAGCCTTTATGAACCAAATGTGATGGGATTGTGTGATGAAGATTGGAAAGAATATATATGAGAAACGTAAAATATGATACATACAATGTGTATGAACTGCTTTTAACTCCAGTAACAGGAAACATTCACACAACGTTCTACAAATGTTTTCTGATTAAAGTTAATAGGATGTTCATCAAAGCTAGTACAATACAAAATCTTTTTTACTACTAACTTCAGACAGCATTTAATAGTCATGTTCCCATAATTTTTCTAAAATTATAAAAATATAACATTCCCTTAAAGTGACAGTTCACTAAAAAAATGAAATCCCTGTAATCATTTAATCTTCCTCAAATTGTTGCAACCTCCTTTTTGTTGTTGAACACAAAATAAGATATTTTGAAGAATGTTGGAAACTTTGACTTGGACTTGACCCTTGACTTTGACTATGAAACTTCATTGTAACTTAATGAACTTTATTTGTGTTCAACAGAGAAAATTAAGTCATTAAGGTTCGGTATCACTTCAGGGTGAGTAAATGGTAATTTAATTTTCTATTTTTGTATGATCGGTCTCTTTATTGTTTTCTGTAATGTTTGCATAACAATTAAACTATTTATAACTGAAAACATTCGGAAATAACATTATTGAAACAGTAGCAAAGCATTCTCAGAACTCTTTGACAGTTTGTGTTATTAAATAAAAATGTGTCATGAATAATTTGCAAAATGCAGTACAAAAGAAAAGTAAGTCATAGAGGGTGGATGACATGACATGGAATGACAGGAGGATGAATAAACAATGACTGAATTGACACATTTGGGTGGTCTTTTGGAGTTCTGTCAGTAGTGTCAGACTCTGTAGTACCAGGAACAGATTGTGAGTCATGTAGTGTTCACTGTCATGTCTTATAAAATCTAAGATGATAAACCCTCACCATCATGGAGATAAACTGAGCTGCTGGCACCCCAGAGGTTTGTGTTGGCCTTGTGTTTGGTCCAAGCTATTATTTCAGGCCTTCTCACGGGCACCAGGATCAAACAACACTCTTAGATAATCTGGAATTCTCTAGATATTTGTGTTCTGCTGCAGAAGAGCCAAAAAAGGTGTCACTTGATCCTAAGTGTGTGTGTGTGTGTGTGTGTGTGTGTGTGTGTGTGTGTGTGTGTGTGACGGACAGCTGAAGGAGAAGCAGCATCTGCTCTGACATTTGAGACGAGCAGCTCTGCCAGAACGGCTGTGCATCTGTCATCACCTGCTTAAAGACACTTCGTTTTAGAGCGAAAACCTCCGCCAACCTCCACCTGTTTACTGTAGCGTTTTGAAAGTTGTTTATAGTAATTATTTTATACGTGCCGAATGGATTACTGTAGATTCCTGGCGTGTTAAAGGTGTCTTAGCGGTGGTGTAATGTTTCACGATCTCTCATATCTGTTTTTAAACTTACTGTAACGTTTCTACCCTGTCCGTTTTAGAAACAGTGACGTGCTGGACAGGGGTGGAAATCTGCTGTAACTTAACATGCAGTCTGTATGTGTGAATATGTACTGATACCCTTAGTCTAGATCAGATATAACTAGTGTTATAAAGGCTATTAATGCTATTTATTCTAAAATCTACAGATAATATTATGACATTTTTTGAGATAAATATTATCAAAGACGGCGGCACGGTGGCTCAGTGGTTATAGCACTGTCGCCTCACAGCAAGAAGGTCGCTAGTTCGAGCGACCTTCCGCCAAAACATATGCTGGAATAGTTGGCGGTTCATTTCACTGTGGCGACCCCTGATAAATAAGGGACTAAGCCGAAGTAAAATGAGTTAATGAATGAATATTATCAAAGACATATTTGGAAATTTGTCGTCATTACTCATTTAACAGTGTTATTTTATAATTCATTCATTCATTTTCTTTCGGCTTAGTCTCTGATGAGGTCACGACAGCGGAGTGAACTGCCAACTATTCCAGCATATGTTTTACGCAGCGGATGCCCTTCCAGCCGCAACCAGTCGCAGCCGCAACCAGCACTGGGAAATTATTTTTGAATAATTTGTTTAATTAATTAATTAAACATATAATTAATTAATAATTATAATACAGTTATTATATTAATATAAAATTTTATATTATATTGATATATTAAATATATCATTTTAATATTAGTATTTTTAATTACTTTCTAAATAGTTTTGAATATTTATTTTCCTTGTTAATTTTTTGTAATTTTTATTTATATTTTTGGTTTATATTTTGTTATTATTTATTATTGTTTATTGTTATCATTATATATATTTTTTTAAATATATACAAGTGTTGTTTTTCATTTTTGTTAACATTTTCAAATTGTAGGTGCAGTTATTTTATTTCAGTCAATATTAATTTAAAGTATCTTTCAGCTTCAGTTAGTTTGCTTTTAGTTATTTTTATTTATAAAATATTTGCTTTCCCAGTTTACACAGACAGTCGAGCCCAAAATTATTCATATTTTTATTATTCAATTCTGAATTAAAGTTACTTTTATTAAACCAGCATCTTTTTTTGACCAGAAATGACACCGGTTTCTCCCAAACAATAATAAGACAATGTACAAGAGCCATCATTATAAAAAAAAAAATTCTCAGCTTTTACATTTGAACAAAAACCTGAAGTCAGGGGTAAATAATTTCGGGCTTGACTGTAGGTAGACCACTAGTTGAAGCATAAATAAAGTGGTTTAGTTCTCCTTCGGGGCCTAAACCAGGACAAACGAGTCTGCTTGTTTGCTCTATAAATGTAGCATGGAAATATTTCTGGAGGTCTAAAGAATCCTTGTGCAAAAACCCGTCAACAAGTGGAAAGTTAGGGTTTGTGCCTGTCAGGCTGCCAGGAAAGGCTTTTCTAGGTTGCTCTCTCTCCGTGTTGTTGTTTTGTTAGCATAATAGATATGAAGTCATTAAGTGAACTGCACTCACATGTCAAATGAGAAGAGAAGTTCATGCAGAAATGCTTTGAGATGTTTTGATGAGTCCTGCTTGCTTTACCACAGACAATCAGCAGGTGGCATGATCACATTTCTGTTGCAGATATGCAGAACACAGTGTTAAGGACACAGAGCACTGCACTGTACTGTATTACTTACTTTTACCAGCTGCAGTTGTATTGTTACAGGACAATATAATTTCATACTTGTTTGTGACCTTAGCATTATTGCACGCTATAGTTTACACAAGACCATAATGTTTCTTACCTAAACTGAATTTGCAACTTACTATTTGTAACTGGGCTTCATTGGAAATGATAAACACCATGTATCACATCTGATTGTTTTCTTACACTGCAACCAATTTTTGAATTACACAGTATTTAACTAATATGAACTGTTTTTTTTACTGTAGACGAGTTGTGAAGTATGTTACTGTATTTTAAAGTTGCATTGTGAAAATGACTGTATTTTACAGTTATAAATATACAATACTGTAAATACATATACAGCAAGATAAATGGTGCTGCAATGTGAATACAGTAAATACATACAAATGTAAATACAGTATTTTTTCTGTGATTGATTTAATGATTTACAGTAAATTACTAGCAAACTGCTGTTACTGTAGATTCTACAGGAAATTGTTAACAGTGTACTTTTACAAATAATTTGAATATGGTTGTCAAATGTCGTTTGCATTTTTATCATCCTAAAAATGGAGACATTTTTTAAACTGTGAATTAATGTTGTTTTAAAAGTAATTCTGAGCTTTTAGTTATTATTCAGATCTTGTTATGTGTTCGTCTATAATATTGTAAATAAATAATCCGATTTTTTATGATATGTCTTTTCTGACCACCGCTTTAACCCAAAGTTCACCCGTTTGACCCCTAAAACCCAAATAGAAATCTGATATATGGCAATATATGCAAATGTTATGTTCATATATGACATACAAGGTTATGTTTGGAAATTCACATATATAAAATAAATGTCATATATGCAACATAATATTTCAAAATATTGCAAAAATGGCTGTTGAATTTTTTTTCAACCATTGGCATTACAAATATGTACATATATGTTCAAATATATTAGCTATAATTTCAAATAAATATTCATATATGGCCATAAATCTTATTTCGGTACACTGTAAAAAATGTCTTGCTGCCTTGCATTTTTTTTGTTAAATCAAATTAACTTTTGTAGTCATCTCAACTTACATGAATCAATCTGACTAAAAATTATTAAGTTAAATTTTGTATACCTTTAAAAAAAATAGTTAAAACTTGATTAGCTTATTGAAATAAGTTAAAGTAACATAAAAACATTTGTTATCATGACTTTTTGTCATATATTTTTTTTACATTGTATGGGAACCAAATTCTCACACAGTTGTCAGTGTTTTTATTGTACAGTATGATTGTGTTTTTTATTGTTTATTTATGAATTGTTTTATGCATCACTAAACGTTAAGGTGCAGTCTTTTCTTCAAAGAGCAGGAAACGAGTGCTGAGAACACAAATCCAGCTTTATAAATGAACTCAGCTGGAGGTCTAAATCACACAGTTTCTGACCGGATGTGTGTTTGTGAGGCTATGGTTGGTCTTCCATGCCAGATCCACATTATTCTGGATTATCCAGTTGGTGGAAGTTAGTTTGCTTCCAAAATATGTGCGTCCTGTAGTTTGCACTGCATCCAAACACTAAGATTTGGACATTTTGCCATTTAAAGGTCGTTGCACAGGTGGAACCAATTCATTTGAAGAAATTCCTGGCAGCTTTTATATTTCCTTGTTGCATTTTTAGTGAGTGCGTGTGTGTGTGTGAGAGAGAGAGAGACAGAGAGGTTGAATTGAAATTTTAATAAACTTTACATTTTACATTGTACATTTTAATGAATCGTAATACAATTATAAACATGTACCATTCACAATAAGGTTACAAAAAGGTAACACTTAATTTTCAGCTAAACATCATACACTCTTGGAAATAAAGGTATGAGAGTTGTCACTATGGTGGTACCTTTTCAAAAGACACACGTTTGTACTTAAAGGGTCCATATTGGTACCTCAAAAACATATATTTGTACCTAAAAATTTTAAGAGGTGCACTTTTGTACTTTTTAGGTACTAATATGTACCCTTGAGGTATTAATACGGGCCCTTTAGGTACAAATGTGTACCTTTTGAAAAGGTACCACCCCAGTGACAGGGTAAAGTCTAGATCAGATACGCGGCCGGCGTATATTTTTTATAAATTATAATAAAATTTAATAAATAATATAAATAATTCTCGTTAACTTCCGGCCGCATCCATATCCGATCTAGCAACAACCCAGTGACAGCTCTCGTACCTTTATTTCTGAGAGTGTACTAACAACTAAAGGCAATATTGCAACACCAAATATTTGTGCCAAGCTATGTTTATAATCTTATATACTATATTATGTAGTATAATAATTAAAATTGATCAAAATTGCTACTTGTATCATGTTTAAAAAATACATTAGTCTTATTGTGTTCTAAATTATTGTACATTTTCTTCTTTCTGCTTGTATAAGCAGCTAATTTAGATTCTCCTATTGCAAAATTTAACATTGAACAAGGGGCTGCAGAAGTTGTGCCAAAATATTTTTAATGTTATAAGACAACAGATTTTTAAACATATTATTTATATATTTTTTTTTCTTTTTATGGTTATAAATATATGTTTGGGCTGCATGGTGGCGCAGTGGGTAGCACATTCGCCTCACAGCAAGAAGGTCGCTGGTTCGAGCCTCGGCTGGGTCAGTTGACGTTTCTATGTGGAGTTTGCATGTTCTCCCCGTGTTGGCGTGGGTTTCCTCCAGGTGCTCCGGTTTCCCCCACAAGTCCAGAGACATGCGCTATAGGTGAATTGGGTAGGCTAAATTATCCGTAGTGTATGTGTGTGAATGGGAGTGTATGGGTGTTTCCCAGTGATGGGTTGCAGCTGGCATTCGTCGTGTAAAACATATGGTGGATAAGTTGGCGGTTCATTCCGCTGTGGCAGCCCCTGATAAGTAAAGGGACTAAGCCGAAAAGAAAATGAATGAATGAATGAACATTGAACAATAATTTTTTTTTTTCTTACATTTAAAACCAAGAATAAACACTTCTGTAGAAAACGATTCACTACAGGTGGAACCAATTCATTTCTTTCAGCTTTTTTATTTTCCTATTTTGAGACATTCCTGGAGAAGCCTAACAAGAACAGATGACAAGATGGTGTCTGTCTGATGAATGTTAGCATCTTTTGATTTATATAAAGGTTGCGTCCCAAATTACACACTGTACACTATGCACTTATACACTTGACGTATATATGTCGTCCCAAATGGAGTATTTTTTTACTAAACGGAAATTAAAACCATTTTCCAGGCGACGTTTAATAGTTGCCAAATTAGTGAAATAAATTACCAAACTACCAAATAATACCTATCATCAGTACAACCGCATTTACCATCTGGAGGTGGAGTAATCACTTGCTTGGAAGAATTTTGCTTTCACAACAAAAAATAATCCAATATAAAGTTGGATAGCTGCACCCCTTCCGCTGCATGAGCAAAACTGTAGCCACTGAGTGCGTAAAGTGTTCAACATTACAGACTTATTTTTAATGGTTGAATAATTGCATCATCTGAGTATTTAAAGTAAACTTATTTATTTTTTAGAATTTGCACTACTTATACTATTTATACTACAAAATGGCATAGAATAGTCCGCAAGCAATGCGATTTGGCACACACCTCGACAGTATCGACAGACAGAGAGAGAAAGAGAGAGTCATGTGGTATGAAAGAAAAGCTACTAAAATGTTGTTGTTGTTGTTTGCTCAGATATTTGTGTAACCGGTTTTCAACCATTTCTGTGTAAAATATCGCTTTTTCCGTTCTCTAATCTAATCTAATGTGTTATGAAATACCTTTAGGACAAGATAACGCTTTTTGTGCTAATATGCTTCTGGCTTAAGCCTCAGCTAGTTTGGACTTTAAAAATAGACCTAAATAAGAGCACAAATCAAAGTCCATCATAATTGGACATTCTTTATGGAGATAATGCAGCAAAACTCTTTCTTATGCATTGAGTCTCCTGCTTCTGAATGTGAACATCCATCAATACTCGTATCTGTGACTACCAGTGTTGAGATATTGCTTGGTATACCCTAAACAACTTGCAGTTTACGGTGTCAACAATATAGGAAATATAAATAAACCCCATTATTATCAGTCAGCTGGTTATCTCAGACTCAACCTTTCTGTGAATTTATATAAATTAATGTTTTACTTTTCTTCCATTTTATAACATGTATACATGAGTGAATTGCAAATGCGAGTCGAAACTTGTTTTAGTGAGTTGATTGGATTGTCAGATTGTAGTGTTTTGCTATTGGTGGATCTCATGTGAGTGACAGGTTGATCCTGCCCTCACAGCAGTAAACACCAATCAGAGAAGAGATGCCATTGAAGAGGGAAGGGAAGTTATTGTAATTATTCTGATTAAAGTGTACTGTCACCTCACAGCAAGAAGGTTGCTGGTTCGAGTCCTGGCTGGGCCACTTGGCATTTCTGTGTGGAGTTTGCATGTTCTCCCCGTGTTGGCGTGAGTTTCCTCCTGGTGCTCCGGTTTCCCCACAAGTCCAAACACATGCGCTATAGGGGAATTTAATAAACTAAATTGGCCATAGTGTATGTGTGTGGATGAGTGTGTATGGGTGTTTCCCAGTGATGGGTTGCAGCTGGAAGGGCATCCACTGTGTAAAACATATGCTGGATAAGTTGGCGGTTCATTCCGTTGTGGCGACCCCTGATGAATAAAGTGACTAAGCTGAAGGAAAATGAATAAATGAATGATTAAAGTGTATGACAAATTTAAACAAAATTCTTAAATACTGCAGTATCCCATTGGGTGAACAATATAATCTATTATTTCAGAATTATATATATATATATATATACTGTAATAAACGATTAGTTACTTTAATACAAAAATTGACTAAAGCCATTGTAACTTAGAACTAAGTAGACTTAATCATTTTAAGGCAAAGGGTTTACTGTACATTTTTTAAAGTAAAGTCAGCAAATAGTTTAACAGTATTCACCTTATTCTTCACGTTCCGGTCTCATTCACTTCCATTCATTTTAAGATGCTACAAACGGCTCGTTCTGCTGCTTGATGTTGCAAACTGATATTTTCTTATTATATTATTCTACTTTGTCTGTATAGTCATGCAAACACTTGTTTGTAGAGCAAGTAGTTTGACCGTTTTCTGTGGTTTATTATTCCTAGTCATTTCTCCCATAGGCGACTGAATCGGAAGATCTAAAACAATCGCAAAAACGAGTGCACTTCCGCATTGAAGAATAAAGTCAATAAAGTGTTCTTTTACATTTGATTATTCAATTTCTGTCTGAATACGTTTAGACTCCTCAGAAAACTAAAGCGCTGTTTATTTCATGTGTATCTTTGCTCTATTGTTTTTATCTATGCTTGTAATTTGTTTATTATATTTTCTGCAGATACCCTCCCATACAAAATCAAACCAATCAATCTAAAACTGTGAATTCTTACCAAAGAGAGCTATTGAAATCATCTGGTGGTATTGTATTCATATCACAATATACAGTACAGTATATTGCAGGAAAACTGAATATTTAAATGTCCGTTTTTTTCAATTATCATGCAGCCCTAGTATCCCATAACAAAGAAGAATTTTTAATTTCAGATTAATTATTTATAGGTACTTTTACCAACTTTTTGGACAGTTTTATAGTGAATAATACATGTTGAGCAAGCATTATTAAGAAAACAGTTTCAGTACATCCCAGAATGCCTGTGTTTTCGCTCCATTAATCAGCTCGTGTTATTTTTATCACTGTGACCCTGGTTGGTTTGACCATTGAATCCTCCAGTGGGCCGTTTATGTTCTTGTGTCTGTCTGTTCTGGGCACTGCAGTGTAATTCAATCTGAAGTGCTCGACTCCCAGAATGCATCCTTTGTGTGTGTATTACCTCCTCACGAGTGCTGTAGCATTTTAAACTGGTGCATTTTGGACTTTCTAGAAGAGCTAATGTCATGTTGACCGTGAGGAATGTGGAATAAATCACATTACTGGTATCTGAACTGATTTCCTCTATGATGATCCTTTATAGCTTGAGTGTGTGTGTCATCTAACACTTCAGACATCAGTGATTCATTAAATCATGTGCCCTGGAAAGACCATTTTATGCATAAAATAGATTGGAAAATGATTCATAGTATCTTGATTATGAATGATTTTGTTGTTTAGTTCACATTAGATTTTTTTCTCTTTTGAAAATAGGCATCTCTTATGAGAAATGAACATAACTGCATTAAATTGCACTTAAATTATAACAATATTTTTGGGCGATTTTGCTTTCGATATCCATAAATTGTATTTTGTTGTTGTGTGTGATTTTTGTGCTGGTCTTGGGTGGTTTAGACCTGTCATGGATAAATAAAGATGATTATAAAACTGCCAGTAAGTGGAGCTAGTCCCTGTCCTAATGAGCGATTCAATGAATCATTCTTTCAAATGATTCATTCAAAATGACTTCTTCATTTAGCAACAAAACAAGTGATTGGGTTAATTAATGGATCATTGAATCATTAACTCACTTGGTTAATTCAAAAAACGCAACAAAGATATTCTACATTTGCTTTGTTTGGGAGTATTTCTGTTGGCAAAATAGATATCAGCAGACAATATTGTGTCTAAAATGTAACTCGTCAATATGAACTTTTTGTTTGTTGGACTATTGTATTAAATCAATTCATCTTATGCACAATAGAACTCACAGGCTGATAGTAGAAGAACATATCACTTTTGCTTGTGTGATGTATACAGAACTAAATTGTTTCTTTAAATATGTAAAAACACAAACCCATACAGGTATATTTGGCTTTCATATAGTGCATATAGGCTCATTCAAACTGCATTCTAATAGGCCTGATCACACATTCAATGCAACTTGTTACATACTCAATAGTTTGCACGTCATTAAAATGACAATTACCATATTATTTTAGACAGTAAATATTGCACACCACTACTTCAAAAAGTAGATAAATTTTAATTAGATTTAATTCAAAGTAGCATACATTTATGTGTCTAAATACATTTAATTATTTTTGTAATTAAGTGCATTCATTCATACATAGTAAGGACTGTTTTAAAGAGCACTTCTTTTCACAAGGGATGTCTAATCTGCATCAAGCCCATTTAAAAATGCTGTGGACTTTCCTGATTTTGCAAATCATGATCAGGAAAAACAGCAACTGAGTTGCATAACACAACTGAAAAAGTCACTAGCCGTTTAAGCTAGCAGTTTTAGCAAACTAATGGACATTTACTTAAAAGAGAAGTTGTGCCAAAATGTCAGTATTTTGCACACACACTTTTGCAATGCCCTATTTTTAATGTTATAAGACAACAGATTTTTAAACATATTATTTATATATATATATATATATATTTTTTTTTTTTTTATGGTTATAAATATATGTTTTATAGGAAAGTGTTATTTATATACTGCAGATTTTATTTGTATTGCCATAAAATAACCCTCGTAAAATCTGTTGTAAATCTAGATGTTTCTATACACCGGTGTAGGCATGTCTGTATAATGCATGTCAAGAGGCATGAATACAAAACGGTTCATGACTTGTGCAGCGGCAAACAACTATTGCAGCCATGCGTTACTAAATAATATCATAATACAGTATGTTAAGTCTTATATTGTGCTTGTGGAATGAGCGCTCCTTAAAATAAATCACCATTTGCAACCACAGAGCTATGCTGTTTGTCTGCTTTAATAATAGGTTGCTGTTATGTTCAATGGGTCGTGTTTGTCTTGTGTGCACGGGCGAGTAGTGTTATACACGTGCATTCAGATCATTGTCTCAAATGTGTACCTTTTTGGATCGCTTTGATGCAAAAATACATTTTATCTTTAGTCTTGTAGCTTTTACAAAATCATTAGTACCACTATATTTGTTCAGGGTTGACACAGATTAGGTTTGCAATGTATTTTACATTCATAATGTGACCTTTTGTTAATTTTCGCATGCTTTTTTTTAAATAGTAATGAATACTTTTATTTTGCATCGAAGATTGTTTTGCACAATTGTGACAGTAAAAAGATTTGTAACAGTACAAACAATCTAGATTGAAAATTGAATAGTTACTAAAAAAAGTGAGTAAACTTGATCGGTTTATCTTTAAATTGACTTAAGTTCATTTACTTAATCATTTTAAGGCAACAGGTTTACTCACTTTTTTTTAAATAAAGTCAACTAATCGCTTTTTACAGTTTCATCTAAATCAGGGGTTCCCAAACTTTTTCGTATGAAGGGCCAAAAGTCAAATATCATTGAGTCCCGTGGACCGAATATAAAAATACCAAACTATTTTACATTAAAAACTTTCTAATTTATTTTATAATATTTAAAATTAAATAGAAAACATCACCTTGAACCTGCACATTGATAATACAGTGGAGTTCAATGCTGAATACACTAGTCAAGCAAAATCTGCCTTTGCCTTGATTCGCTCACCAAAGTCTCTGCATTGTCCTCTATCCCTTGGGGTGGCAGTATGTACATTTTAAACTAAACTACAACATTTGAATTGAAACATTTAATTTCAGTTTTTGTAGCTTAAAAATAAAACAAACGAATACAAATTTACGTTAAATTTGAAATGACTACCTAAACCATCCCCATCATTCTCCATTCTCTCTCAGATGGGATGGCAGGCCAAATCAAAGGTTACCCTAGTTTGGGCATCTCTGATCTTAATGCTGTTCGTTCTGTTCCTTAAAGATGTCTGAAAAATTTAATTCAGTGTGATTTTTATAAAAATATTAAGCATATCAGCTGTTTTCTGCATTGATGATAATAAAAAAAAATCTTGATCATCAAATTATCGTGTTAGAATGATTTGTAAAGAATAATTTGACACTGGGCGTCACGGTGGCGCAGTGGGTAGCACGATCGCCTCACAGCAAGAAGGTCGCTGATTCGAGCCCCGGCTGGGTCAGTTGGCATTTCTGTGTGGAGTTTGCATGTTCTCCCCGTGTTCGCGTAGGTTTCCTCCGGGTGCTCCGGTTTCCCCCACAGTCCAAAGACATGCGGTACAGGTGAATTGGGTAAGCTAAATTGGCTGTTGAGTATGAGTGTGAATACAAGAGCGTATGGGTGTTTCCCAGTGATGGGTTGCGGCTGGAAGGGCATCCGCTGCGTAAAACATATGCTGGATAAGTTGGCGGTTCATTCCGCTGTGGCGACCCCTGATGAATAAAGGGAATAAGCCGAAAAGAAAATGAATGAATGAATGAATAATTTGACACTGAAGGCTGGATAAATGATTCTGAAAATGTAGTTTTGCGTCAGAGAAACAAACTATATTTAAAAAAAATCACAATATTTTTTCTCTGTATCACAGTAAGAAACATTTTTTACTTTGTTAAATAAATGCCCCCGGGGAGAGCATAAGAGACTTAAAATCCTTACAATTACCAAACTTTAGAAATTGTTTTAGGAAGACCTTACAGTGTAAGTGAAAGTAGCTAGACTTGCATTGATATTTGACTTAAAAATAAATCATGTTGTCTCTTAGATCAGGGTTTTGCTGTCAATGTTGGTAGGCATAAGTTAAGTGGCTGCTTAATGTTTTTAGTTTTAGTCAACAATAACAACTCTGGCAAACAGATGGAAATTCCAGGAATAGTACAGCTTAATCAATAGCTTCCTTTATCTGGTGTCTTGTGTCTGTGGAGGTTCACACTGCTGCAGGCGAGTAGGGAGGAGATGGCAGCTCCTGTATGCATTAAGTACGACCCCCCCATGGGCGGAGCTTTCATTTCTCCTTATATGGAGGAGGGCTTGTCACATGGTCAACCGGTGTCGGAGATAGGAGCACAACTGAGAACTTCGAAGCACAACTCAAGCGAGTCCGTGGAGGAGAGGCAGAGCGTGACACAGACAGATAAGCAGAAGCACAGGCGTCTCACATGCTGAGAAAATGCCCACTAACTTCACTGTGGTGCCTGTGAAGGATGGCAGAAAGTCGGTTCAGGAAGACTCTGATGACAACAACGTCTTAAAGGAGGAGGATGAAGAAGCTGGAGGTGAGCCTGGGAATCTTCTAGACTAAGCTGTGTGTTTGTGTGTGTGTGTTCAAACGCAGCTGGATCTCGTGGAACGTGCTGCTTCAGGTTAACTCAACCAGTTTGTTGTCTTTTTTTTCTCTGAACACGCCTTCTGCTTTTCCTCTTTTCACATGGGTGAGAGGAGCATGTGCTGAGGACAAGCTCATGTGATGCTGTTTCAGGTCATTTCAGTGTAGTTTAGCTTGCTTATTGTTTGTTTAATGCTTATATTACTGCACATCAGCACTGGAAGGACTGAACTGAGCCCATATTTGTTCAATTAATGCATTCATTGTGGAATTTCGTCACTAGAAGTACTGAACTGAGTCCGTATTTATTAATTGAATACTACTTTTAGAGCACATCAACACCGGAAGGGTTGAATTGAGTCTATAACTTAATACTTCTTTTAGAGCACATCAACACTGGAATAAATGAATTAAGTCCATATTTGTTTAATTAATGCTTTTATTGTGGAATTTCTTCACTAGAAGTACTGAACTGAGTCCATATTTATTAATTTAATACTTCTTTTAGATCACATCAACCCTGGAAGGACTGAACGGAGTCCATAGTTGTTCAATTATTGCTTTTATTGTGGAATTTCTTCACTAGAAGTCCTAAACTGAGTCCATATTTACTAATTTAATACTTCTTTTAGAGCACATCAAAACTGGAAGGACTGAATTAAGTCCATATTTGTTCAATTAATTTTTCTGTTGGTGAAATTTGTCTGAGTCTAGTAAATATGTTACTGATTCCTAGTCTTTTTATCTATCTTTTTATGCATTATTGTTTCTGTTTTTGCATATTATCAATACAAGTACAAAATCTAGACAGTGTTTATTCATTCAATGCTTCTGTTGGTGAACATTTTCACTAAAAGTACTGAATTAAGTTCATATTTTTTCAAACAAATGAGTTTAGTCTATGTTTATTCAGTGCTTCCATTAGTGCACATTTGGTCTAGACATACATAGTCGAGTCAGTGTTTATATTTCTATCAGTGAACATTATCTATGAGAGCACTGAATTTAGTCAATATTTATTTAATTAATGCTTCTGTAAGGCACGCATCACTGAATCTTATTAATATTTATGCATTTATTGCATAAATGATAGCAGTTTAGTTGTGATTTATTTCTGTTCTTTGGCAGAGCTGAATATTTTTCATGTGCCACCTTAAAATAAGTGAAATAATGATATGAAATAATGCATGGGGGAAAAAAACCTCTCTGAGTTGGCAATATAAAATAAAGCATTATGAATGTTTCTTTATGAATGAATTTTAATGAAACTTTAATGAGGCTGAATGCCTGCTTAATTGTAAGTTGCTTTAAATAAAAGCGTCTGCTAAATGACTAAATGTAGATTTAAACGTAACCTTGATGATAAGCTTTCTGAAAGACTTTGATGTTAGACTAAAATTGAGTTGGTCAATTTGATCAATTTAAATGAATCGTTTTCATTAAATAGAGTCTAAATTGATTCACTGATTCTTTCAAATCATCATTTTTAAATGTTTGCTGAAAATTAACTTACTGAACTCAAAAGCATACATATTTATGCACCTTTAAGTCATTTTGAGATGCATGTCAACACGATGCACGATTTTGGCGTCTGCATCAAATACATTTTGCAGAAGCAGTTTTATTTGCATGCAAGTGAGTACTTTAATGTTTCATATAACTTTTATCTAAAGAAATTGTCAATATATGAGTGAATAATGTTCCATTGTCATTCAGCATAACAGATTTATTTACTTAAAAATAAAACAACATGCTTACTTTGAACTGTACATCTTAAAATATATAAAAGACCAAGTGATTATGCCAAATCTTATTGTATTTTAAATTATTTAAAACTGTCAAATGGCTAAAATTTCACTTATATATAGCTTATATATAACTTGATGATGCAAAACTCTGATCTTATTCTAAATATGCCAAACAAGAGTTTTTTGTATATAAACCCATTTTATTCTTTAACCCATTTTCTAAAAATTGGCATACATATCTTAACCAGCACTAGTGGAAACATCTCAGTATTATCCCACAGTCTGCTTGTGAAGACCACAGGTCACAGAGTTTATGTGTAATAAAGTTCTCCAAACGAGAAGCTAAGCAGAAACTAACTGCTGTTACATGAAGCACCAGACCAATTTTTCTCCCCTGCCAATTGGCACCCTGGCACACAATAACGGCCCAAATTTTTACAGACTCAGTGGAGGAACTGAATGCATATTAAGGGTTATGCAAGCGGGCAGTTTTCTGTGTTGTGCAACGGCTGTTTTTCTTTCCCCGTGTCTCTCCTGCGAGATGAACATGGACTCATAATCCAGTCAATGCTATTGATTTGTCGTGTTGCTTGCTTCCTGTTGGTTCTGCTAGTGGGAGTTGAAGACCCCACCCTTCACATTAACCATAACATATCTGGAGCTAGGTTTTAGTCTGCTTTTTTTTGGGACTCTATATGAAGGTCATGACCTACGGTGTCCAAACAGAGCTGATTTCAGGTCGCCGGTCTTAGGGATAAGGACTCTCTCTCTCTTTCTTTCTCTTTCTCTCTCTCTCTCACTCTCTCCCTGTGTTTCTGCCTGATTACATATTACTAGGATACAGCACTCGCCTGACATCTGTATCCAATTATTCCAGATCTCCACCCATGAAAAAGGCGACCTGAAATTGCATAACACTGAAAATAATGCTTTTCTTACTTAGATTTTTTGTCTTGTTTCTAGTCCAAATATCTAAACATTTTAAAATAAGATGCTTTTTCTAGACTAGCAAAATATATAGTCTTTTTTTAAAGAAATAATATACCATAATTAAGTGAGTTTTTCATAAACAAGCTGAATAATCTGCCAATGGGGTGAGCAAAATAATCTTGATTAAACTCTCATAATTTTAACATATTTTTTCTTAAAACAAGACAATAATTTTGCTTGTCTAAAAAAAATGCTTCTTGATTTAAGAATTTTTTGATATTTGATATCTGTAAACCCTCTCAGCGTGTGCTTTATCTGCTCAAAGCTTTTAGCTCAGCAAGAATAAATATAATAATAAGTTCTTATATTTCAGTATTAAGCAGTCGATCCTTCTGTATTTAATGATCTTTTTTTTTTTTTTAAATGCATGGGAGAAAATCATGGCAGCGTTTGTGTGTGTTGTTTTAATGAACTGATATCAGCAGAAAAGAACAGGTTCAGGGATTTTATGTTCACATTTCCCATGTAGTGTTTTCTGCTGATTCGATGGTGTGAAGCAAGATGATTATTAAAAACATCCACATTCTAGTGTGTGTTTAAACAGCACAGCAGCTTGTGCCGATGATAACCATGGTTAGCAGGAGCTGAAATATAATTTTTGGATGACTTCAGGGTGATTCACGATTCCACCCTCTTTATTCAGTGGACTTCTGCATGTCTCTTGTGTCTGAGGGTGTTTTGTGTTGGCAGTGTTTGTTTAATGCACAGGATTTTGAGTTTGTGTGTCAGATATGAATATAAAGGGGTTAATGGTTTGAAATGGTTTGAACCACAAAACATAAAGTAATAAGTGGAAATGTTTGGAAACTGAGATGTATGCTTCACCTGAAAGATGAATGCTTTTCAGTCATGTTGGGCTGCATGATATTGGAAAAAGCGGACATTGCAATATTTTCTTTTTCTGTGATTTATATTGCGATTATGAATATCATTTCACAAGATAACTTTAGTAACTGGGCTTTAGTAACAGTGGTTAGCACTGTGGCCTCACAGGTCGCTGGTTTGATTCCTGGCTGGGTCAGTTGGCATTTCTGTGTGGAGTTTGCATGTTCTCCCCGTGTTGGTGTGGGTTTCCTCCGGGTGCTCCGGTTTCCCCCACAGTCCAAACACATGCACTGTAGGTGAACTGAATAAACTAATTGGCCGTAGTGTATGAGTGTGTGTGTGTGTGTGTGTGTGTGTGTGTGTGTGTGTGTGTGTGTGTGTGTGTGTGTGTGTGTGTGTGAATGAGTGTCTATGGGTGTTTCCCAGTACTGGGTTGCAGCTGGAAGGCCATCCGCTGCGTAAAACATATGCTGGAATAGTTGGCGGTTCATTCCGCTGTGGCTAAGCCGAAGGAAAATGAATGAACTTTAGTAACTCTAATTCTCCTTTGATTGGGATTTTGTAAGTGAGTTCATCTGCATAAAATATTCAAAATTACCCAAAAAACAAGTTAAAGCATGGTTGAAAACAATAGTGTAACCCCACCGGTCCTGCACCACCCATTCAAACAAGCTGGGATCAAACCAGCGACTCTTTGTATGGGAGTCGGTTGCTTGAACAAGGAGGCTAAAGACCATGGCCTCTAACGTCTCTTTCTAGAGCACCTTTAGAGGTCAGAGGAGTGAGGTTTACCTGCATAACACTTCACTAACTGGCCTCTGCTACACTCACCCCCCTAAACCTCACTCCCATCTGGGTCACGGCACCAATGTAACCCCGCCAGTCCTACTGCACCCAACCCGCTCAGAGCTGGGATCGAATTGGCGACCTTCCGCATGGGAGTCGGTTGCTCTAACATAGTACTTCACTAACTGCCCTCTGCTACAATAGCAGAATGATATAAATTAAATAAACAGCACTTTATAGTTTTTGGTAGTGTATTGAGGTACAGAAATTTAATAATCAAATGTAAAATAACTCTGCATGGAGTCTTCGTTGTAAAAATCAACACATTCAATCTTTGTTAAAGTGGCAGACTTTATAATTTCACAAGTTTACTTGAAATCTTAGTCACAGGCCTTGAAAACACATCAAAAACCTTTCACACCATTATATCAGGGTTAAACTTTGCAATCACATCATGTGCTCTGAACTGTTTCCTGGTTAATTATAATTCCAACTTAACATTGTAGACCCTGTGATGTGTCTATTGCTGATTCGCACATTGCGATATCGATGGTGAAACGATATATTGTGCAGCCTTACATTCGTGGATACTGTGTTATATAGAACAGTATTTGGCTGAGACGCAACAATTTGAACATCTGATATCTAAAAAAAAAATAAGGGGAAAATCACCTTTAAAGGGGGTCTATTATACAAAAATCACTCTTATAAGGGGTTTAAACACAGTTGTGTGGCAGCAAGTGTGTGAATATAAGCATCTTCTAATGGCCAAAATGTATTAAATGTTTATAATCAGACTTGACAAAAACAGTCTGCAGAAACACTTTGATTGACATTCTCCCTCTGTACATGTCATCAGAAGGCGAAAGCCCTGCCCACTAGTGACCATCTCTCCCTCATTAGCAATCACAGCAGTCCACCTTGAATCTGAACTGTAACTCAGAGATGGTGTTATTAATCAACAATGAAGGCCTAGTTTTATGGTTTATTTGCTGTATTAGTTGATGAATATGTGTGTTTCTCTCAGTGTGTGATTGCTGTGTGAGACCTCTTGTGCTGCTCTTACACACATTCTGCTTGATAAGCAAACTCTCTCGTCCTTCTCGGATGTTTTTTAATTTCTATGTTCCAGCTAAACTTCCCATGACGTAAAGATCCAGAGGCCTCTCCTGTGTCATGTCTATCTCTGCCCAAACACTGACGACTGTAACACCAACCAGATGTGCAAAATGAAGAAGTGTGTGTGTGTGTGTGTGTGTGTGTGTGTGTGTGTGTGTGTGTGTGTGTGTGTGTGTGTG